>VWZW01000227.1:195943-214509 GCA_013397115.1 Edolisoma coerulescens | reverse complement strand
GTCCCCTCCCTGCCGGGCATGGCTCTGCCTCCGCCTGCCGCTGCCGAGCCCTGAGAGGCCGAGGAGACTTTCTGACCGTGCCTGGTAACTCGGCGCGGCCGGGAACCCCGGGGGCTGCCTGCGGCGCGCTCCGACGCCCCGCTCGCTGCCGCACACAGGCGCGCTCCCTCGCCCTCGCCCCCCCCCGACTCCGCACGCCGTCTCCACCTCGCTCACACACACACGCGCGCACTCTTCCTCTCATTCTCCCTTTACCCGTAGGTGCACCGATAGCCACTGAATGAGGGCGAAAAGTTAAGATATTAAACCAATATGAACCATCGTTGCTCGTAGCAGTGCTGTATCCAGAGCAGAGCAGTATCCAGCGAGCATCCCCGCAGGAATGGAGTCGGTAAAACAAAGGATTTTGACTCCCGGCAAAGAGGGACTGAAGAATTTTGCTGGAAAATCGCTTGGTCAACTCTACAGGTAAGACTGGTATCTCTCATAGGATTCTACTTCCTAGAAAAAATTAGAAGCTTTTCTTAAGCTCCCGTTGCTGCACGAGGTCGAATGCTTTGGGGAGGTTAGCGGTGGCAGGGTTGGGAGCTGTTGCGATTCTGCTGGATATAATCTAGATCCTGGAAACTAGTGTTGAAGCTGCTCAATATGGCACCCTCGTAACTTCTCTATCTGACTCGTAGATGGTGTCAGTAAAGATGTGGTAAAAGATTACCCCACCTTTCTTCCACAAAAACAGGATCCCATCTTGAAATCATAATCAGGAGACAGCAGCAACCCGTATTTTTGTTCCATCTTAATTTTGCAATGCTCACAGGATCTTGCCCCCTGCCCTTAAAAAACATTTTTTATAAAAATCTGGTTTTGATCAGTTTTGCCCTTTGTGTAATTCGTCGTCAGATGAAGATAAACATGGAGATGTATAAATAATTGATATCTGAACGATTTTTTTTCTCCTGAAGCTGAAACATATAGAGGAACGTATTTAATTATTTATCCATTTGCCTTCAGAAGCATCTGCTTGTCCTATTAAGTGATATACAACTGCAATTGCTAAACTCAAAAGCATCATTCCTGTATACTTCTGTGTGTAAAGAACATTTCTATCATCGTCGAACCCTGTGCACACAGATAAATAAGTCCAGATTCTTGCATACCTACGAAGTGCGTGCACCGAAGTTCACCCATGGCTCTCCATCCAATCTGGCGACTTTAGTGACCTCCACAACGTTTGAGAATAGTTACCCCGAAATATTGGGTTAGGTTTGGCTTTTTGTTAGTTTGGTTGATGCTGGGGGGAGGAGGGGGGTTTGTTGTTGTTGTTTGGTTTTTGGTTTTTGGGGGTTTTTTTCCAAATTACAGCTATAAGGTAACTGCAGATTTGTCTGCCCAGGGTAGGTCACGCAAAAATCTTTTTTCCATACCTATGCGGCAGTGCTGGGCACAGACACAAGGCTGTTTCACAGCATGAGTCACAACTCCTGCTGCCATTTTAAGGGAAGGGGACATTTCAGTGAAGTGATAAAGACAAAATTAATACTTCCATTTTCATGGCAAGTGTACCATTAAGAAAAGCCAAAAGCAAAATTAAAGTCATCAACAATGCACTTAATTTCCTACAGCTTTTGGTTATATTTAAGTCATGTTCAATTGTTGAAAATCAATAATAATAAGGAAGGATAATCCAGAATAACTGCTTAAAATATGATTAAGGAAATAAACCTTTTCTTTTTCGTTCTTAAAGACTCTACAACATTTAAATAAAACTATTATCTCTACTGCTTGTAGTCACACAGTGAATAACAAAGAAACGGTATTTGTATTTTCCAGCAAAACTCCGTTTGAATTTACACTTAGACTAACAAACGCGCGATTTGCTAATCTTTTTCAACTCACGGCAATTTAGTACTTTGTTTACTCTTCTTAGAATCTAAACAATTTTCTTGCCTCTTACACATTGATTTCCAGTCTATTCCCTAAGACAAGACGCCCATTCAGGGAGAAAACACTCCTACACAACCCTTTATCCACACGAACGAATTTTGAACATAAACCCACGGTGGTTTATTTTATTCACAAGTTTAAGACATTTCTTATTGCCGCGATCCTTAAGCATGGAAATAATACGCCCAGAAAAGAAAAATCAGGAGAATTTCAGCTGAATATCTTTTGGAGAAAATCCCTGCATCTTCTCCCAAACACGGATAATCTTTGAAGCCTTATTCTGCTAATTGTTACTGCCCTATCAGCCGGATGAGTTAACCTGAAAGAGAAGCTCCTCCGAGTGAGAAAACACTTCTAGAACAGAGGTGAGGGCAGCGGTAGTAGAGTCCAGAGTGTCGGCAAATGGTCACGTATTTACTTCTCAAGACGACATAATTGGTTAGCTTTTCTGATTTTTAAGTATCTCAGTGACTTCAGAAGAAGATTTAGGGATTCAGCATGGGACACTTGCTCTATAAACCCGATTTTTTTCTTGCTACCGACACAGCATTTTAAAAGAATTAAACAAGCAAACAAAAAAAGTTCTAAATGTTCTAAATCACCTTTCGTGGTATTTTTCAGCTGATTGGAAATAGCTGCAAGTCACCATTTCCCTTCAGATTTCTTCAGGTTGTTTTCTAGGAGACACGATTTTCAAGTGAAACCGAGGGAGTGTGGGCAATGAGATGGTGCTTAAAGCTGCTATGGGAAGGTTACACCTGCTAAGTGATCACACGCTCACAACGTGTCGCTGAGCACCGAGATCTTTAGGGAAAGCCTTCTCCGGAGATGCCGGCTCTCTGAAGACGGTCATGTTTCCTTTCATTGCATGTGACAGCCATTTTGCAAATCTAAAATAAATAGCAATATCGCCCTCTCCTCCTCCTCGCTCCTCCCTTCCGTCTTTTTCTCTTAACATTGTTGTGCCCAGACCTAAAGCGAGGTGCACCCCAAGATCACCCCCTTGGTGTTTCTAATACAGCAAGGAGGTAACAAAACCTCCGGGAGCCTGTTTCTCTTTCTGCTGCTCTTGGGCTGCCCAACATGGCGCCTCTGCAGTGGTTACAGCTGCTGTCTTCTTGATGCGTCCTACATATTTAAGCAGAAGTCTTTAATGATAGATGAGCGATTCTCAGCTAGAGCTCCTCCCTGGGCTGCTGCGGAGGGGTGGCGGGGGGAGTTGGGGATGACTAATCGTGACTCCCACAGGTCATTGCTAAAGAACAGTTGAAGGTGAATGGGAAGCAAGGAATAAATCCTCAACTCAATCTCCAAGCCAAAGGAGCGAGGGGAACGGTGAATTGAAGCCTTTAGCTCCCCGAAATTGTTGTGCCTTCAGGCGGCCAGGGCTTGACTTTCCCTTCTTGTGTCGGGCAGAGTCCTAGAGAAGAGGCAGAAGCCCGGGGACACCATCGAGCTGACTGAAGATGGAAAGCCCATGGAAGTGCCCGAAAAGAAAGCCCCGTTGTGCGACTGTACCTGCTTCGGGCTGCCCCGGAGGTACATTATTGCCATCATGAGTGGACTGGGATTCTGCATTTCCTTCGGGATCCGATGTAACTTGGGAGTGGCCATCGTGGATATGGTCAATAACAGCACCATACACCGAGGAGGAAAAATTATTAAAGAGGTGGGAACCTTTCCCTCGTAAATCCCATATCCTCCCCGTACAACTCTCAGTCAAACACCTCAACACAGGTGGGACAGGCTCGGGATGGTTTCGTGGCATTTCCCCCCACCTGAGCCCCGATGGTCCCCGGTCCCAGGGCGGGCGACCCCCTCCCCCTACCCGGCCCCGCCGCTGCCCTTCGAAGGACGGAAATCTCGTTCTTGAAGCAGAAATAATTTCTACCAATTATTTCTACTTTTCCATTTCAGTTCCTAGCCCCAGTTTGCAGTGTTATTGTGCGGACATTTCGTCCCCCGCCCCCCCTTTTCCACACAGCCTTGAAAAACGCAGATATCTCGTAAAATAAACGTAGGGGATGGGAGAAGGAGGGCGTCGAATAAGGGATTGTTAGCTGGTGCACCTCGCCGTAAAGGAGGCGGGGAGGTTTCGCAGGAATGTTTGAAAACACCAGGGTGAAATTTGCTTTGACAAAACGCGTTGAACGATAAGACCCGTTTTAAAGCGAGTTAAAGTGCGATGAGAAAGATGTGATAAACGCAGATGGGTCTTAAACACCCAAATCCACGGACAAACCCCTGACGGCTTGCTGCTCGCACAGCAAGAGGCACGAGCGGGCCCCGCCCGCGCAGGGCTGCGTCTGTGGGCCGGGGTCCCGCGGCTCCCAGGGCTCCCCGGCTCTGCCCGGCCTGGCCCCGCACTCCGTCCCTCGGCCGAGGGGCTCAGGGCACACGGGGCCCCCGTGGGCCTCTCGTGCCCCAGGGAGGCGCGGGCGGTGCTGTTTCTGTTGCTGTTATTGGGTTTGTTTTGTCGGTCTGGCGGCGAGTCGGAGCGTTTGCCGTGGGGGGCTGGGGGCAGAGCCCGGCGCCGGCGCAGGAACCCCTTCGAATGCATTGCGGGTGAAAGCTCTAAAGTGGCACAATTGCAACCTTCCTCTTGTCTTTCTCTCTTTCTTGTCCCGGTCCCTTGCATTGGAAGAAAGCGAAGTTTAACTGGGATCCTGAAACAGTTGGCATGATCCACGGCTCTTTTTTCTGGGGATACATAATCACGCAGATCCCCGGAGGGTACATCTCATCCCGGCTGGCAGCGAACAGGTAACTGCGGCCGGAATAGCGCCAAGGTCCCGGCCGAGCCCGAGCGGGGCTGGGCTGTGGCAGCGGGGGCGCGGCCCTGAGCTCCAGAGAGCCGGGGCTCCCCTGCACCCCCAGCTTAGCCCCCGCTCAAAGGCAGGGCCTTCGGAAGGGAAGGACCGCCTGCAAGCGATCCGGGAACTCCACTGTGATGGTGCATTGCTCACCCTCCTTCAAATAACCCCCTGGTTTTGCGGGGAATATCTCGTGTTGGTTTCCTTTTCCTTTAAACAGTCACTTAAGGGGGCTGTGGCAGTGGTATTCAAACAGTACGTATTCAGAGGCAAATTCAAAGATTCGTTGTTTCATCAAAGCTTGAGAGACTTTTTTTTTTTCCTGTGATTAAATTAAAGAATTTTATGATTTTTGTTTTAATGAAAAGGGAAACCATCAGCAGTAATTTTTCATTAACACACAAATGAATTTAGAATGGTCAAAAAACATGTTTAAATGAGACTTCCACAATGAAAAGAAAGTGCAGATGGTCCGGGGACTTAAGGACTCGTTTCTATGGTGTCTGGCAATTTTTCAAGCACCCAGGGTGCGATTCTACCTGTTAATTAGATCCACTGAGTATTCGAGACACATGAGGCTTTCACATCCATGCTTAATGCCACAGGCTCATCGTTTGCAGAAGCAGCAAAGGTCCTAGTGCCACTCTTCAAACCAGTACCACACTAAGTGCAAATGGATACTAAACTCAGCCATATATACCTTTAACTCTTCTCAGGAGTGTGCAGCATTGGAGGTAGGCCTGGGTGGGCAGAGAGGCTCAGCCTGGCGAGCGAGATGGTTTGTGTGTGCTTGAGACTGAGAGGAAGGAGAGAGGGTGGCTAAAGCAAAAAATGGTCTCCTCTAGATAAATAGCTTTTAGACCGATCTACGATAGAAATGAGTATTTACGAACGGAGAGATGCTCTGTACCTGAGAAAACACTAATATCATACCCTTTAAAACAAATAAATCAAAACGCATAGTTTTTAAACTGGGGTGTCCATTGTCTTTCTCTTTACAAGTGCCATCTTTCTGATAATGGTTCAGAAATGTAAAAGGCTTTTTCAAAGAGCCGTTAACAGCCATTTAAAGGACTATTTACATTTTCTTCCTCCTTTAATCATTTATGCGTCTTTACACAGTCTGTAACTCCTCAGGATTAATTGGAATTTTGGTTGAGTAAAGGCTGCAGAATCTGACTCAGAGAATCAAAAGCAGTCTCCATTCACCCAAACAACAGCAGAAAAGCCATTTGAACCAATTCAGATGTAAAGTGATGCAACTACAAAGATTTGCAAGACAATGGCAGGGACGTTGCCAGGAAAAGTCAGTAGTAGAAACACACAAGTTGGCGTGCAAATCAGATTTTTCTCTTCTTCACAAATATTTACATTTACAACAATAACTGAGGACTACTCCAGTTAAGCTAGGTGTATTTTATCTAATTAGTTATTATTCCTGTGGAAGCACTTCATGCCTCAGGTGTACTGTGTCATTCCCAGGCACCTCTCTGCCTTTATATTCTGCAGGGAAGCCGGATACTGGGGGTGTCCTCCCCAAGTGGTGTGATGAAACCCCTTCTTTTCTTTTCGTGTTTTTCACAACCAAGTCAGTGACTGTAACTGGACTAGTGATATTTATCACGTTGGGAGACTGATGATTATCTGGCTAGAGTTTATGAACCTTTCAAAGATTCAGATACCATTATGATACTGCTGAGACTTGCTGTGGTCTTCACGTTTCATCAGTCACTCGGGGAATATGTGTAAATGCTGATAAACTTGTGGGTACAAAAAGATCCAGTCGATCAGATGATACATTAAACTTTTAGTTGGCTGAATTCTGTTCAATATATGACACTTGAGTGCAAAATAACATCAGAGAGGGAAGAACCACTCTGAAAAGCAGTCTCACTGAGTGGGATCTTAAGCCATGTGGGACCAGAAACACATCACAAACTTCCAGCATGATGCTCTGCTAAAGTGATCAGTGTAATCCCAGAATGTTTATTTTTCTTTATTTAGTGCAATGAGTGTATTTAAGTCAATGACATTGACCTTGGATTTTTGTGGGTAATTTGGACACATTCTTATTAACATGAGTGTTGAAAAATTAGAGATTGCTTTAGAGATCTTTAATTGCTTCAAAATGGCAATATAAGTGATGCCTAGTGAAAGAAATAACAAGAACTATGTATTCAGGATACACGTATATAAAAAGATTACTAGGAGGTAATCTGACTCTAAGTATGCATACAATTCCACTGGAAAAAATGCTTGGTATAAGGGTATGCTTCAGTCCTCTGGAAAGGTATAACAAGAATCAGCAACTGACAGCCATACAAATGAAAAAAAGCTTAAATAGTAACAATAATGACTACCCACCACTGGTCCAACCAGAGAAATTATGTGATAGCTTTTAAATTGGATTTTAAATGGAATAATGGAAGTTATGTTTTAGCTATTACGAAATGTTTGCAATAGAGGGATAATTAAGCAAAATATAAAGGATAATCAAGTGTTAAGGGCTGTGAATTTTAGGCTAGATGGCCCTATAACTAAGCACATGTTTTGTTTTAAATCTAGAAATTTAATAATTTAATTCAAATTAATATTCCCTATTTCACATTCATGCTACTGCAGCTGTCTGTGAATAACTACCTGCTGTGCTGTCACACACATATGGAAAGGTGTGAAACTGTACTCGGTTTTACCACCTCATCTCAAGATAATTTAAATATCATTATATTTTAAACTTCTGATAATAATATATTTTAACTCTTTAAATATTCTTTGTGTTGGAAATCTATAACAAACTGCTTGCCCTATCAAAAGCAGTACTAAAATGCTTTATCCTCATGCAGTATATCCTCAGTGAACTGTTTAAACATTTACTGTAAATCAGGAAAGGTTCTTTGAAATTAATAGGGCATTGTTAGGTTACACAATAGAGAATCAATTCCCAATGCAGTTATATATTTAAAATAGAAATTTTAGCCAGTTTTGACTGTATGTGCCAAGCACTGTTTCAAAAGTAAATCTGCAATAATCACGGACTATTTTTTATAAAACAAAGCTGAGTGACCTTTTAAGCTCATTTGTGTATACTCAAACATTAGAACTTTGTGAGACAAAGAGACACAAAGGGCAGAATAGAATGCTAATTTTTCAAAAATTAAAATCACCTATGTTAATGACATATATTTCCTATTATCTGATGAAGCTCAAATCCTGGCACTATTCACATTAAAAGACCACGTAACTACATGACTATACTACATTTCTCAACAATGCAACTATCTCTCATCTATGCTGAACTCTCCATCATTGTCATTCTAATCTGAATGAAATTATACAAATCAACATTTCACTTCAAATTAATCTTTGTTTCTCAAGTGCCATTCTTCTTGTTATTAACGGCTAAATCCTTCTTCCCAGCAAGTAATCTGATAGGATTATTTGTATGAATAAAATGAATGATGTTTCAGACAACTGTCTGTCAGTGCATCTTGTCTCAGAGTCCCACAGATTTTCACTGAAACTGTCATTAGCATGTCAGTGAAATCAGAATCTCTCTAACTCAGCCTTAATGACAACAACCATAAAAATGTAAGGGAAAGTATTGGTTTAGAAATATAAGTAGAAAGATTTCCTAGAAGTTCACATCTTTACATTTCTCCATTTTAAAAAGAGAAATTGTTACATTCTTTTAGCACGTAGGCATATTGTGTGTTTTCTTATTTGCAAACAATGATTAATTCACAGCATGAGTAGGGGATTAGTGAATGATTAAACAAGAGCCAACTTCTGAACTTCTGAGGACTTAAGCTGACCTTGCATTGTGGGGGAACCCCCCCCAGAGCTGCACTTGCCAACTCCACCTTTCATGTTCAGTCCAAAATCCAGCAGATTGAACTGGTCTCTGATCCCTGGCACTGGTGTGGGGCTCATCTGTTTCCAGGCAAAGAAGCCAATATTGCACAAAAACCCCCGAGATGATTTTGTCACCCTACTGCATTGCAGATTCTTTTAAGTACCAGTCTTTACAAGAAGGGGACTGGGGAAACTGGTGGCTGGTACTGCTGCTCCCTCCGCCATATGGTTCAGGGTCCTTCCATTTTTCTGTCATGAATGATGAAGCTGTTTTCACAATTTAATGATGCAACAAGGGATTTAGATGGGGGTTTTGCTTGATAAAAGGGGGCCTCAGATGTGTGACAAAAATTAATAATGTATCCAAGCCCTTATTATACTAGATTAGATGACGGGAGGTCGACTTTTACATATTAATGCTTCATGAAGGGCTTATAATAGGATTTAGTATGAAGAACACAGAGACACATCCCCCTCCTCCCACATACACACATGAATGAGAATAACCCGGTTTATCTCAATTTAAGAAAGCCAAATAAAGCTGTTGCACTATGGCTTCTGGCCACAGACTGTTACTAAAGAGGATCGGTTTTAGGCAATTCTCCTATGAAGCATGTTCAACCTAGGGCTGGTGCTTGGGAATAAGTGTTCATCTCTAATGGCAAAGGTAGATTATTCTCTCTGGTTTTTGGGCAGCTGAGTTCATCTACCCCTCTAATATTCGTGGCATAATCCCACCTTTGTTAGTCCTGTGCCGTTTTATGCAAATTAAGGGCCCAATTCAGAAAAAAACCCCACTACATTCTGTCTATCATTTAGGAAAACATAAATTGTCAGGGTGAGCATTTCGCAGGGATAGGTTTACAGTAGAGGGGTCGAGAGAGTCATCGGGAATCTAGCCTGTACTAGACAAAAATCAGAATGACTATATATGCCACAGAATAGCTAAACAGTGTCTCCCCATAGTGGGTTCGTGTCGCTTTCGGGGCTTGCCCTGGGCAGGACAATCCGGGGTTGCGACCTTCCTAGAGAAAGCGTCCCGCAAGGGAAAGGCTTTTCCAGGGGCCTTCGCAACTTCTCCCGAGCCATAGGCGGTTTCAGCGAGTGTAGCTGCTTTAGCTACAAAGTGATTTCAGCTCTTGGTGATCCAGCTCTTTGTGAAATCAGCTCGTGTGATGCCACCTGGGCAGAACCCGGGGACACAGAGACAGGGAGCCTTGCGTAGCGAGTCCCACAGGTGGCTTTATTCAGCCGTTCCTGCGAAGGGGGCCAGAGGCAAAAGCTCCCCTAACTCAGGGCGAGCCCAGGGGGTTTTTTATGGGGAAGGCAGGGGCTGGGGTGGGACTCCATCAGCCAACGGGACACGGGTTATCTCCACAGAGGGGCAAAGCACCTTGGGAGTGGCTCTTTTCCTCACCGTAACCCAAAGCAGGTTGCAGGAGGCCTTCAGGCATCTCAGCTCCAGGGCAGCACAGGAGGCTCCTGCCCTGAGGGTTCACAGCTCTCCACAGGTTCGTTTCTACTTAGTTAATTTGAAATGCATAAACATAAGTAAAAGTTATCCCAAGAAGGGTTATCAGCGTGATTACAGACTGAAAAAGACAACTAGACTAAGACAAATATTATTGAGAGATGAAAACATGACATGATAGGTATATAATTTTTAAAAAATCAATACAGGTAGTATAAATCTTCCAAATGAGTGGCTACTCACAGTTTGCAGTCAAGGAGGTGAATATGGAGAACAGCTGAAAATGCATGAGGAACAGCTGAAAGAAATGAAAAAATTCATACTATATTACCAAGCAAAAAAAAAATCTTTTCAGAGTCAGTAAGAGCACTGTTTACATACATTGGAAGCAGGTAAACCATCATTAATGGTGTTTAACTTTTAGCTTTCAAGGCACCTCAGGCAAGAGTGTTATAGGCTAAAATGTTATTTTCTCTGGTACTGAGAAGCAGCTGTATAACTCTACACTGACAAATGTGGAATTTTGGAACTAATTGAATACAGAAGGGAAATAATCATTGAGATATTAAATGCAGAGAACGAAATTTATTCCTGACTAATTTTTTCAGGACTAAATATAAATTTTTCAGAATTTAGCCCTCCTTGTTGAGATATAACTACAAGAGTAGGGTTATGTTTGAAATTTGGACTTATTTCTGCATTCCATCCTCCACTGATGAAAATCCTTTAAAATCATTGTCTGCATAAAATTCACTAAACAGTTTACATAAAATCACACCAGATGCTTTCAGAGAATCCTAGCATGGTTTGGGTTGGAAGAGACCTTAAAGATCACCCAGTTTGAGCCCCCATGTCATGACACCCCTTTCAGAACAAGCTGACAAAGAAACTTCTTATTTGTTGGGATTATATCATCCACATATGTCAATGCTGTCAAATAACTTTGCTCCCAGTTCTCTCCTAGTCCTGAGCCTCCAAGAATCCTTACTGCATTAGCAGTGGTATCTAATAAATAAAACACTCTCTGGAACAAAACCTGTGGATGCTTCTGACTGGTAATTGCAGGCACTCTATGCAACAGGTATCCTTAATCAATTCTACTTGTGTTGTTACTTCACCCCAAAACAACTGGTACACTGGGTTTAATGCAACAAAATGTTACCTAGGTTGGTTGCATAAAAACACTAATGTCACTGTCACTTTGGTCTGAAGGAATCTGCCTTTGCTCTGAGCAGTCCTGATCCAATCAGCTGTAACATGTGGCCCATATATCAGAAAACACTCCAAAAAGCAATCCAGATGTCCAGCTTTTGAGTCCAACGCATAATAATTATCCTCCCAAACAACTTCACAAAACACTTTAAAATTAAAGCTACAGACAATTCCTTTGATAAGAGTGTAATATATCTCTAAATGAACAGAGACAGTTGAACCACAGCCTAAGCCCTGCATGCTGGTAAGGTGATTTGAATGAGACAGTCTTGGTTTGAAACATTATCTAGCAGATTACATATTTAAAGAGCAAGCTGTCCCAAAGCTAATGAGCTAGAAGGAATGAGTCAGAGCTTTATCTAGACATATACAGATATAATGAGTTGTAAAATGAAACCACGGGTTTGAGAGGCTCCCCAGCTGAATCTAGACAGGAAAGAGAGAGGACTGGTAGAGTGAGAAAATGAATGAAGAAAAAAAAGCAGACAAGGTGCAGAGGATCTGATTTGCTTAGAGAGGCAAAAGAAAGAAGATAGGACTGCGGTTGTGGAAACTGAAGAGATTAAAACCATTAAAGTAAAACAGCATGGGTAGAAGACATATATTGGATAAATGAAGTAAAAAGTTGGAAAGGAAAAACTGCTACTGAGTCGGGAAAACGCTTATAACTTCTGAGATGGAACCTGATCTGCTTATGAAAAGATGATGTAATGCACTTGCTGGTAAGAGCAACAATCTGAATTTAATGATCCAGGGGTCTTTTACATTCAGCATCAATTGCAATGATGCTGTCGTCCAACAGCACCCAAGTTCTTCATAAAATACACATTGAGATATCAAAGAATAGGTCTGCGAATGAGCAATGGAAGGCACAGCCTGAAAAGTGTTTGGGGTGTTGGCATGAGTCAATGGCATTAGTGGGGTTTGAAGAAGGCAGAAAGCTAAAGGACTTTGTGTTGCTGATACACATCAACTTAGTCTCTGCATGGCATTTCACACCAGTGCTTGATCCAGTCCCTTGTATCATCTGTTTTGCTAAGTCTCATGAATATTTTGGGATTTTTTTATCTTCAAACCTGGCAGATCAAACCATAGCAAATTCAGGTAATCAAAATGTGCATGTTCTGTATCAAAGTCTTAGAAGGCCCTCATCACCCCTGATACGAGTAGAGATATGTTTTGTAAGGAGGGAAGTGTTAGGTGTCAGTTAACCCCTGAAATTTATATATATTCAAAGAAAAACCTAAGTTAAAAAGCTGATCACAAACTGTCATTGCCAGCAACATTTGCAGAAGAAAGGCTTCTGAAAAGCTGCTATAAGCCCATACACATTCCAGTTAGCTCCTGTCTTGCTTCTTTTTAGACATTATGTTTGACTGGAAAAAATGAAGAATTTAATACAGCATTGAGCCTTGCAGTTTCTTGCAGACAAAATATTCTTCAGGTTGTATAAAAATATAACATAGTCATGTCTATGTTGTGTTGACGGCCCTTTGCAGCAGAAGGTGTGTCATAGATGAAAGACAGTCGGTAGAGTCAATGTAAAAGAATAAATTTTACAAATCTTGAGCTGACAGAATAGTCTAAAAAGTCACATTATGTGATATATATTCTGCTGCTGCAGCTGCACTAGGACTCTCCCAAACAAGTACAGAACAAGAAAGAACTGCAAAGGAGAGTCAAAACCCAGCTTAATTTTTTATGTATGTTTCATAAAATAAGTCTTTGTTCAACCTATTTCATATGATTTCTGTAAGGCAAACCAGCTCACTAACTTGAATCCAAATAAATTTCATTTATTTTATGATGACAGGTTTTTTTCATCTAATCTTTAAACTAGGTAGGGAAAACCTCAAAAGAAAACTCATGTTTTAAATCCTCTTTATTTTCCACACTTACCTAACAGATTTATAACTAAGACTAGGGAAAATATTTTATCACTGTTTACAAATCAAATATTTGTTCAATACACATACTTCATCCAATGAAAATAATGTTCTCTAGAATATGATTCATGTGAAATTGTCAAATGCAGAGGTTTCTCAGAAAAGAACATGGGTTACATTTTCCATAGGTTCTTATAATATTTTGAATTTAATTTATTGTAATGGTGCAAAACGCTTTCACACACACCCCCACACACCCCCTATGATTCTGTAGAAAACTAAAAAAATGATCAAACTTTCCTATTCAGTAGATAGATCTTCTGTGAAATGATGATCAATGGCACTTTGGAGGTAAAAACTATTCAGTTACAGTCCTGAGTTAATTTTCCATGGAAGCCATTGAATACTTTCTATACTTTCGTATTTTTCAATGCAAATCTGTTAAAATACATGCAATGGTGTTTTGTAGCTGTAAGTGACCAAGACTTACTGTTCCTTAATTATTTTGAATTTTAATGAAATTACATTAATAATTCACTGATACAACATATATTCACACATCTAAAAACTACAGCATTTTCTTGTTTAAAAAAATATTAGAAATTCTATTTTAAACATACAGAATTACCTTTTGATATTTTTTTGAAGGACAAATTTAGCTTCCTACGCTTTAGAAAAGACACATTTGGTATCTATAAGTTTCATTTTCTCAAGGTGACTTTACTTATTCAGAGAATAGAGATATCGATAATTGTGGAATTTGTCAAATACATTAGAAATTGACATAAATAAAAATACAGGAGACTCAGATGAGGGATCGATTCCTCCATGCACACATCTAAAAGGGTCTTCAGCTTCAGGAATTCTTTGCAGCAATTTTCATTCGCAGTCATGGGGGTAAAAGGATGCCTCTAACTGGGACCCGTTACTTTCAGATATCCTATATGTAACTTGATATGTCACCCATCTGGCACTCAGCATTTGACATGCACTGTGCTCAGCTCCCTTTTTGAGCTGACACAGCTTCCAGCTGAGTAACAATATCTGTAACACACTGCAGAATGCTCATGTAATGTGAATTGCCTGACAAAGGTAGATGACAATAGTGCTTCTGCATAGATGCAGAAATTTAAAAAACAGAGATGAAAATAAATGTATTTATTTCTCTTTAGTTTGTCCTCAAAGAGAAAAATGGGCCAATTGACCTGGGACCCAAACAGATTAATTCCCCCTGCAATCTCATTGCATTCTAAGCATTTCTCCTGATCTCTCAGAGTAATTTTCTTTCTCTTCTCCCATCCCAAATGTCTCGCATTCAAATATGATTTTGCTATTATTACTACTTGTATTACAGGAGGATTAAGTCACAGTTCACGAGCTTTGAGGCCAATGTCAGCAAAACACTGAAGATTAATGTTAGGTTCTGATTTTGGGGACTGAGTCTACTCAGTCGAGAAATAGAAATAGATGAGTAAAGCACAATTTTTTGTTTCGGGACTGCTTCTCGTCACTTACGAGGATCAGAATTTACTGGGATTTTTCCCCTCTCCTTGACATACTACTACTGTATTTATTGTCTTCTTCTGTATATGGTTATTTTCTTCTAGATATAGTTGCACATTTGCTGATTTTGTGTCAGAAAGGATTTTTCTTGCAAGACTAGGGGCTGCTGAAGACATGTCATGGCATTTTAATTCCATCCTAATGCAAAGGCCAAGAATTATGGCAGTGTCATTGGTCTCGCCTGCTTTATCTCTGTGATATACTGCAGTTTTCCCAGAGTTTACCTTCAATCTGCTAAAGCTCTTAATTTGTGCCATGGCATTAAAACATGTTTTGTGGGGTTTGGAGTGTGCCCAGAATGAAATGGATTTTCAAGGATACCTCTGAATGAAAGTGCAGCCACATGGATTTCCTAGGCTGAGCTCAGCCCCAGGGACACCCTGCAGCAAGTCTTGGCTCACTGCAGAGCCCAGCCGTGGAAACACAACTGAAGAAAGGTACAAGAGGACATAGCAGCTTTAAATCCGTGTGTCTGATAAGGGCCACAACTCTCCATTCAATGTGAAATCAGAATATCAAGAGGGCAAACCGGTACTTGTATAAAAATGCAGTGGGGTGTGGAGAGGAATGAACACTCCTAAACAAGCTGGAAGCTGTGTTTTGCAGGGAACTGGATGTATCTGAGAACGAACATTAACCATCAATGCATATGCAATGGAACCACACACACATTCAATTTGCCACGAAAACATAAGAAATCTAAGCTTTCTAACCCATTGTTGGAGTTAACATTGTAGCAAAATTGAGAAAGATGCAGAAATTAAACATAAGGGATCACAAATCACTAGCTTAATAGACAGAAAAACATGTAAGCAGAAAAAAAAGATTACGTAATTTGAGGGTTTGATGTGTGAGTCAGCAAAATAGTTTAGAAATGCCCTAGGAACAATCAGAATGTTCCATTTCCCAATTAAATATATTCAAATGTGAGCTGCATTCAAATATATTTTGATTGATTGTAGCTCAAAATCATTCTTACTTGATCTAAATAATAATAAATAGTGCTGAATGAGGTATTTAAAACAATAAAACAGCAAGTTTATACAAAAACCAGCACTATATCACAATATTTTATTAGGCAGAATTTAGTATTTATGGAAATAAATGTAAGAAGATTAAAGGGCACAAAGGAGAAATACTAATGATATTTATGATTGTGTGCTGAGAGATGCAAAGCAAATATAGGAAGATTTATTTGCTCTTCATTTAGAGTTATGGAGGAAATGAACTCACTAAGATAGCCATGCATGACATCGCTTTTAACAGGCATTCACAAAAAGAATAAAAAAGCCTTTTCTTGCAAGAATCATAATTTAACTCTAATTTATTCTGCTTTTAAATCCTTAGATTTTGGAGGGAGAGAGGAAATTGTTCTTATAAAGCATAGTTCAGAGAGAGAATTGACTCAGTAGTGATGATGCGGAATTATTTCTCCATCTGTACCCTGATGTAACTAAATATTCACCAGTACTTGTGTGTCTAAATACAGGCAAGATTTAATCTGGAAGAAGCATGTCTCTGATCATTCCATCAGTTACTTATTCCTTTGTCTTCTAGAAGGAACAGACTCAAGGAAACAACTTCTCTTTAGTGAACATGAGAACAGAGACAATTCTGGGAAACACAGCTCTCAGTTGTGGTAAATAGAAGCTGGTTTCAGATGCAGGATTAGAAAACTATAGTAAATTTCCTTGAAGAAACAGTTCTCTACCGTAACAATTTTGTAAACCTCATCCTTCTAAAGAGATGACATTTTTTATATTCTATCTTCACATGATTTTAACAGGACAAGACACCATTGGAGTATATATGGACATATGGAGGTATTGCATTGTAAGGAAAAGAACTGCATGTAGTTTTGGAGTTTCTCATAAAGAAAATCAAGAGTAGAAGCCAATTTAGGTCAAAATAGTCCTCACAGTGCAACACAAACACGTGCCCAGTTAGTCCCAGCAAATGTATTGAACATGCTGACAAGCAAAGCCAGAAGTGTGCTGCACAGACAGTTAAACGTTATTTGACTTGAGATGGAGATCACGGGGAACACAACGAGGAGAAAAGATTAAGAGCTCTTTAGCAAAGCTTCCTTTTCACGCCCTTTCATCTGTGTCAAATAAAAGTGGCATACACTCAGTTTGCTATTTGAAGATTTATTTCGGACTGCGATTCTAAATACAGAATGTGGAATATTGTGTCTTTGAGGGGAATTTTCGTCCTGCTTCTTTAGCCCAAGGTCTGTTTCTCACTGACGTATGGCAGTGTACCAGTTTCTGAAGAACACAAGCTAGGGTCAAAGGTTTCTGTCAAATCAGTTCCACATCAGATACTGTGATGTCATATGTCATCAGATTTATATTTTCATTACATAGCTTTATACAAAAAAAAAGGCACAATAATGCTAGAGAAAAGGTTCCCTCCTGCAAGGGGTGGATATTAATTGAATCAAATAAAAATTCAGTCAAATCAGTGGAATTTTGAAAATGAATAAACACTTCATGCATTTATTTAGACTTTGTAATGTGCTTTATTTGAAGTTAGGATGCTGTGGAATCAAAATGAGCAATTTTCAGTGAGTAGCATCTGAAAAAGCAGCAGTAAGAATGATATGTTTTCTATGGATATGTGTTTCCAGATTGATTAACTATTGTGTCTAAGAAAATCCCAGCTCTGTTTGAAATTCTTCCTGCAGCTTTTGGCTTGTATAAAAGTGGATTCTCTTCTGCTTTATACGGAGTGAATGCGTGGTGTCACTTTCTTACAATTAAAGCACATGAGAAGCTCTTTTACTGACCACCTGTTTTAGCAAACCATTTGGAGACAATTTCTGATTTTTTTTCCAGAGGGTGGAAAATTCAATCAGATTTGGTTGAAATTAGTGTGAAAATTAAAGGAAAGTGGGTGTTTATAGGGAAAGTAATATCTATACTTGTGATTGCATAAGATATATTTCCTTAGGAAATAATGCTAAATAGATAAATACATCCATATCTGGTCTGGGTCTTACCAGACAGATTATTACACTAGATGGAAGCAGACCAATTATTATGTTCCCCATATAAAGAGCACATGTAGGGAACATCTATATTGATATCTGAGCATCTGTTGAATTAAGTCAATTGGAACAACACTGAAGTTGCTTACTTCCCCTTTTTTTCCACCTTTGCAGAGTATTTGGTGCTGCTATACTGCTGACATCCTCCCTCAACATGCTAATACCATCTGCAGCCAGGGTGCACTATGGATGTGTCATCTTCGTTAGGATCTTGCAGGGCCTTGTAGAGGTATGGAAAAACTATAAAATAACTGGTAAACGTGACAAATGTGACAGTTAGCCTTTAACTAACAATTGTAGCTTTGGAAGGAAAATAGAAATGGTTTTAAATTTATTGCTGATTTGGAGTATAAATTATTTCAATGTATGAATTATAGCTATTTGATTTTCCTTCAGCTATAAAATTTCACAGCAAAGTATTCTCTGGCTGAGAAGCCAGTGGGATATGCATTTAGCACTGAAGTTTTGCTGAACTCCTATACTGCATAAGGCTTATCCTGGCATAATTCTCAACAGTTACTTGCTGGCCAGCATCACAGAATAAATATAGAATAAAAAACTAAGGTTGTATCTTAAGTCCTGACCATGCCATGTTTTTTGTTGGAATGAATAAGAGATTTACCATAATTTAAAAGAGGAAAAAAAAGAGCCTTTTTCTTTTCTTTTTTCTTTTTTTTCTCTTTTTTTTTCTCTTTTCTTTTCTTTTATCTTTTCTTTTCTTTTCTTTTCTTTTCTTTTCTTTTCTTTTCTTTTCTTTTCTTTTCTTTTCTTTT
>VWZW01000227.1:75121-195194 GCA_013397115.1 Edolisoma coerulescens | reverse complement strand
CCTTCCCAAACCTTCCCTTCCCAAAACTTCCCAAACCTTCCCAAACCTTCCCAAACCTTCCCAAACCTTCCCAAACCTTCCCTTCCCAAACCTTCCCTTCCCAAACCTTCCCAAACCTTCCCAAACCTTCCTCCTTCCTTCCTGACAAATTTTTAGTCCTGTTGATGGCTGGCTCTTTGCTCCTCAGGGCCACACAACTTCTGTTGCATGAACTGCTTTTAACTAGTGTACTTTATTGTGTTAAAAGATTCCGAAAGGGGGTGCAGAAAGTGCTTGAATGTTAGGTGATTTTCAGGTAACCAGTTTCTTAAAGTATCTATGTATATATCTGGATCCACTCCTAGCAAGTGATCTGCATGCACAGAGGTGTGTTTGACTGCAAAGATGAGAGGAAGATAAGCAAGTGGGTAATTAATTACACAGTAAAATAGCTATTGTACACTCACACATTTCTCTGATACTGTTGAAAGGAACTATGAATGCAAAACATTCCAAAGAAGACTTTTTGGAGAAGGTTTATGATAAATCATGACAATCTTATGATTATGTCTTTATATATATTTTAAAAATTTATAAAATACTGAAATGAGAAAGAAACTGGTTACAGGATCTTCTTTCAAAACAGAAAAAGGTATTTCACAATTTTCTGCGTATTGAGGCTCATCATCTCAATATTTGTGAAACCCTCAGTAATAGCAAAAAGTTATTAATTTTTGTATTTTTTGCAGCAGAAACAAAATATCAGATTAGGAGAAAAATGAATCTATTTAACCTATATAATATATATACGGTGTAAATGCATATACCATAACTCTTAATCAGGAATTTCATGGACAATTATTGCACATTTCATATAACATCTTCTAAAATTTCAACAAAGGCAGGTTTAGTTTTTCTACTGCTAAGTTAAAGGCTGGTTTTGAAGAGGGACCTAAAAGGTAGCTGGTTTAAAATCAAGTCAAATAATATCATTCAATTATTTGCTTTACATGCTCATGAAGGTTCATTAAAGACAAAGAGAGTGCAAAACTTCTCTTAAAATTATATTTCTAAGCTGTTATAGATCTTATTTTCCAGTTTTTGAGCAGTGAGACTTTAATCTATATTTCTTAAATTATACTTTAAATGTTAGATAAAAAAATAAGGGTTGGATAAATCAGTCCTGCATTAGAAAAACTTCAGAGGGTCTCTGTTGTCATCCTTCCTTTGACTCTAGTTCTTGTGCACTAATACTCTTTCTCTTTAATTATTTGCAATTCTTTCCTGGAAGGGGGAGGGGGAGCAAAAGCAAACATGTTTTATATTTGTTTTGTAAGGTCTCTTTAATGATTCGGATCGATATACAAAACCCATTTCAACTTGAATAGATATTGAAGTTTTTTTTGTGGCTGTGCTCAGACTTTGCTATAGAAGTGCAAAGCATTCTCAACTTCTTGTTTATAGCAATTAAAAATAAAAACTCATGCAAAGACAATTAACTGAGTGACTGATCAGCATTAGCTAACTTGTGGCACACCCATTCCCCAGGGGGTCACCTACCCTGCCTGCCACGGTATTTGGAGCAAGTGGGCCCCCCCATTAGAAAGAAGTAGGTTAGCAACCACTTCCTTTTGTGGTAAGTAACTTTGTATTTTCCTCTTCTTTTCATTTGTAATGTACAAGTGTTTTGGAACTGATTTTTTCTCCCTTTTCATCCACATGTCTTGTTTTGTAGGTTCCTATGCAGGAGCTGTCATTGCAATGCCTTTAGCTGGGATTCTAGTGCAATACACTGGGTGGTCTTCTGTGTTCTATGTGTATGGTATGCATTTCTGCTCATTTCACTCCAGTATTGTATGACCTTACTCTACCCTTTCTAAAAATGTAAAAGCTACTGTTAAGAGGACAAAAACCCCGGAGAAGTGGGACTGCAAAGCTAAAAATACAGTCTACAGAAAAGAACAATGAAAGAACAGAATTTAAAGAGAAGAGTATGTAGGAAAGCAACATGATTAAATAAGAAAAGCTAGCTCATGTTGAAACCTTCATCACTTTTAACACAAGCAGTGCAGACTTCTGGGCAGATGTATAGTATCTCTGCTCACATTAACGCCTCTCACACTGATAAAACTTCAAATTTAGAGTACCTGCCCTGAATAAGTTGTCCTGATTTTTATCTGAAGACCTACATAACTTTTGTCACGCTAGTTGTGTTAACCTACTCTGATGGAAAATAATGTCCCAAGGGAGTTCATTCTGCATTTATGTGAATTAGGTGGAAGCATTATAGAAATGTAATAATCTACTCAGGAAGTACATTGCTATGTTGAAAAAAATGCCAGTCTCTTCTATTTTGCAGGTAAAAAATTTAGTGCAGTAATTAAACTGCAGCATCTTAAAGCAGAATGGACCTTCATTTACAGTTTGGTGAAATGAAATGGAAGCTGTTTCGTTGCATTGCATTGTACAAATTGATTTTAAGATCAGTGAATATTCATTTAAAGTGAAATCATTCTGTAAATGAAGAAAAGACTACTTCACTGTGCTATAGCTCTGCGTGTATTTTGCACAAATATTATTCATAGGATAAATTCTTTGTTGGAGAGTTATCTCTACTGAGATAACTCTGTAAAGAAGCACTAACAACAATTGCCATTTAAATTTGTTGTAATTCTTCACAAATTTTTCTTCCTTGTTTGCTGCTTTACCGTGGATTTTTTTTTAAAGTCTTTCTTTCCATTCCAAAGGGAGCTTTGGTATAGTCTGGTACATGTTTTGGCTTTTGGTTTCATATGAGAGTCCTGCAAAGCATCCTACAATCACAGATGAAGAGAGGAGATACATAGAAGAAAGCATTGGAGAGAGTGCCAACCTCCTAGGTGCAATGGAAGTAAGAATATTACTCACACACTGGTTTCCAATGAGATAGTAAGAAAAAAAAAAACCATCCCAGAACCCAAATAAAGACAACAACAAAAAATCAAACACTCTCCTGTAAGACTGAAAAGTGTATCTTGAACAACATGAACAAATGCATTTCTGGGGGGTGGGAAGATCTGAAATCTGCTGGTGGATTTCTGGGTGGAGACTGTTTTTACACGAAGAGGACACGGGTTCCAGTTCTTCTAGCAGATGACTCATGGAATTTATGCCTCTTTTTCTACTCCAAAGTATAAAAAATAGGTACAGCTACATTTGAAACTGCAGCTTTACTTAGATTTTTCTTACGTCTTGAGCAGAAACAGTTAGTTTCCTTCCTATATAGTAATTTCTGGAAGGTTTTCCTCTTCCTAAAAGGAAACTGCAAGAAAAGCACTGTTCAGTGTCTCTTGAGGTCCCCAGAACATCAGAAAATGCCAATCCTTACTATTTGTGTTTTGTCTGCCAGAAAGACTGCAAGTTGCACTAGAGCATGCTTTGAGATCCATAAGAACATTTCCCATTATTGCAGTAATTTTGCTGGAAACATGCTATCAAGCCTCTCATAATCTTAGTTCTGTACTGGCTTAGTTCTCAAGAATTGCTAAAAACCATGTATGAACTCAGAATTTTCCAGCCACTTAACAGTCCAATCATGCTAACTAATAATCATCTTATTTCTACAACTGCTGAAAAGCTTTAAAGAAACTATTGCCATGTTTGCTCACTCAGGAAAATAAAAAAAAAATTGTTTAAGCCTCACTTCATCTCCTTAAATTTTTACACCATCCATTCCCAGTAGACCCTCATTATGTTTTCTATTTGCTCAGAACACTGGTTCTTGATTGAACTCAGGAATTAGCAATTTTTGACTTAATAAAAAACTTTTTTCTGTATTAAATAATGAACTGAAAATATTACAGAATCATTTCTTTGATAGTGGACATTTTTAGGTGTTACTGAGGGACTCAGTTGCTATTCAATAGCATTCAATAGGGTTCATGGTTTTGAAAATCTGATGTGAAATGAGCTGCTTTGAAGGATGTCCATACAATTCTAATTTCTGTCTATTTTTTATTGTGGCTTTTTAATTAAACTTTTTTTTTTCCGAAGTGATTATCTTGTATCAACAGTTCAGTTGATTCTAAAATATTTAAGCTGAAATTCTTCCCATACCATCAAGTTAGATTTTCTGGCTGGCTTCCCATTAATTAAGTCACTTAATTAATCCTTAGCTCTCACTTAAGTGTAATTTAATAGGCATACAGGGTGTTGCACATATCCATCTATGGGCTGTTTTTCTTTGAAGAAAAGCCAGTATTCAAATCAATAGTAGAGTAAATTCAGCCTGAATTCTTGCTGAAGTGATTTTCAAGCACTTATTTGGGTATGGATCCTGTACTTGGATCAACACAGATGGGTGGAAGCCTGGGCTTGTGGAGAGGTGCTGGGACTCAGCAGGATTGTCCATCTGTCTCTTTTTTTCTTTATGCAATTTATTTTAAAAATACAATAAAACAAACAAAAAATATATTCACCTAGCAGTTTCAGCTGAGGCTTGATAAAAAAAAAAGGCAGAATACTGCAATTAAGATTTAAATGCTAAAATATATGTTTGCAATAAATCTGAATGAAATCGTGTGGTTACAGCATCAAATCTGACTGTTGCCTTACAGCAACATTGTCTTTTAAAGACATTATTATTTTGGGCTTATGTCCATGTATGGTCATGTTTATATGGCTGAGATAAAAGCACTTGTACATGAGTGTTGTGGTACAATTAAGTATCACTGAGTTTCTCCACTTGTGCATTTTGTAGTAACTTCTATGTGCTGTGCATATATGTGCTTGTTGGACCATAGCTAAAAACAGGGTAAGGAAAGGGAAGATGGGTAGTTGATAATGATCAACATGGTAACTGGATCCCCTTTCTTTGTTTCAGAAATACAAAACACCATGGAGAAAGTTTTTTACATCCATGCCAGTCTATGCAATAATTGTTGCAAATTTCTGTAGAAGCTGGACTTTTTACTTGCTGCTAATTAGTCAGCCTGCTTACTTTGAGGAAGTGTTTGGATTTGAAATAAGCAAGGTATGTAAAAAGAATGTAAAGCTTTTATCTCAACTAAGTAAATATCAGAGCTACATTTGTAGTATTTATAAAGAATAGGAAAGAAAAGTGTTGTGCATATTTATCATGGATTTACATCTTAAATCTTACTCATCCCAGTTCCTGTTTCCTTGACCAGCATGGATAAGTGAAGTAACAGCTATGACAAAGGATGGGATAGGGGAAGGTGGAAACAGGATGAGATTTGGTGATGGTCTACTTGGGGCTACATTCAAGTTAGGTGCTGAAAACCAGATCATGCTTGGTATTAAAAAGGTGTCAGCAGAGCCATTACACGCTGTCCCTGATGGCCCAGGGGTTGCAGAATCCCACCAAAGCTGTATAGAAGGCATTGACAAATGGATTTTTCCAGATGCCTTTTAAAAGCAGGGCCATCTTGTTCTAGGAAGGATAGTATAATTTTTCACCTTTCTATATGCCCCTTTAATGTGGTGTGAGCTGCTCCCCCTTTCTCATTTAGAAAGGAGAAAAGATGGTGGCAAAATGTGACATGTAGGGGCCATCTAGGGTTCCACGTGATTCATGTGAAGTTTGGATCAGACCTGTAAGGTAAATGTGAATACATGCATATAATCTATTGGAACAGTCATCACAAAAGTACTGTGTCTTATTTTGCTATGTATGTATATCGCCAATTGATATTTAGTATTTTATCTTTCACTACATACAAAGTTTTTCAGACATATCTTGTCCATGTGCGCTCTGAAGCTTGGTCAGAAATCAAAGGCAAATGGCCGTTGTGACCATGATGATGATCCACAGGGAATCTGTCTAGGCATGTGAGGCTTACTGCAAAGCCACACTAAACACCAAAAGAAATGTAGCAATTCAGTTTCACACCTTTGATCATGAATTTTCTGAAAAGAAAGGACAGGGGGACTATAAGAGAGGAGGGGAAAGGCTTTAGCTTAAATATAAGCTATGAAAAGCATCTATAAACAAAAAGTGTCATGGCATCAGAGTTTCTTAAAAATTCTCACTGTACTTCATAAAGTAAAATAAAATAAAATAAAAACTTCAGCAGTTTTGTTCATTTCATAACCCAAGACTTTTAGGTTTAACACAGAGCCTGACATTGAAAAGAAATAATTAATTAGCCACTGAATGCCTTAGAAAATGAAGAATCAAGGTTTTCTTATGGTTTATACTTCGCTAATTCTAATTTTAATTTTAGGTGGGTATCTTATCTGCTGTACCGCATTTAGTGATGACAATTATTGTTCCTATTGGGGGACAAATTGCAGACTTTTTAAGAAGCAGGCAGATTGTTTCAACGACTAATGTGAGAAAGATAATGAACTGTGGAGGTAAGTCTTCATTTTTTATTTAAAAGTTTCTTGGAGGGATTTGATGTTCATATTGTGTTCTGTATAGAATACAGAAAAAAACTGCATGGTTATATGTACTCAGGAAGCAATACTTTCTGCATTTTTTTGTGTAATGCAAGTTGTTGTTACTAAATAAAACACAGGTGCTCCCATTTGCCATTTCCATATAGTTCGTTGGTATTTGGGAAAGCATTTAGGCTGTTAAAGACACAGATGAGCTTTTGGAGGGTAACTTGCCTACTCTTAGCTACTTACTCAGTCTTAGCTCCTCATCTAAACACCCTCTGCAGTAAGAGAGCCCAGACAACTACCTGAGATTACATCCTTGACTTCTGAGATGTTTAAGCCACATTAGCTGTGGTAAGGGCTGGAAAATTTATAAGCACGTTAAATGTATATTCCCATGAGGGTTTGCTGGAATGACCTAACTACATCACAAGTATTTGTTTTCATCTTAAAACTGACAGACAGTAGCAATAAATTAGGATACAAAGAGTAAAATAAGGATTATTTGAGAGAGGAAGAACATGTGTTTTTTAGAGATGAAAGAAATACCTTATAACATCCCACTCTGAGGTAATGTTTTGTTTGTGTTCCTATGAAATATCATGGCATCCTAAGGCCTGCAATACTTGTGAGGGAATTAAATTCGATGCCTGGTTTTATTTATTATTTCACCAGGTTTTGGTATGGAAGCAACTCTTCTTCTCGTGGTGGGATATTCACACAGCAAAGGAGTGGCAATTTCATTCTTAGTGCTTGCTGTAGGCTTTAGTGGATTTGCCATATCTGGTAAGATTAAATTACTATTAATACTAAACTATTTTATCTTAAGAGAGAGAACATCTAGCTTTGTTTTTATTCATGGATAGTAATTTAAAAGCCCACTCACTTTGGAATTCCCAAAGGACATTATTTATGATCGATGTACAGTGTACAAAGGAAAGTACATTGGTATAACAGCTTTTATATTACATTATTTCTGTTCAAATATTTCAATCTTTTCCACATTCATTGCAGAAAATTTGACTCTCCTCTCATTAAGATGCTAATGTACACTACAGATTTTTCTTGAAATCAAACATAGAAGACAAATGCACTGGTACTGCACAATGATACCTAAATTTACACATCTTTGTTTAAATAGAAGTCTTTTATTATTTTTTCCACTGTGTATTTGTTATTGCTTCATTAATATTATATTATTTTATTAATTTGGGGCTGTTGGTATTGTATTATTTTATTTTGGGGCCTAATTACTAGATTTTTTTTTTTCTGAATTGAAGTGCAGCTATTCCCCTTTACTGCTGATTCATCACTCCTTTGCCTTTGCCTTTCCCCTTCCCAAACACAAGTCACCTGGCCTTCCCTTGTTTTCCCACTGTGATTTTAGTATCCTCTCCCATGCTGGTTCCTTATGTCTCAAACAAGCTCTCTTTCATTTTGTGCCAAACATCTAAAATCTCCCCTAATCAAATCTGTCATTAATCTCATGCATTCTGCAAGGTATCATTCCTGGTTTGTACAATTTGGGAAATGTATTGTGCTTTCCCCAGGTTGACCATATCATACTGCCTGCATTTTCCCTTTTACTATCTCTATCCAATGGTTTGGTGTCTGTTTTTACTTACTTAAGTACTTATTTTGGGAACAATTAGTTCCGTCTCTTTAGATTATTTAAATAGTTAACTGCATGCATTTTCAACAGAATTGTGCTGCTGAAAATGCAAGAGAACAAGTAAATATCTATCAAAATTAATTAGTTACTCAGTTAGAGATACTGTCTTTTTTCTCCAATTTGCCATAGAAGAATAGAAAAGAACTCCCTTTTGCTGGTCTATGTGACAAAAAGAAAAATGCGGGTAATAGGAAAGGAACATGTTACAAACTGGAAGAAGAAATGACATGTTATTTACAGCATGAAATACAAACTCTCTCCTGCCTAAATATCTTCTGGTTCTCTACTCCACACAGACACTAGTGGGGAGTTTTGGGGTTTTCTTAAACTGCAATTTTGGGAGAAAATTAACCTGATATCCCTTTAAAATACATTATTTTAAAAAAAATGAAAACCCAGAGTCTCTCTAGGAATATTTAAGCATTATAAGTCTCATAGGGATAAAGAAATGCAATTAAGCAGACCAAATATGCTATAGTAAAAATGTCATGTCACTTTTCTCAACTGAAGTACTGCTCTGCTCTTGGTTTGAATGCTCACTGACCTTTCTATTGCAGGATTCAATGTCAACCATTTAGACATTGCCCCAAGGTATGCTAGCATCTTAATGGGGATTTCTAATGGAGTCGGGACCTTGTCTGGAATGGTTTGCCCTATAATTGTTGGAGCAATGACAAAGAACAAGGTAAATGGAAATAAAGTTTTCAAATCTTCCAGTTTGTTACAATAATTTTCAAGAGAAAGACCTTTCTATAATACAGCTTGCCAGGATATCCATATTGGAGTCTGGGACTTGCATCTAGGGGTACAAATTTGAGGCATGCTTTGCTATATGCCCACTAGGCTGATGCTTTTGTGGACTGATAAATTTTTCGAAGAAAGATGGAGATAAATAATTCTAAAATGGACACTTAAATGTTTTAGCTGTGCTATCACAACCTCAATCCCTAATTTAAATCTTCCAACTCAGAAGAGTTAGGTAAATCTATGTGCTACTCTGATTTAGTGAATTTCTTCTTTACAGACACGTGAAGAATGGCAGTATGTCTTCCTCATTGCTGCTTTAGTTCATTACGGAGGTGTGATCTTCTATGGCATATTTGCTTCAGGAGAGAAACAACCCTGGGCAGACCCTGAACAAACAAGTGAAGAGAAATGTGGCTTTATTCATGAAGATGAACTTGCTGAAGAGACAGGGGACATTACTCAGAATTATGTAAATTATGGTACCACCAAGTCTTACGGTGCTACAACCCAGGTCAATGGTGGCTGGCCTAATGGCTGGGAGAAAAAAGAGGAATTTGTACAAGAGGAAGTACAAGACTCATACAACTACAAGGAAAGAGATTATTCATAACAAACCTAAATATTTGGTATATTTTGTAGTGTTTGTGATTAAATTCATTGTGATTGTTTGCACACAGAAATAAAATGTGGTATAAACATGTAAACACATATCAAACAGGAAGGTCTTACTGTAAAAAAAAATACATCAAAGTGCAATCTGTATGAGTTGTGATGTTATCACTTTCATTAGGTTATATTTGTTCTATAAACATTAGAGTTTTAAGGGTTTACTGGTCAAAACTATAGAGGCAATTAGATACTTTACAGTATACAAGAGCTAAAACTCATAATTAAAGATTAAAGCACAACTAAGCAACCAAGTTGGCACATCTAATGCTCTTTTTAGAAAGCCAAAATTACTTGATCATTAAAAATGCACTTATATATTTGTTACACTGTATTGAAAGAGATTGTGTTAAAGACACACATTTACTCAGTGCAATGTAGGAGTTGTGTGTTTAGTCTAGGACACGAACTTTCTTAAAGAAGAAAGGTTGAGTCCTAGGCATTTATGAGGATTGATCCAGTTCCCTTAATGGTAATTGTATCAAGCCTAAAGAACAAATAGGACATATTGTATGTTTATCGTGATTACATGCTGCAGGTTACTCTGTGATAAATAAAGGAATTATTGAGGAGTTTTATACTGAATGTTTGGGCACAAATTCTTATTTCTATTCTTTACAGAATCTCATTGAATTATAGGCATTGTCATGTTCTCCCCTGCATTTATCAACTAATATAAAAACAATATATCTTATTAAGTCTGACTTCTCAGGCAGCCTGGCAAATCCTTTTATCAAAAAACAAGCTTTATTATTCTATTCTTTGCGGTATATTCCGAATTTGTACTGGTGTCGTTAGAAAGAGAAAAAAAAACCCCAGTATAACAGAGAAAAACATATATAGTCTTTTACAAAATTCCAAAGAGAAATTTACTATGAGCAAGTAGCCCTATGAAAAAGGATGCATTTGTTTTGCAGAATATTTTGAAACCAATAGAAGAAACAGAGGATAATTTAACCTTTATTATTCCCTTAATAGCTTTCATATTTTTACACATCGTGCCACAGTTGTATACATAGATATGTTTATTGAAGATACTGTAATTATAGAAAATGTTGTTATTTTAGAAATCCCTGAAATAAAAGATGTATTTGTCTTTTGACCAAACCTAATAATAATGGGCACTGAATATGAGTAACATAAAAACTCACAACAAACCAAAGTGGTAAATAACTAGTGTTGGTTTGAAAGAAGCCAACAAGCATCACGCTTGCCTTTTTAGCATAACTCAACAGTGACTGCAACATTAGTGTACCAAGCAATAAGTGCAATGCATTATGAAGTGCATAATCTCCTAGATAATATATTAACCTTCATTTAGCTTGTTGTATATACTTGGGGTTGTTGGGATTGAACCAAACTGAACCAACTGAAGTTAGCAACACCAGACCACTTCTTAATACTCTAAAATGACAACAATGATCCGTTTCTTAATTCAATCAAATGATTATTATTGTATGTAATAATCCATTCTGGATTCTTGGTCTGTTCCTTGTATTGTGCTAGTGATTGGAAACCCTGCTACCGCAATATACAACTTGAGGATTGTTTTTTCTCCTTTTTTTTTTTAATGCAAATCATACCTTGACCTTAAGAAAAGAAGTATTTTGCTTTGTGCCTCAAAGTGATGTAAAATGTGACCATAGCTTTTGCTGTGTTTAATGAAAAAGATGTGGACTGTGTCACTTTTGTTGCTGCAAAAAGTGTTAATAAAATGCTCTATTTATCCTTTTATATAAAAAGGACCACTATGGTTTCTTGTAATTTTTAGATGTGTTTTAATATAGACGACTAAAATTATAGTCACTGCAGAACAAATTCTGCCATCAACATGGAGAGGGTCTCTCTCCATACCCAGCCTTTTAAATTGTCTGTTCTCACCTCTGACCATGTGCATGCCTGTGGTGGGAGAGGCACCTGCCCCAAGATAGTTTGTCCTCTCATAAGGATGGCTGGCGTAGGTGTGGAAGAGAAGGGAGCAGGAGGATCGGTGTGACAGACAATGCAATGAAACTGGGAAAGACAGACTAATCTGTGTTAGCAAAAAAGCTGGCACAGATCAGCATTCTCTAAAGAAAATGAAAAGCTACACGCTGCTGTTTGCAGAATTTTTCCTTTCTTGATCATGTAACAAGGCTCCTTAACTGAAACATACTACTTTCCATCCATTTTTTAGATAAACCCTAAGCAATCAGCAACTTTAAGAAACCCTATATTAAAAATCAGTGTTTTTCTAATAAAATTTTTACTTTTCAATACGTTTCTTTCACCAAGTAGAATAATGTAGAAACATCAAACTGAGCAAGAGGCTTTAGAACACTCACCAGAGCAGCAGCAGGCCCAGGGCTTTTCACTGATAGGCTGGTGGTCATGAGGTGCTGAGTGAGTCAACAAAGTTAATGCTAATTGTTTTGATGGACTGGTGTGATGTTGCCATAGAAACTTCCTGAAAGATTCAAAAGTAGGATAAGTAGGGGCTTCAAAATTACTGTTGTATTATTGTGGTAAGTGGACAGCTCAGAAAATACAAAACTAAATAAAAATAAATTCCTCTTAGTTTTCAGTCTGATCTTACAGGTTCTTTACCTTGGAATTGTTCCAATAGTTTCCTTTCATTAAATATAGGTAGGGTTTTTTTTCTTATTAGCTTGACGGCTTTGAATGATGTAGAACAAAGCAGAGACTTTAAGCCAGGCATTAGACACTGCACTCTTCAGTCAGCTGCAACTCAGTGAGGACCCAACAATTGCCTGTGAATTCTACACTACTCGAGGAACCTCCACACTTGCTTTTTCACTCTCTGCTTCTGCTTTGACTCCTTCACTTCCTCTTTCAATGGCAGAGCAGAGGAATCCATTCTTCTGGGAAGGAGAAGGAGCATGATAGGTTTTAAGGTTTTTACTTCTTCAAACACTCCTATTCATGTGAAAATACAGGAAGCAATTTTCAGGAACATGATAGAGAAGGAAGAAGGGGGAAATGGAGAAAATAATTGGGTTCTTCAAAGGCAAGCAGCAACAGCTGTGTCTGCTTTAGGAAAAAGGAGAGTTGAGGGGACATGGCCCTTCACCTAAACTCCTATATTTCTTCTCAGTAAATAGGTTTATGTTTTTCCCTTGCTACTTCATTTTTATAAAGTAGCATTGCTAAAATATACCTCTTCAGCCTCTTCTGAACTGTAACCTTTCAGCTCAGAGCTTTCTCTTCTGCACTCGAGGTCAAAGAGTTGCTCTGCAAGCCTGTTGCACACGTATGGTGTAGTGCTCCCCTTTTGGAAGTCTCAGAAGCTCAAATCATCTCCATTTGTCAATCAGACCATGTTCACAGTCACTTGATGGTTCTGTCCTGTCACCAGTTTCTGTTCTGTTCCCCATCTGGTACTCCCTGCTCACTTATTATGTTGAAAAAAAAATAAAAGATTTGTTACTCATATTTTTATTTATTGCTTGGTTATCTTTTCAGAGAAGTAAGTAAAAGGAAGGGGCAGAATCCAGGCTCCGTTAAAATTGTTAGAAAAGCTTTGCATTTAGATGGGCTGGAATAACACCTCAGATGTTCACCTTCATGTCCTCAAATGATTCCATATAGACAGTATCAGTCAAACTGACAATTCTCGAAATATTGAATCTCCCTCAGTGGGATCCCTTCTGTTAACACACACTCTTTGTTGCAGAGATAAAGCTATCATAAAGTGTTCTTTGCTTTCAAAAGTGATCATGAAATTCAATTGATCAAATTTCAAAAAAAAAAACTTTCCTAAGGGGAAAAAGAAAGCCTCAAGGTAAAGGTTGAATAAAAGTTACAAAAGAATATCTGCAAATACGAATGAAATTCTCTTTCAGCATGAAGCTAGGAATAAGAATGAAGGTGGAAGTCAGAATAAATGTCACAGTTCAAAGCTGTACCATAAGAAAGATAACATCACAGTCTCAGTTTCTGCCTCTGAAAGATGAAATGTTTTGTTTCTTTCATGATAAGCTGTGAAGGAGCTTAAAGGCTAGTCTAAGTCTAGATAACTACTTAACAGCAGCTGCTTTTGTACTTATTTGGAATTTGTCTGTGTCTTTTGCGTGAATAATTTTCATTGCACTGGGAGATTTAAGAGTAAATAATCAAAGGATGTAGAACTACAGTCAGATATTTTAATTAGATATCTATGGATATCTTCTCTATCCAGCTAGTGTGTCTCGTGTAGCTATTCTAGCTTTGCTTAATGTCTCTTCACTCAGCTGTAACCCCAAGCATAGCAAAGAAAGAAATGTGTTATATGTTTGCTTACAAGCCACTGCTGAAGCCTGTGTACTTAGTTATACTGAGGCCAAGGGCTTCGAAAGTATCTTCCAAGTTTGGGAGTTAATGTCACAAAATTATTGTTGGCAAATGTCAAATTGGTAAAATTTTAACATTAGAAACATATAATCCTTGCAATTTTTGTTTCAGGTGAAGACATGTTCTCTCATATACCCCAGGTGAGACATTAGAAAACAACACAAAATAAGATTTTGAGCAATGGTCTAACCCCTGACAGGCTCTTATCTATAAGAAGGTAGGTGCAGAATAAGTATGAAATAGATGTAATGTCAGCCATAGAATGTATGGATAAGTTAGAAATTACAGCAAATAAGGCATTGTAGGAAATTTGAGAAAAAGCTTACCGAAGAGCTGACAAAATTCCTCACTTTTGCACACAGGATCATAGAATGGTTTGAAATGGAAGGGACAGTGAGGAGAAAAAAACCTGAGTATGAAGTCCTTAATATCTGGTGACCCTCTCCTGAGGCTAAGGTGGGGTCAGAAGTTGGCTCAGAAGCACGTTCTGGGGCACCCAGCCTCGTGTCTAACATGTTTCTCTGGCAGGGCCCCAGGGACCCTTAAAAGCCTTAACTGCACTGAGCATTTTTCTCTGGGACCCCCACCTGCACCCCCAACAAAAATGATGCTTGGAAGAAGAAAATGAATAATGAGAAATCATGTAGAAGAGAAAGTATCACATTGCTAAGATTGGAAGATTGCCATTTAATTAGAGTTTGTGTTGTATAAGCAATTTAATGTGCCAACACTGGCCAGATGCCACCAATGGCCCTGCACTAAAAGAGTTTGTGAGGAGAACATGATAATTTTCTTCAAGGTAAACATCAGAACAATCAACAAAACTGTTTTCAGTTTTTATCTAGAAAGTTCCAATTCTATTTTCTTTTTTGCAAATGCTTTGTGGAATTAAAATTGAATCAAATAGAGATAAGGTCAACTTTCTTCTCAGTTGTGTTTTTCTGTGGAATTCTATCTGATCATAGGGTCAATAAAGCACAAACAGTTTACCCTGCACAGATGAAACACCAAATTAAATGTGATGTATGTGATGTAAAATATATATAATATGTGTATATATATGTAGAAGTGAGGTATGCAGGTGTAAGAGAGGCTTGTTGGCACACACAAGTCTCACACAGAAAACCACAAGGCAGCACTGTAAGGTGAAGAATGACCCTCTAACTCTGCTTCAGGAATCTTGGAGGTGATAGTTCACAATGGCTTTTTCTTGACTGCAAGTGTGATGGGACTATGAAGAAGTGGATTGGCTTTGTGAGACAGTATCCTTCATTGCATGAACATGAAAATACTGTTGACATATGCCCTTTAATAACAAAAATATAATAATAATCTCAGCCAAAATCCATAAAAAAGACCTAATTCATATAACATGTCTGTATACATCCTCCAAAAACTTTTCAGCTCATTTTAAACAACCTGAAAATGAAATAAATTTAAATATTAATTATATACATTAAATATTCTTTCCAAATATGTGTTTCAGAAAACATACTTTTGAGTTTTTTCCATATATCTCAATCATACTTACCCAATTAAAATAATTTCTCTCTCATTTTTATATAGGGAACACATTTGGTTTTGAAAGAGACAGAATTTAAAATGTAAGAAATCAGAATTTCATTTTTAGGCAAATTATTTTAAAGGACATTTTTTGGTGTGTATGTCTGTGTTTCATATGACTAAAAAGAAAAGGTATTTTTCTAAAAAGCATTTTCTAGTTAATTTATTTTCTTGCCTTAGAATATTTTTATTAGCCTAGACGCTTGCTCATACAATGCCAGCTTTATTGCAACAGTAATTTACTCTTTATATCACTAAATGTAAACACTCCATGTTTTATTTAGAATAAAGTCTTTTGGGCCATCACTGGTTTATTTGTTCTTGTGCATTAATTTAATTTGAGAGGACACAAAAACTACTTAACAGAAAACATACAAGCTGAAATAATTTTTCTCATATTGAAACAGCAGCACTATTTAGCATTTAACTACTGGCACTCATTTGAGATCTATTCCCTCACTGATACTTCAGTGCACAGACTGTGATGCTTTGGAGAATCAGGTGCTATTCCTCTATCAAAATGCCCAGTTCTGCTCCCTGTGGAGGCAATGTGTTTTGAAGGCCTTGATGTCACTACAATGAAGATAAACCAAGTTCCTCAAAGTTGTCCCCTCACATCTGTGACTGAACGCTGCAAGCACTGAAATTCTGTTCTGGAACAGTCACCACCAGGTGGGAGATTATCCACAGTGCTTCTGCTCACTAGATTTCACTCTACATTCCCTTTTAACAGAACAGAAGAAATAGAGAGAAGGCCCTTACTATATTTTCCTCAAATTCAAAGCTCCTGGCATTTGTTAATTCTCTGTTAGAATGAAAGCTTTATTTTCCCAGGACTTCACAGTGAAGTGGGTCAGATTAAGAGTACTCCTGGGCTATGGCTGTGGCTGCAGTGAATCAGAGCCTCAGATATCAGTCTTTCATATTCCAAGCAAATGTTCAGATCCTTCTGTCACTGAATTGATCTTCTGTAATCTCCTATCTCTACTATTTACTTAGCATGAGTTGGTAAGAATATTTGAAGCAAAGAAAAAAGAAGTTTGTGTGACATAGAGCAAAACAGGTAAAGGTATGGCTCCTGGTCACCAAGGGATGTATCCATCTCCACCTGCCATGGTGCCCAAATGACAGATGTTCCAGATGTTTTGGTTCCACCATCAGTTAGTTAATACACCTTAATGCTCACCTAAATTTCTGTCAGTAGTGAAAAAGATAAGTCACGAAAGAAAGACAATCCCATAAAAAAACAATTAAACAGCCTAGAGAAACATCAGAAAAAAAGCCTCCTGGTTTGACTAACAAGTGCATCTGGAGGCACTGCTTGGAAATTCTTATTTTCTTTTTTGTTATTGATTAATTTAATCTTGTAAATATTTCACTTTCAATCATGTTATAAAAATAAAATAGTGAATCATACACAAGTTTTTTAACAGCAGCATGTTTGTAGCATGGCTTAACCATTCCCTGTGGAATTGCTTCTTTCATTTCAAGCAACTTTGGCTTTCTTTTCTCTACAATAAATCACATACCATGTGATTCATCCTGGAATAATCTCACAAAAATCTCACAAAGACGTGCAGAAAAAGGAAGGTGTGAGAAAGGACAACACAGAAAATATTGCTCCAGCTGACTAAGGGGAGAGATTTAAAGGTCACTATCAAAACAGGCTGCAAAACCAAACATCAGAGAAGACAATAAAATCAATTAGCAAAATTGTATTGCTGATGTTTGAAAGTTAACTATCTTAGTAACAGGGTATAAACCTGTCACGCATTCAAACACTTTTGGGCAACTTAATTCACTTCCAAAATAAAAGGTCCGTGCGATTTTTACTAGGAATTAAAATTTCTTTAAAAACCTTTTTTGATGAGCTTACATTACAGTTTGTATGGACAAAAAAAGTGTTTCCAGAGTAGCTTGAAGCCTGGCGTCACGTTGTGTGGCTTTGCTTCTGTTGCCTGAGGAGATGGTGCAGGAGCCACCCTGTGACATCTACAGTGAAATGACGTGGATCTCCCGGGCAAAAATGCTGGACTCCAGCATTTCATTTGGTCTGTGTGGCTATTAATTTGTGATTAGTAACAAAGTACCGGAGGAAATCGAGATGAATTATTGATCTGCTTTTGGGCACTAATTAGAGCAGGTTTACAGTTAATCTCTAAAGCACTCTTGATCTTGTTGCAATAAGAAAAACAAATTCAGTAAGTTCTCTGTTTTTCTTGTGATTAATAGGATGTATGACAACAAATCAGCATTATATTCCTAATAAGGCATTTATGAACAGACATTTTGGTTTGCAGACATCATTCTCCTTGGTCTGTATCTGTAGAAAGAACAGAGATTGTCAGTAACAACTTCGACAGTCAGCAGGGTTTGGGGTAAATTTTGCAACATGTTAATATTAGATTTGCAGTAGATAAAATGCTTTACTAAGAAAATACAGGCACACTTTACAATTAGGATTTGATCTCATATTTTGACTAACCTGTAACAGGCCACATTACCAAGTCAGCAATCCTAGGCTTTACAAGGCATCATCTCTCAGCAGGATCCTCTCTTACTAATCTTACTTTCACAGTCCCTGGAGGTGTCTAAGAAAAGGCTGGATGTGGCACTAAGTTCCATGGTCTAGTTGACATGGTGGTGTTTGGTAATAGGCTGAACCTGACGATCTCAGAAGTCTTTTCCAACCTAATTGATTCTAAAAGCAACATATTTTACATGATCCTCCACTCTGATACAGCGCCAAAAATGTGACATAATCTATATAATAAATGGAAGAAATGAAGATGTCTATATGAAATAGCAGTTCGAATTTATATTTTTAAAACTCTATTAATTCTAGGTAAATTTACCTAAGGAGCTTTGCATTAACATTCACAATCACCTCACTACTTAGTGTTGTTGAATATATTATAACTTAAAGAACAGAAAATGATAAAATCATCTCCCCTTTTTCCCTTGAGGCTTTAAAGCAAGTTAAAGTCCACAGACAGAAGAAGAAACCCACCCTCTAATTCCTCCCATCCTCTGCTGCCTCCAGATGATGCTCAGACCTCAAACTGAGCATGTGCAACACCGAGTCACTGGAAATTCTGGTTGCTACTCTGTGTGTTTATATGTGTGTGTCAGTGCGTGTGTGAAGACTGAAGATTCCAAAGACAAGTACTAGGAGTCAGGAATCAGAATTAAAATTTGCATCTACAACCTTGATTGGCTTCTTTTCCACATGTGTTATGAAACAATGCACAATGAATAATAAATTTTTTTTTTCACAAGATCTCCATGTCACTCAGTACACAAAGTAATAACATAAACTAATGAATATTTTGTTTTCTTCTCCTTTTCCAGTGTTGTTGCCCCATTTAAACCTTAATTTGAAGACAAGGATTATTTTCCTCGATTACTGTTCAGTAGTACTCATCACTGCAGTGTCCTAGTGCTTCAGATGCTGATCCCTGTTTCCTAAGCACCTATGTACTGGGAGGGCCTTGATTGCATATTTAATAGAAAACAAGATCAAAACAGAAAAATTGTAATTAACCTATAGGGCACTAATTTGAGACTTTTAATTGCAATTTTTAAGAGCAATTGGTGATAAATAAAGCTACTTAAGTTTATAATATAGCCCCCATATCAGCTGCAGTTACAAATGCTCTATTGCCATCAGTCAGATGCACCATCTGACCATAACCAGACTGTATCTTCTCTATTGTCCCAGAAATAAGAAGTACAGTTATTTAATATCTATAAGAAGTTTTGTTTCTGTTCTTTCTAAAAGCTTGTTAATTTTCAGTCTAGAAATTTTAGAACAAGAAAAAAAGGAAATCACTTAATTGGGGCAGCATTCAACTGCCTCAAGTAAAAAGTCATCCCCTTTTCCTGGTAACTTGTGAGCAATCTTCTGCCTCAGCCAAAACATGTTTTTCAATTAATACAAGTCACTTTTTTTCATCTACATGAACTGTTTTCCGTGTAATCAATTAGCCAAAGATCTTTACGAGAACAGCAGTGCCCAATTCCCAGCTTGTGTTCCTTGACTCACTACCCAACAGCTCAAATCTGCAAATTTCAATTACCAGCCCAGATCTAGTATCTCAGTTTCATTTGATTCCTTAATCCAGAGAACCATTTGGATAGCAAAATCGTTGTCCCTAATCTGTCTATATGCCAATCCTTCTTGTGGTTGGTGAGAGTGTCTGTAATGGTCTACATCACCCATGGAATCTTTTTCACAGGGATTCCTCAGGAGCTGGAACTCTGCACACAGATAAATATTTGTGCATTTGAGTATGATGAAATAGAGCATGTTTTTCAAAATTTCAGTAGACAAATGTAATGATTGTACATGCTACTCTAGAGCCCAAATATTTCAATGCATACTTTCAAAAATTCCAAAAATTTCAAAACCTTTCAAAAAGGTTTTAAATATTGCACGTTGATTTAACTGTCTACATGAGTAATTATCAATTTCTGAAAGTTTGGCTTCTGACTCTGTGAAAGAATGTTTTCATTTTGTCATGTCTATTGCAGAAACAGGCAAAAGACTATGGGGATATAGTGATAGAAACAAAGCAGTAGGGTTGCAAAGAGATAGTTGTTCAACTTTGGTAGAACAGCTCTACTGTATTCAGGTGATTCAGGCCAGCTCAATAAGTATAAGTGTCCCATACATCTGTCATTTCAATTTTGGAAGATTTCATTTTTGCATATTTTTTAATGAGTTAACACACATTGAACAAAAGGTCAGGCAAAAAACCAAGTAACAAATCAGTTTGAAAATGCATATAAGGAAACCACTGAACTGCTTTATAAAGGACTTCTGCCTCCAAATATTTGGGAGATTTTTCCTAGCTATTTACTTAAGAATCAAAACCTGTATATACATTATAGCAAATGTAGAAGAAAAACCCCTTGAACAAACAGTGAATCATGTGCAGTTTAGTCTAAAAAAGGCAACTCCACAAGGAGCCACTAGAGTATAAGAAATTTCACTTATTTGTAAATTCATGAGAAATACAGTTAGTCAAATCCAGGCAATGAATTATGAATGGTTCTGAGCAAAGGGGGAAAATTGTACATACTGTACAACTGACAAAGAATAGTTTGACATCCAAATACTGAGAAAAAGACTGAATATAAAATAAACAGTAACTGAGAATATGCAAACAGTCTTCTATCTCACAGCTGCCAATCTAGTGGTGAAGTATATAGTTTGAAGGTGTTGTCCTTCATTTAGATAAAGAATGAAATGTTTGCAAGAGGCATGAATTATGTCATCTATCTTTCTCTAGTATTTCTGAGTTGCCTGCCCATCTTTTAGTTAATAATGTCTCTTTCTTCAAACAGCTGTTTTTTAAAGAGAAAATTTGGCTACTGGCTCCATTTTATGCGTATATAAAAACTAGCAATGTGGCTACTATATTTGATAACATCAAAGAAGAGCTGGCAACATTATGTGCCAAACTCTCCAAAATCTAGTTTTGTACTTCTAGCTGCTCATACTGTTGCATACTTTGACATGTATCTCATATCCTTTATTAGTGACTCCTGGAGGTTGCCAGTCTACCCACTCCATGTCAAGTTGATTAGATATAGAATCATATATACTAAGAACTAGCACCATAACAGGGGGGTTGGAACTAGATGATAGTTAAGGGCCATTTCAACCCAAGCCATTTTCTGATTCTATGATGGGAGCTTCACATGACAAGTACTGAGATTTTCCTTTCAGCAAGATGAATTACTTACAGGATTTTCAGATAGACTACATTGTTATGAAGAGAAATATTTTCCTGACCAAGTATTTTAAACAGAATTCAACATCAAATACGGCAAGTGTGTTTTCATTTTTATTCTCTCACATGTTTCCCGCTGTATCATGAAAGCGTGTTAAACCAAATCTTTCTCCCTTTTCTCCATTTCAAAATCTTTCTGTCAGGAGTCTGGCATAAAAAAGGCCTTGCAAATAGATAGCAATCTATTTTTTAATCTTCACCACCAAAGTTAAGCATGCACATGTGACTTTTTCTCTGTCCCCCCAGTCATATGCTCTGCTCATATGACAAATCTGGCATTTGGAGGGGAAAGAATTAGTCACTGGAGCAGCTAGGGAGAACTAAGGATTCCTTACAAAAGCAGTGCCTTCAAACCATGTGTCTGCTACTCATCACTCCCTTCACATGAGAATTCTAAAACACTTGGCATGTTTTATGGCAAGCCGCCTTTTTAAAAGTAAAATAATAATGGGAACTCTCTGACAGCTGCCCCAAGGTTTGGAAAATGAATACTGGTCCCAGTGGAGGCAGATGAGAGGACAAAGTGCAGATGAAATGGGGAGATGCAAAAGGTTATTAGCTTGAGACGTGTATACAAAATGCATCTTGGAGATCTTTATGGCATAGCTATGCTGTTACATGTACATCACTATTTTAGTTTGGTTGGGTGCTCTTTAATTTATAGTATATATAAAACAAGATTACATAGTTATTATGTAGTTTTTAGACCTGAAATAGCATTTAGCAATCTTTAGAAAAGGTTATGAAACACAATAATAAAGAAAATGTCATTAGTATGTCATACGTCATGACCCTGAGATGAGCTCAATTGGTCAGAGCATGGTGTTAATAACACCAAGGTTGTGAGTTTGATCCCCATAGGAGCCATTCACTTAAAAATTGGACTTGATAATCCTTGTGTGTGCCTTCCAACCCAGAACATTCTGTTAATATTCTGTGAATATTTTCTATTAGGTAGTGGATTAATTATATACAGAGGAAAACCTTTGGACCAACTTTAGTTCTTTTGTTCATAAATTTTCATATTTACCCAAAGCCTGCACTGTTATAAAATCCTAATTTTTTTTGCTGTAATCTTTGCTTTTCAGGAACAAATACTGAAAACTACCAGTAATAATTACCCAACTAGTTCTATTATATAGACAGTCTGGGAATAGATATGCACAATCATTCCAGCAGCATCACATATTGTACACAGAACCTGTGGAAACTGCTGGGAGCCACTATCAAGACTGGGAAACAGCATAGGCTGTGAGATCCTCAGGAAACATTTCTGTTCTTTCATCAGCTGATGAAGAACATATGCAAAGCAGAGCATTTCTTACTTAGCTTGGCAGAACACAGCTCCTTTAGCAAGAGATGAAGAAAGCTGAGCACCTCTTGGCTCAGGTTGAGCCCCTTTTAGGATTAAAACATACAGACTGTGCTATCATATAATCTTTAGTGGCAGAAATGTAATGTCTAAGGATTTACAGACCCCTGACACTGTACAAGGTGAAGTCTGCTAAAATCTCACATTATGTGAGTCTTATTTTTCCTCTTAAAGATACCTGATACACAGTAAATACATAGTAGAAATGTTCTTAAAAGAATATTTTAATTAAGCACTTGACATTTGGGAAATAGATGAGGTAGAGGTGCTCCTGAAATTTCAATGTGTGTACCTGTATGTACATGTATGATAACATTTTTTAAGGATCAGTTGATAAATTTTGCACTTATTTTGCACACAAAATGTACAGAAGGACAACATTGTTAAGAGCTCTAAAGCTATTTCAAATTCTGCTTTTTCAAATATTTGAAGTCCTAACAAATTCACTATTTAAACAGTAATTTTAATACATTTTTCCTTTTTTTCCCCCCAGTATTTTATACTGATATTCAGTAAAAGCCTTTACATCCATAGAAACATGCTTTTATCACTCTGAACCTGCCAAGAGGACCTGCAGCACGGAGAGAGTGATCAATACTGTAGAAAACAACAGACACATGCAACTTCCTTTTTCCCTTTAAAGCATTAGCACATAGGGTATGTAACTTGATGCTCAAAAACTTCCCTTAAGGTCACTATCTCTGACAATTCTTGAGTGGGAGGAGAAGATATTTATTGATAGACTAATATTAATATCTTTTTCTCTAAATAAAATTCAGTGCAAGTTTTGAAAAAGAAATATGTAGAAAGAAATACATAGTAGAGACCCCTGAGTAGAGCCAGTTACTGTGTACTGTCAGTGAGTTCTATCAATACAGCTAATTGCATTACTGGAACTAACTCAAGAGAAAACTCAGTTGCCTGTGGTCTTATACAAGGACTGACATAGTCCATGGCTCAGTACTGGAAAATAATGCAGCCTTGTGGGGCTTTTAAATCTAGCAGGTGGCAGACTGTGATAATGACAAGGAGAAAGACTAGAAGCAAAAGATAGTTTATTTTTAATATCAGAATTCTCTGTTCAAATTCAGGCGAGATGTAATGTTTTGCTTTTTCATTTTCTTTGCCCTCTGCCTGTTTGGAATTTACATGGAGGCAATTGGTCTAGCTTCAGATGTGGCAACTATGGAACACGTGAAATTTAAATTTTATTACGACAATTTCTTTCAAGTAGCATATACGAAATTGTGAAAATCCTGATATAAAACACCTGTACAAGCACAGGTGGCTGTGAATGCAGGATTTCTCATCTTGTTTTTCTTCAAATTTTTTCCTCAACATTATTCTCAAATGTTCGAAGGAATACTTGAGAAAAATGTAAGCAGTTCATTTTTTCTTCATACTGCTTTTAGAAGGTGTTCCTCGGGCATCTCTTCCATTATGCAAGGTGCTGTCATGTGAAATGGCTGGTCACTTGGCAGGGATTTTGGAGATGGGATGAGGAATGTGCTGTGCTGAGAGATCACCAAAGGTACTGCTCCAGCAATCTCACTTCTGTGACCATGCAGAATGGCTGATTCATTTGTCTGGGCAAGAGCAGAGAACAAAGAAAAAAGAGGGGCTGCAATACAGTGGACCTAATTTTTTTTTCATGATGTCATCAAAGCTACTGATTGTTTATATGTCACCTGAGTGATCTCAAAGACATCTTCACAGAGAAAAGAGAGCATTATGCTTTCCTACAGTAGGAGAGTCCAAGTACAGTAAACTACAAACTGAAAGGACCAGGACATATTTATGCAGTGGGCTACAGGCAGAGCTAGGAACAGTACCCAGTTTCTAGTGCTAATGTACTATAGAACTATAGTACATTTGTACCACATATATATGGTTTTTGGTGAAGAGTTAAAAATAGACCCATACTTGGATTAATTGGTTTGAAGTTCGATTAATTTCAGCCCAATTTAATTATTGATTCTCACAGAGCACTTGACTCATTAGAGTCTGAAAACTGTGGTTGAACTGCTGGGAAATACATTGAACAATTCTCTACACTCATTGCTGTAAATGGGACTCCTGTAACATCAGGCTGTGAGTGCTGAATATATTCAACAATTCACAGGATTTAAAACTAGTTCTAAATAATTTGATGGGGAAAATTATTTCTCTATCTCCCTTTTGGAGGCTCCCTTCTAGGGCACAATCTTGTTTTTCCATTTATAAAATTTCTATTGTTCTCCTGTAAGCAGCGAACTGCAAGAAACAAGATTTTACTGGGCACTTCAATAAACCACTTCAAACTTCTTAGCTTTGCAGATATGCAGGGAATGAGTAACAAATGCTCCTTGAAGGATCAGAACAATTGCCAGTGGATGAGATTAAATGCACAGACTGCTCCTGTCTGTCTTGATAGCACTCACAAAAAGGCAATCTTAGAAGATATTAAAATTATATTATTAGAGGCATATACCTTTCTAAATACAACCATTATCTCCTAAAAATCAAGGTCTGTATTTCAGGTTCTACACCTCTCAAAATGTAGCATTTCAAAGAATAATGCTTTAGCAACCACGGTAATCCTATGTGAGAAAATGCAATTTTACTGAGTTTTCTCCATTCATATTTCCTAAAGAGCATTAAACATGAATTATATATTTTCCTCAAGGGGTAGAAGTCTATGAATTCCTTTTTTGAGAAATATGTTCATTTCTATACAAATGTTACAGAAGAATATAGAAAGCCTAATAGTTTATCCTTGAGATTAATGAGCAAAAGACCTATTCAATTTCTCTTTCCTAAATGTAAGCAAATGTGTTTCTCTGTGCTATAAATCACAAATATACAAGAAATCAAACGAATTTTACAATAAAATATACCTACTTTGGATTTAATGTATAAAATAGAAACATTCTATCCTAAGACAATGACAATGCTTTTATCACAGTGAGTGACTTATCTACGCAAACCAAGGGCAGCAGTAACTTGTGTTACCATCAACTTTTGCAGCTTTTCTTACCTTCTCGTTGTGCTGTACAATAAAAAATGCATATGAGCAGTTACCATGGTAATTCCTGCATCACATGATAGTGATAAACTCTTGCAGAGATACAGAGCATCTTCTTAAAGAAGCATGCATAGATGCACACAGATAGAACAGGTAATAATTTTTAGATAAATGTCCTTGTACAGGACATCTTCAATTCGTTCAGGTGTGAAAATCAGAGAAAAAAATCATGTCAAGATTTCTCAAGCTGTACAACTGCAACAGTGAAAACACATTTGCACGTAACTAGTTCAGTGGGCAGAAATGATTAACTAGATTTTAAAACTTTAGGACAGAAATTTTTTCTGCAGCAGTGCAAAGAGTATTGCACATACCTTGAAAAGAAACATAACAAAAATAGCCAATTATTTCCTTTGTAAGGTAGTCCTGAAAGTACTTGAAAGGCATGGTAAGAAGGTATCTGCATGTGTTAAATTAAACTCATTCAGTCACAGAGAAGCAGCAGAATAAATCTGATTTTGAAATTCTGGATTTTTTTTTTCAAATATGGAAGTAATAACTTTCATTAGATAACACGTGTTTTAGTCTTAAATCACAACCTAAACGCCAATGTCTGAAGAAAATATCCCAATTATTCAAACAGAATAAAGCATTTCAACCTTAGATGTATACCCTTACTTCACCGTCTGAGAACAGAGCTCTTGTTGCTTTTGAAACAGCTTCTCTTCACCTGTGAAGCAATCTCTCATCAGAAAACTCTCTCTCTAAAATTCTCATTTGGGTTGATCTGAGGCAATGGCTGGTGTGTGACCAGGGAAGGACATGAAAGGACAGACAAAATAAAAAATGCTTCATTGAAACATTTGCTTACATGTGTGGGAATAGCAAGGAGAGAAGATGGAGGCCGCACATTTATCTATGTCCCCATTTTTCCTGTTTCACTAATGCAAATACTGAGCTTTTGTGTGGCTCACCACATGTAGAGCAGCAAAGTCCATTAGGCAGCCTTTTGCTGTTCTCTACAAAGAGCCAAAGCTGTCATTCTTTGTCAAGCAAAGGTTGGGAGAGAAAAATAAAGCAGCTCTAATTAGAGATAGAAATTAACAATATTTTATTCTGTGTATAAGCAACTGTGCAAGGAATGGAGAGCTTCAGCTTCTACCAGCATCTGAAGACAAGGAGGGTCATAAGAGCTTCACAAATGCTTTTTCTGATATTTGAAACTTTTTTTTTTTGGCATATTTTCTTTGTCTATTTTTCATATCAGAGGAGGCCCCATTTCTCCTGTTCATCACCATAACGTACTTAGAGTTATAAAACTGAGTCTCAGGAAAATTTCAAATATAATGAAAAAGAAAGAGGAAAAATTACAAAAGACAAAAAGTTGGCAACAAGTTCTCCTACGGGTCACATTCTCACATGTTTGGCAAGTTCTTCTGTTTCATCCTCTAAAAACATGCTACCACCTCAGCTGCTTCTGCTGCTGCCATTGCTGCTCTTGTGTGTGTCACCAGGGTATTGTCCATGAAAAGAACACCTCCTAAAGCACTGCATAATGTCACTGCCAGTTGGCAATACAAAAAACCGGCTCTGCTCTTGAAAAACACCACTGGGGGGGTTTACCCCTTTCTTTCTTTACCATGAAGCAGATTGTGAAAGAAATGGAATACAATGACTTTGATGAAGAAAACAGAAACTATTTATTATTGCAATGAGAATGTTCAAGGATAATTTTGAGGATATTAGAATATATAAATTGATCTAAAACCTGAGAGTCTAAAAAAGATGAGGTCCTCCAATAAGAACGACAACACTGAGAACCCTTGACAAAGAGGAAATGCCACTGCATGTCAGATATAATCAGTATTTCATTCTAGCTCTTTGAATGATAGAGAGACACAACTTACTGGAATAAAAATTACAGTTATGATTAAACAACAAGCTAGTGGGAAAGTGACCAAAAAAAAAAAAAGCCAGAAGGTATGTCAGAAAGTTTAAAACACTTGTTGTTAAATTGTGTGCTGATTCTGTATGTTGACAGCAACTGGTTTACACCTAGAGCAAAATTAAATCTTAAAAGAATGGAAAAAAAAAAAAGCAGTCAGACCACTAGAGAGATATATATTGGAATCCCCATTAAAATTCCAAAGATTAAAAATATCGTAAGAAGATTTTCAAATGAGCCATAGTGAACATTAAGGTACTAAAGACTGTAGGGAGAAAGTGGTTAAATATTTATGTTAAAAATGAATGTAAATGGGATACTCCATTCATCACTTACTGATGTTTAGGAATATATTCTACCATTGTAGAAATCTGAAAATGTCTTATCTCAATATCCTTCAGCAGTTATGCAAATGTGGGGAGTGTCTGAAGCCTGAAACAGTGTAAGATAAGGACTAAAGTATGAACTCACTTATATTTGTAAAACCTAGAATATCAGTTGTCCAACTATTTGACCAACAAGATCCTAAAACAAATTTCTGTATGGTTGTTGAGGGGAAGAAACCTCAATATTTTTAAGATGAAGCTTGATCATGTTATGGAAGTGTGTATGCAATGTGTTTGTCTGAACAACAACAGAGTACATATTTGGATTCACAAGTTTCTCTCTAGTCCTTGCAGCATGTAAGATTACTTCTAAAGGGAAAAAGATACCTTTGGGAAATATTCTTTACGCAGGCCTCTCAACATCACATCCACAACATGATGCTATTATTATTTTCTTTAGTAAGCTGGATTCTTTTATAGAAATTATAGTCTTTGGTTTTTCTTTTACAGGTAATTTTTAAGGCAGAATTGCTAAGAATTAATCTTCAGACTGAATAAGGCTTGCTCCAAATGTTTCTGAACAAGTGATTATTAAAACTGGGTCTGCTAGTGCTTTGGAAGCAACATAAATGTCTCTATATGGATTTCAGGTCTACACCAAGCACAGTAACACCAGGCAGCTTTCCGTAACTGCTGATTCAGACTGGCAGGTACAACATTATCTGTTCTCTTTTTTGCCCATATGTTTTCTGGTTGTCAAAAAAAAGTTTTTAATCTCTAAATAACCAAATGCATCTTCTGACTTTCAAGAATTTGAAAAAAGCCTGTGAGGATCAGGATGAATCATTTGACACACACATTTCAACAAATGCGTGGGTGTATGCCAGAAAGTTTTACTGCTGTTAACTTTTAGGCTACAAAATTATCAGGTAACAAAATTATGACATTTATTCCACAGAATTTTCACTAACAAACTCTGCTGGACAATGACTAAAGAATTATTCTGAGATTTGAAAGACTGAAACTGAGCTCCACAGTAGTATATAGGCTTCTTGTGTGTTCTTGTGCATGTTCTGAAGGTCTTTGAAGCGTGATGCAAGAAATCTACCCTTTCTCCTCTCTTATGAGGATATCTTTTTCCAGTTCTCTTATCTGTACTGCTGAAGCAGTTCACCATGCAAGGAAGGATCACAGAGGACAAGAATCACCGTCCTTGTCCGATCACATCTTACTGCTTTGACTCCAACAATGAAGAAAAGTGAGCTCCTATGGAGGAGTACCAACAAGGCATGAATATGCAGTATCTCCCCTGTTCAAACTCTTCTAGCTTCCAACAATTTTCAGCTTGCAAAATTCCGAAGGCCTCCTGTTATTTGTCTACTTAGTAAACATCAATTAATCTCTCTTCCAAATGCTTGTTAGTCCTCTCTTGACAAAATACATTTTGTCATCCATGATGCCCTGAAGCAAAGAACTTCACAGGCCTAACACAACCACAACTTCCTTCTTGCTTTTTGTGTTTTGGGGTTTTTTTTGTTTGTTTAGGGGTTTTTGTTTGTTTTTTGTCAGCCCCGACTTCCTTCTTGCTTTTTTATGTTTCGGAGGTTTTTTGTTTCTTTGGGGTTTTTTGCTTGTTTGTTTGTTTTCTGTCAGCCCCTACTACCCTAATTTGGTGGTCCTGATTTTCTTCTGTTGGATAAGACAAATGACAGCTCACTATCCTACTCATGATTTTGAAGATTTCTGTCTTGATTAAGCTGCCTTAATTTCCATGTTGAAGATTGCTAGCCGTCATTGTCTATGTGAGAGTCACTCCATCCTTTTGAATTCCTTGTCTCTAGTTTTCTAGTACCAGTATATATCTTGTGAGGTCAGAGGACCATAACTGTTCATGACATTTCTGGTCTTGACAAACCATGGATGTATTCAATGGTTTAAAGCAGTTTTTGTTCACTATCTTTTCCAATTCACGTAACTCCAAAGGTTTGATTTTCTTTTTGACCTTTGCTGAGCACTGGACTTAGGAAGCATCTCTACACTATAATTCCAATGTCTTGTTCCTAAATGGCAATGTTCATCTCAGAGCCCACCATACTGTGTATGAACGTGGGACAATCTTCCTCATGTGCAACACTTTACACATAAATAAACTCAAAATCTCACAGTTTATATATGTAAATAATTTATTCCAGAAATGAGAACCAGACATTGTAACACATCAGTGTCACATGAAGAAGAGAGATCAGATTCCCAATATCTATCTACTTCAATAAATAATTAAATTCTTATACTACTTATTGATTTGAAAGAAGAGGCGTATCTCACCCTTCCTAACTTAATGCTCTCACCGGACTGCAGGCTCTTCCCCTTGTCTCAAACATGCCTTCTCTCCTGCAGACCACCATGAATATTTAATTGTTCAACACAGCGTGGGGCAACTTAGGCAGCAGAGACTGACAATGTATTATTTTACAGTGTCTTACTGGCTGATGACTAAAACCAGAAGGAAGGGAGGGAGAGAGAAACGGAAAGGAGAAATGAGAAGGGGGAAGCAGAGAGAGGGAAAAGGAAGGAAGGAAGGAAGGAAGGAAGGAAGGAAGGAAGGAAGGAAGGAAGGAAGGAAGGAACCGAATTGAAGTCTGTATCCCATGTTAGTCCTTGTACTACTGAGTTATTAGATAAATTTTGGAGCACCTGCTTCTGGCCTCTTCTGAAAGAAGATTGGCCTCAATTCAGAAAAAAAAAGCAGAAATGCTTGATTCCCATGGAGAGTTTGGGACTGAACTGAGAGAGGTAATGGATCAGTGTGCCTGTCAGCTTTTTAATTCCCAGAAGGGAGATGAGTTCAAGCTATGTTTTTCTCATCATGCTTTCCTCTCGGCATTTTACGGTTCCTTGGTCAGTACTTCTGCCTTTGCATAGCATATCATCACTAAGCCTGACTTTTTTTGTGGTGTGCCAGTCCCAAAGGACATTGTGATTTCCACACACTGGTAAAGCAAACAAGTCAGGATCTGCCAGGTGGGCATTATGAGACCCAAGGTCCCCTTGCCACCGCAGCCTCCAAGTGGAACTGAAAATACAATGGCTTTCTGTTGAGCATGGAAGTCTGATCTTCAAAGTTATTAGATTCCTATTAAATAGAAATAAAATGGCTCATGATTTTTAAAGTAAATAATTTTTTTATGTGACACCTTAATTCCCAAATGAAGTAAGTATTGGCACAAAGGATGAAGCCATAATAAGTATTTTTAATATGTGGTGCTTTAAGAGCCTCCACAGCAGTTCCCTCAGTGTCCTACATGTAAGCTTATCATGGCAATGCTTCCCTTTATGTTTCATTTCTGTGTGGATCTTATGCTGTCTTGGGGATATGGTTTATTTTACACTGTATGCACAATACTTAGTGCAGTGGGGTCCTAATCACAGTTGAGGCTACAGTAACTTTGCCAATGTAGTGACCACCTCTTTCATTTATAAATGAGGCTTTTTAGTCACTACTATCTATGTTTATGATGGTTTTCTGTCTTACAGAGAGAAAAATGCTTTCAAGATTGTGGTATTTCTGGACACCACTGCTAGTGTACTAACTTCAAATATTTTCTTCCCTAAATGGGAAGAAGAATCATGAATAAGACCAGTAGTCCCTCAAGGTGCTTTGAAAATCCGGGCCTTTGGCATTTATATGTTCATTTGCAATTGAAATAAAAAGGAAATAGTCAAATACCCTGTGCAACTCCGAAAACTGTATCTTAAGATTTATGACAATGTATAAAAAGCTGAAAAGGAAATTGTTTCCCCAGCAATAATATCCATTATTAATTTGTGTATTGAGCTGTATTTTCCTTCTACAGCAAAGAAATAAAAGTCCAGGTAAGCCTACTGATTTTATCATTTAGTCAAATTCCTGTCAAATATAGGACAGCTTTCATGAGTGATAAAACTACGTTTGCTCAGCTATGTGTTGTGCATGCTGTGCTAAGCTTTAATGCAAGCTAAAAGCTTTTTTTTTTGGTATTTAAAATAGTTCATTATTACTAACAGTTACACGCAACCAGATTTAGTTAAAGAAATATGACTGGATTTAAAAATCACAAACCCTCCAAAGACCTAAAAATAATCAATTCTTCAGGGAATTCTGGAGCTTTTAAGTCTGTTTCTGCGGCACAGAAATCAGATGTGGATTATAAACAGAAAACAGTGCCCTAATAGCTTACAGTAGTATTTTGCATCATGGAATTGTACAATTCAATGTGTACACTGCATAACATAGTGCCAAAGCTTGCCCTTCTACGTTTCCTCATTGATTTTAACATGATTTAAATAGCTCAAAACATAAAGAAAACTATTGTAAAAATTTTAGGCCTATAACCTACTTTAATGACATGTATAGTATTAATATATTCTGGTGCAAAACAGCAAAGTTTTCACATGGGCCAAGTATACCTTTGGCTGCAAAGATGTAGAGGCCTCCAGGAAATGAACTCCAGGGCAGTTCTGCTAAATGAGGAATTACTACTTTTGAGAACCCTCACCAAATTAAGGATCATTATACTTTAGTGCAATGTCCGAGCACACAGAATCAGAGGATCCAGAATTTAAGGTTTAATCTTTAGCATTCACAAAGCATGTTTAGCCAAGCCTCAAAAATTAAGGGTTTATAGGGGAAAAAAGTAATAATTACTGTGAGTCCAATATTAGTTTAATCAGCTATTCGCCTGTGCTGAGGCTCTTCCCTTTCAACTTTCTGGACCACAACAATGTCATTACATTACGCTGTCCAGCTTTCTTCCAGGGGTATGAGGACTTGAAATTGGTATTTTGCTTTCAACAGAAATTTTTGATTCTCACAGAACTGTCTGAATTCGGAGGCTTGTTCTTCAGCAGAAGTGCCAAGCGCGGTTCCACCGTGGCTAAAACGCCGACGTTTCAGATGAAGGTAGCTACCTCAGTGCTGCCTCTCGGGGTTGCCCAAGGTGGGTGTGCTCAGGCCATACTCCTTACATCAGGGTTCCACCTCTTCTTAGTTACCCTGAGATCAGAACTGAACTTCCTAAAAGCTGGGTGTCACAGAGCTGAGTCCAGAGCCTGGGATGCATCAGCACATCTGCCTCCCAGCGTAGGTGTCTGATATGCAGCAGGCTGTAGAAATGCTAGGACTAGTAAAAGGTTTTAACAGCAGAAAAGTTTGTTATTTGCAGAGTTATCCACAGATGCTTCAGGATTGCAGCTTTATATGCAGGCAAGCAGAAACAGTACAGAGAAAGTAATGCAGTCCATTGAAGACACCTCCCATGCAGCCTTTCTGTGGAGTCAGATCCTAAGGTTTTTCAGCTTGCTTCCAATAGCAGAACCCTGATATTAAAGAAAAGGGAATTTTTAGCAAGGACAACTAAACCAAATAGAAATAAAACTGTCTTTTAAGAAAAATAAAATAATTATTTTTCCTAACAATGCCTTTCTCTGCCAAAAGCTGAAACACTCTGGTTTCATTGAAGTGTCATTTAGTTGAAAATCAAAAGAGGTGTCAAGAATAAAACAACCTGTTTTGGCACTTCTGAACTGAAAGTTTATAGCTTTTCTTGCACACAGAGTGGAAAAAAACCAGAATATTTCAAAACACATGTTTCTCAGGATTTTCACTTTAGAAACTCCAAATTTTAGATGTATTTTCCCTAAATTGAATGGGAATAACTGCCAAAATCTTCACTTTTCTACAGGCTGAATTTTCTGTTTTCTGTGTAGCATTCAGAGTGTTCCACCTTCTCAGAAAAGAACAACCATCTTTGGTCTACGGCCTCACTGGACTGGTGTGCTGAGAAGTAATTAAAAACCTGTATTATTGAGCTGCAATTTCCACTCTCCTGGGAGAATGAAAAAAAAACCCATTAAGGCAGTAACACATCCGTAGAGTCTTGATAATGCTTTCAAAAATGCTGTCACATAAGGTTGTCATAAGATCCCTGCTATGTTATATTAGAAAACTGTTTGTTTTTTGGCAGGCCCAGGCTTAGAGAAACAAACAAACAAACAAACCCACCAAGTGATGATGTCTTGAAATATATTAAAATAACGAGACAGACTCAGCAACCTGAAGAGAATCATTGTACAGCCTCATGGTAGTCTTGCACTCAGTTCTTGTGCATCTTCAGCTTGCTCACACAAATAAAGGCAGGCAGCATAAGGAAACCTTTGCCTCAATGGACAAAGAAAATACTAAATATGTATACATTTCTTAACCCAGCTTGTTTGACCACACCTATGATTTCATGCTACTTACTGCAAATGTAAAACATATGTAAGGCGAATAAAAATGTGTAGATTTGTACACACTGCATGTTCATACTGCTCATAAAAAGAGATTTGTGGTTCAACATGATGGTCACGCATTTCTTAAAAAGAAATGTAAGTTAGTCTACAAACATTTTCTACAAAATTATAAATAATAGCTGATTCTAGCACCAAAATGGAAATGAGTATTAAACAACCTTTTTTGTTGTTGAGATTTTTTAAATTAGGTTTGTTTTCCATTAGGCAGAGAGATTTTGGCAATATTTACTCATCCTAAGTTTCCTGCTTTTATGTGGGTAGGGTAGGTACAATGCATCAGAGCCCTTAGCATCCCCTCCTCTAAATTCCTTGATGCTGGCAAGCTTTGCTCGTTTGTCAGAATGCTCTCTGCTCCTCTTGGCTTCTCAGTAGCTGTGAAACTGGTCTCCAAAGCCTATGCACGCCACAGATATTTATGCATACAAAGGGATGGAAGCAAGAGGAAGCATGCAAAGAGGGGGCTGGTGGTTCCCATCTGGAGCTCTAAAGGTGGAGCTTTAGCCTCCCTCTGGCCCACAGGGGACATTCACACCAGTGTAATAAGGTTTCCTATACATCTTGTTAAGCCAGCATTAGACTGAAAAATGCCAGTTTTCATCCACATGTCACCATCTCTTGAGCCCTAAGCTTGTCCTAAGATCTCATAAAATAGTTGCTTCCACCTGTTTCCACCAGTATCCCCTAGAGTTTACCATGAATTTAATTGCCTGCCAGTTTTATGTCTGCTTAAACTATAAGACCTTTAAATAATTTATGTCCTAATTACTGTTCATCATTTTTTAACTAGAAGGCTCAATTCCACTCAGACAAAAGAAAATTCATGGGATTCATTCTGGGGAAATACTTTCAAGGAGCCATATGAAAGTAGCAAGTATGATCATGGTTTTGAAAAATGAACTTAAACTCGCTCTAATAAAATGTCATAAAAACATTAATCGTTCCCTCCTGATATGGATCATAGTGATTTTGGCACAGATTCTATTAAATAATTTAATGTGAAATTTAATACCTCAGATTTTTGGGAGAGCTCATGTATTGATCATCTCATTCAGGGCTACCATTCTGCTGGCAATTTACATTCCTTTTTCCCGAGCAGCAGGATTAAACTCAACCAACATTTCAATCAATCTCAACTAACACAACCCCAGGCTATCAAATTAATCTAAGATAATTCAGAGCAGAAGCCTGCAATGCCTCTGAGCCACAGTTCAGAATTAAACTTCTCTTTTTGAAAAGGGATTTTCAGTGTTTTTTTCAGGACTACAGTATTTTCAGGAATAAGCGAGTAATGCTTAAAGTTGCTCTATGATTTGTGGCAGGGCATCTTAGGGAGAGGGGAAATCATTCTAATGGAGTGTTGTAAGTTTCTTGAGTTCAACAAGTTAATAGAAGACACATGTCTGGAATGATTTTACTGTTAGCATTTTGTCTGAGAAATATACACAAAAGAAAAAGAGAAGATGAAATTGTAGGACAGGGTAGACTAAAGGCTTTTGAAGTTTTACTGTTGCTACCAGGAATAGCTGTAACTCTTTTACAGGTTTCTGGTATTTCTGTTAAGCATATCCTGTCCATTACATTAAAAATCTGATTGTGTATCCATGCATGATTTCTTCTCTGTGTTTGCCCAACTGGGTCTATTTAAGAGAGTAGGGGCCAAGAATTCCAATGGTCTATGCAACCAGAAGCTCAAAAAAAATTAATTCCTTGTGAATTTGAAAAATAAATGCCTTTGTAGACAGGATTAGGTGTTGCAGGAGACGTTTGGTTATTAAAATATTTACTTAAGAAAATAAAACTGTTAGAAGTTGACCACTCTAGAAAAAAAGAACAAAAATGACTGCTCAGACATGTATTTGTATAACTTTACTTAGATCAGTAGTACAACATTTATGAGTAAATTTGGCAATATATGGTTGTCTTTCCTGTCTGTGTGTTGGATCTGGCTCACCAGTGTAGTTCAATACTGATCTCCAATTCCTTCTTCCCAGGAAGCCCTTCAGGCACAACCTACCAGGCCTTCGGGGTCCTGAAATGCCACATTTGTGGAAAGAACGAAACCTTATAGCATCATTGAATAAGAATGTTTTAACACATGTATTAATGAAAATAATTACATGTTTGCTGTTGCATGCCCTGGTGTACATGCATTGCATGCTGGTGCCTGTCTGCATTAGGCCAAATACCATGTAGGCATGTAACTGGGGAAAGGAGAATATGAGGTTCTTCACTGTTTTCAGAACAGACTATTGGCATTTCCTTATACTCAAAAATTGTGTAGAACTGGAATAGACGGGGAAAAAAAGACAAAAATCTTCATGTCAATCCACTCAGTTGTAGAATTATAAGTTATATAGGAGACAAAAAATTTCCATCTGATTTTCTGTACACCTTCTGGAGCAAAGGTGCTACACCACCCCCCCCCCAAAAAAAAAAAAAAAAAAAAACAACAACAAAAAACACAGCAAAGAGCCCAGTACAATCAATGACCGCATATTTAGATTAAAAAAGTAATTTCTCACTTGCCTTCATTTAGCTGGTATTACTTAATACCTCATCACGTCTGAGCTTGGCTAGCCTACTTAGGAAGTGTGGTTAAGTTTTTCGCCTAATACTGAAAAAGGTGGCAAAATTTCTGAGCCAATTTTCTTCCCCAGCCTTGTCCAAAGGCCTAGCAGATATTCTGGTTTTTCCCTTCAGGAGAGGCAACATATGGAAATAATACAGGGCAGATATCAGTCCAAGCCATTTCTCTGCTCTTTGAAACCTGACTGTTCAGGCAGTGGAAGTATTTCTCGACACAAGTGCTCTCAGCTACGAGGCTCTTGTTAAAGCTGTTGGTTGCTGGCAGCCCAGACAGAGCAAACACAGTGACCCCCCACTCTCTTTGGCCTGACAGATCCATCTCTCCCCCATCCCCAGTCAAAGCATGTCATGTCTCTGTGGGAATCTCTAAGAAACCAGCACAGAGCCACCGATGGCAGCTTAATTCAGTGCAGTGTCTGGGCACTGGGTGACACTGAAGTCTTTTAAAGATAGCTTAATGCTTTCCACCAGTGTCCAGAGAAACAGATGCGTGTCAAAGGCACAATCAGACCCCCACTTCCACATCTGCCCAAGCTTGGAAGTACTCTGCCTGCAGAAGCATATTTGGCATGATTTCAAGCATACAGTGGGATTACTGGGGCAGTCTTTAAAGCCAAATAAAGAATTTTATACTATGTTCGTGTATGCACATTTTCTTTCTCATCATTAAAATTAAAAGGAAATATGTTTATTGTCAAATTGCCTCAAATACAAGATTTTTGCTTTCACCATGTCTCTGCTTCAAAATCAGATAATTGTATTCACTACTAAAGGTACTGATGTGGATCCATGAAAGGAAGGACTATAAGCAAACTGCTTAGAAATGCTAATATTGCTTTGCCAAATGCTTCATCCCAATAATTTTTGTATCAACAAGGGAAGTTCAGAGGATGTTGCTGTAATAAATTATTTTTCCTGAGGGAGATTAAAGTCCTCTGACAGAGCCCCATGTGTTGTAATAACCGTGGGCTGTAACAGTTTCATCATGCTGTGGTATCCCTTGTTGATTTATTACCTAGCTAATGGTCTTTAGAGGGGAGACTTGTTAATAATTTTAATTCACTCCATACTCAGTTCAACATGGAGAGCATCATATGTACCATCACATTGTGAACTTTTAACAGCCCAAAAGATGGACTGAGCAACAGCTCTCCTTTACAAAGAATTAATCAATACCTAAAGGCAGGGATCTTGCTCAGACAGAGGACCCATTAGGATCCTGACTCGTGTCTCTTAAAACAACAGAGACTTTCAAAATCCATTATTACTATTTTACAGGACACAAGGCTGCACAGCATTTCTCACATAGCAACAGCAACAAAAGCTTAACTAACTAGTTAAAAAGGCAGAGCCCTCTGTTGATTATAACTTTAAAATTATGTATATGATGGAAAAAATCAGTTACTTACTTTGTGCTGCATACTAAGTTTTTTTCTTTTCAACAGAACTTTGGAACAGTTAATGAGCTGCAGAATAGCAATTTCTGTGAATATTAAAAAAAACCCAAACAAAGAGCCCTTAGCATCCCCTCCTCTAAATTCCTTGATGCTGGCAAGCTTGGTATGTGCTTAATGTTTATGTAAAAAATACTGTTGTATCTTGGAAAAAATTGTTAATTTGTGCAACACAACCATGGAAGATACAAGGTTTTTTTTTTATTTTCCTTAGGTGAATTATGTTTAATCATTGACTGAAAATGAGACCATTCACTAGGAAAAGAAATCCACACATTTTGTAGGAGTTGCTCTGGCAGATATTCTCAATAGCATCATTGAATAAAGTGGCCCAGCTGTCACAAGAAACCACTAACAACGATGTTGCCATGTAAAAAGGGGGAAAATATATATGCTTTTAATGGCATAGATTTAAGTTTCAAATTATCTAAAAGTTAATTTTGGTGATATGCCTGAATCTGTGTGGGGTTAGGGCAGAAATTCTATTGACTTCAGAGAGCACCCAAAACCAATGAGCATTGATTGGAACAAATTTGGATTCAATAAATACACTGGATTATACTGTAAGCTTCAAAATTAAATCCTGCATTTTATCTCAATACAGGCATTTTAAAGAAAGTACTGAAACCCTAAATCCTAAACCAAGTGCAGTGAGAGTTAGCAAGAGGTACAAGCACTACCTGTACGTATTTGAACACTCTTATTTAAATTGCTGACTGCTATTGCATACTAAGTGATGAGGATTTAAACATCTATTTTATCAACTACTTCTCTCCACTGAAGGAAAGGCAGCAGCACAACATTAAGATGCTCTAATGTCCTTTGCAGGATGAATCAGATTGGAAACATATTTAGGTTGATGAGATAGACATCTTTATTCCTATTCATTCCAAGTAAAGGATACAGAAAACCAAAATGTCTACTGGGATTCCTGAGCATGATCAAAATGATTTTAGTGTGGCAGATTTGTTCTCATTCTAGTCACACTGCTGTTTATAGCATACAGAAAAAAAACCCTAGAGAATGTCAGGAAGAACATTGAGAGAAAGACACAAGGCTGTGTGCATCCTAGTTATAAAGAAAACACAAGAAAATTAAAAAGCACATCTGAAACAAAAATAAATCAGATTCTGATCCTTTTCTGCTAGAGAACATATTTATATTTTTTTATTTTACAAAAATTCAGTGAGTAAACAATTATTTAGTGTGCAAGTCTTGCTCTACTGTAAAAGTAGGCAGAAACCCATACCCAAACATCAAAATACCCATCTAATACCAGTTTCTAATTGTTTTTCCTTGTCGCCCAACCAGATTTAATGAATTTGCAGGCTTGTTTCTCTTATTTTGCTACAGAAAGAGTATTTTCCCTTCACACAGATGAAACTAAAGTGGAGCAGAGGACGAAAAGTAGAACATTTTATTACTCAAAAGGTATTTCATAATTGTCTGAATCGTTGCAATTCAATCAAACCCACCAATGTTATTGGTAGTCCCATCCAGTGTTGATTTAATCAAGCTGATACAGAGCAGTTAAAATCAGGGCCTGGTTCAAGTAGCTTCCTCAATGATAATTTATTTTCCTTGAAGCTAGACATTAGTTTCACAGTCTTTGACACTTCAGATAATGAAAACATTGATAGCTTGGTACAGCTGTAAAGAACACATGAATAAAGGCCACAGGATCAGCCCTTTTGTCTGTTGCAGATACCTGGGAAGACTAGGGCACTTGTGAGGGGGACACAGGAATCTGATGCCAACCCAAAATTATGCTGCTGCCAACCCAGGCTGGGCACCATTGGCTAGAAAGGACCTTTGCACAATGAGAGATGGGGGTCCTGGGGAACAAGCAGAACAGGACTCAGCTGTGTGCTCATCCAGCAGCACAGGCCAGTGGCACCGGGCTGTGTCAGCAAGACTGAATCCAGCAAACTGAGCAAAGGGATGTTGCCTCCCTTTTTGGCATGCCATCAGGAGTAGGGTCCACTTTCGTGTTTCCCTGTATGAGGAAGACATTGACACACTTGAGCAAGGTGAGTGAGAAGCAGCTGCATGGGCAGGGGACTTACACATGTTGTGCTCTAGGAGAAGGTGGATGTACTCACAGAAATGAGTTTCGGGGAAGCCTGAGGGTGGATGGTATTGCTATCTTCCACTGCTTCTAGGAGAATGGAATTGAAATCTTAGGGATACACACTGGTGAAACAAAGGGAAAAGTTGTAACTGCCATCACATACGAAGTTTGCTTTCACTGTGGAAGTAGCTAAATACTGAGAGAAGTTGCTTAGAGAGTCTGTGAAATCTCTGTCCTTGGAGATATTCATAACTTGACTGGACAATTTTCTCAGTAAGCAAAGCCAAGTCTAAACTGACCCTGCTTTGAGGGCAGGGGGATTGCACCCAAGGATCTTCAAAAGTCCCTTCCAGTTTGTATTATTCTATGTTCCTATGATAATGTTGGATTACTCCCCCAATTTGATATCTGGTTCTGCCACAGATCTATGATATCACCACCAGCTTCCTTTCAATCATTGTTTTTACAACTGCAAAGAATACTACTTTTTTGTCAGTTTTCTCTCACAAAGTGCATCTTTTTGAAGCATGGATTTCTCTGGCTTTAAATTTGGGGACTACCAAATACAGTGGGGTTCAAATAATGACATCATCTCTTCTGTACTTCTCAAAACTTGATTTGGAGCCAACATGAACTATCAAGATAAAAGGATAATAAAAAGTTACTGAGTTCTTATCTGTTCCATTTGACTAAGTACCTGTGTCATATCTAACTCATTTCTATCTTGGTTGTAATATTTGTTTTTAAATAATCATAATCAATGTGTTACCAAAATGATACTGCTGCTTCTTAAAACACTATTACTGTACTACATATGCAAATGTTAACCTTAAACCTTAGATCAAGTGACTTATTCACTATATCCTCCAACTTGCCAAGATGTATTACATATATGTAATGAATAAGCAAGACCTATGTAATAAATGTAGCTGAGGTCTATTAAATACCATTAACAGTTACCAAAGAAAAAGCAGTGTAATCCAGTAAACAGCATACAAACTGAGGAGATGGCAATGTTCTATTGTGGTCTTTGTCATATTTTCCTGTGTAACCTTTTCATGCTAACCAGTCCCACATTCACATGTCTTCCTAGTAAATTTTAGCCCTCTCTTCAAAATGTTTAACTATCTGTTAATTGTTACACAAATAAGATTAGGCATATGGTGTCAGAATGTATATAAAATTTGAATATTATGTCAATCTGCAACATCATATCACATCCAAAAAGGACAATAGGATACCTCCCTTTTCATCTCATTCTTTCTCTTGTTCAGAAAAAAAAAACCAAAACAAAAAACTATTAGGAAATATATTTTCATTTCATTGTGCATCAAAAGCGAAAAAAGTAGATTCAAGGAGGAAGGAGCAAGGGAAGACAAAAAGTGAAAGAACAGCTGATTGACCACAGTTCCTCTAGAAAGATACAATAGAAGCAATGAGTAACTTCAGGTTTATAATACCAACTGAGTTTATGCTCTCCATCTTCATGAAATATTTTCAGGAAGATTGTGATATTGCAATAATACTTCCCTATTTACCTGATCCAAAATTCACTGAAGTTAATGCAAATATTTCTATTAATGGGCATAACATGACTGATTTGGGAGGTAGTTTTGGCTCTATGGACTGAACTCAAGGAAATCTCTGCAAACAGCAGAATTTATTAAAAAATGATGGGAGGATTATGTTCTAAGGGTCATTTATTACTGCTGTGTCCCTGAAGAGCAAGTAAAAATAAATACAACTAATTTCTACTAATATACAGTATTTTTTCATGGAGATGAATGGGTCATGCTGCATGTCATGCTGTATTCTATGCTTGTTAAACTCTCTGGTTTTTAAGTGAATATTGTCTAGCTTGAATTCAGCGAGGCTTTTGACACTGCCTCCCACAACATCCTCACAGGCAAGCTCAGAAAGTGTGGACTGGATGAGTGGACAGTGAGGTAGATTGAGTAATGGCTGAACAGCAGATCCCAGAGGGTCATGGTCAGTGGCACAGGGTCTAGTTGGTGTCCCCCAAATACTGGGGTTCAATACTGGGCCCAGTATTGTTTAACTTCTCCATTAATGACCTGGACAAGGGAACAGGTGCCTTCTCAGTAACTTCACTGGTGACACAAAGCTGGGAGGAGTGGCCAATACCTCAGAGAGCTATGCAGCCCTTCAGAGGGACCTTGACAGGCTGCAGAGATGGGCAGAGAACTGCCTGAAATTCAACAAAGGGAAATGCAGAGTCCTGCACCTCAGTATAGGCTGAGGGCTGCCCTGCTGGGAAGCAGCTCTGTGGAGAAGTACCTGAGGATCCCAATGGACAACAAATTGTCCATGAGCCAGCACTGCCCTNCTTTTGACACTGCCTCCCACAACATCCTCACGAAAAAGCTCAGAAAGTGTGGACTGGATGAGTGGACAGTGAGGTAGATTGAGTAATGGCTGAACAGCAGATCCCAGAGGGTCATGGTCAGTGGCACAGGGTCTAGTTGGTGTCCCCCAAATACTGGGGTTCAATACTGGGCCCAGTATTGTTTAACTTCTCCATTAATGACCTGGACAAGGGAACAGGTGCCTTCTCAGTAACTTCACTGGTGACACAAAGCTGGGAGGAGTGGCCAATACCTCAGAGAGCTATGCAGCCCTTCAGAGGGACCTTGACAGGCTGCAGAGATGGGCAGAGAACTGCCTGAAATTCAACAAAGGGAAATGCAGAGTCCTGCACCTCAGTATAGGCTGAGGGCTGCCCTGCTGGGAAGCAGCTCTGTGGAGAAGTACCTGAGGATCCCAATGGACAACAAATGGTCCATGAGCCAGCACTGCCCTGTGGCCAAGGAAGCCAATGGTATCCTGGGGTGCATTNAGCAGGTCAGGGAGGTAATTCTGTTCCTCTACTCAGCCCTGCCACATCTGGAGTTCTGTGTCCTGCTCTGGGCTCCTCGGCACAGGAGAGACACGGAGCTCCTGGAGTGGGTCCAGTGGAGGCTGCAAAGATGATGAAGGGATGGAGCATCTCCCTTAGGAGGAAAGGCTGAGGGATTTGGGTCTGCACATCCTCGAGAAAAGACGACTGAGAGGGGAACCTATCACTGTCTGTCAGTATCAGCAGGGAGGTGTCAGAGCATGGGCCAGGCTCCACCTGCTCAGTGGTCCCAGGCAATGAGATGAGAGGCAATGGGCAGAAACTGATGCACGGGAAGTTCCACCTGAATATGAGGAAGAAGTTCTTTACTATGTGGATGACCATACATTGGAACAGATTGCTCAAAAGGTTGTGGAGTCTCCCTCACTGGAGATATTCAAGAACCACTGGGATGCAATCCTGTGCCATGTACTCTGGGATGACCCTGCTTGAGCAGAGAGGTTGGACTAGATGATCCACTCTGGTCCCTTCCAACCTTACCCATTCTGTGATTATATGAATCATGCTAAGAATCGGAAAGATATTGTGCCAATAAAGCTCAATTCTGTAAAATACATCTCTAAAATTTCCAAATGAAATATTCATTAGAATTCAACATTTAAAAAAATTAGAACATTAATATTGACTAGCTGCAATTGAACACTATTTGCTTGTCACAGTGTGATGGATGATTTTGTTATATACATGATTACCTTTATATAATATCCTGCAGCACTACTGTTCTGTAATGAAGAGTCTGATTTTCTGGGGTAATAATATAAAATAATTTATAGCTTAATAATATGAAAAAGCAATGCATTGGTTGCTTTAAAATCACAGCAGAATTCTCCCCTATGACTAATTGTGTATTCTGATGTTCTTCCAGTTTTACATCCCTCTCCAGAACTTCCATGAATCTTTAATTCCCTTCAAACGCAGTGATGCCAGAATCACTTTTCATCATCATGTCCACTCAGCTGAATTCCAATGATCTCCACAAAGCAGAGTAGCAAAATATATTTCTGAGATTGGTAGCTTCACAAATTATGAGCTATAGTAAACGAACATTAAGTTTCATTACCCCACACAATTTTCTTGAATGGTTTTCAAACAATATTTCCTCTGATTATTCCGGATGCTTGAGAGTATACCAAATGGGAAGATAAAAGCACTTTCAATACCGAAACAGATCCTTTGGAAAAATTGTTTCCATAAACCTGATAATTGTTAATAAGTTCTTTCATTGTAGAAGTATTTCACTAAAATCGTAGAGAGAAAGGTTTCTATACATAACATGTTTTTTTTCTCTTTGATAAACACTATCTTTTGCTGCTCAGAACCTCTCATTTATGACTTAGTTATGCAGTTTTCTCTGCCCTATTTTTCTTGAATTTTAGCACTGTAATATATTTATATTTTACGTTAATGAATCATGTCCATAAAATTTCTTTTCTATTTTCAGATTAACTACATTGTTGTTTTCTTCACTGTTGCATTGCTTGTTCCTTCTTCATGAAGGAGAGAAATGCAAGAGCAATGCAATTTTAGTTTCTGTTTGCTACATCTTGAAACCAGTAACTTAAAAAATATTTTCATTTTCAAAAATTTTTTTTCATAAAGTTACATTGTTTTCTTAAGTATCTTACATTGGAAATTAAGTATTTAAGTTTTAAAAATGTAGATTTTAAAAACTGTTTAAGATATTTTATAATGCATTTTTATAAAATCTATATTTTTTATAAATATTTATTCTAGTGCTAGGAAAAAACCCCACATTAATAATGGAAAGCATGTATTACATATGTTGCACATTTTATTTTACAGAAGACATATGGGAGATATCTAGCCCTTCTGATTATTCCTTTATCATCATGTTAAAACCCCCTAAACCTGTAATTTCTCACTTTGAGTGGCCCAACTTTACCTTTGACTCTAAGACAATGAGTGGTAGTTACCTTCATAAATAAACATTTATTATCAGCTCTAGGTACTATTTTTAGAAACAGTAAAACTGAGAAGATGTACCATAACTCTACTGAATGATATGATGCAGTTGGTGAAGACCTTAATATTTGATAGGGAGCAGAAAAAACAAATTGAGATGAATATCAAAGAAAAATAAATCATAAAAATACTCCTGCCTTCACCGAGGAAGGTCTGCTGGAGATGAGAGCACATGACTTCACTGAACAGAGGAGAATTACCTGTAAGTTCATGATTCTCCTTTACCACCTGCTACCCTTCTCCTGGTGGCAAGGCAAGTAGAGCATTCCTTCCACACTGGCTCACCACAGCTGACCAGCATGGGATACTGGAGCAATTCACCCCATTTCCTCCTCTCTGTGCTGCAAATTAGACAGTGTACACATCAAAGTGTGTAGTAAATGTAAGCAATAGAGCAAAATTTGTAGGAAGAAAGCCCAATATATCAAGCATTTATATTGCAAGGTAGCCTGCTTTCATTAATAGATGGAAAATCCCCCTTTTTTCTTTTTTTTTTTTTTTGTCCCCTTTAGTTCCTCTTTTTCTTGATTGTCTACAGAAATGACTAGCTAATGATATTCTCTTTATCAAGAATACACAAAAGTAGCACACTGATATCTACTGAATTATGCCACACGTGAGCTCAAAACCAGAAGCAAATCCCAACAGTTCTTCAACTTCATCATTTCCTGAGACAGTTTTATTAGAGCTATGGCTAATTAACAAATTTTTCAATATGGGGCAGTGGACCCTGAAAGCATGGTCCGACCAGATGGGTACAAGGATGCAGACAAATAAATAATTAAAGATAAATGAGGCTTCACAGCTTCTGCAGGAAATGAATGACAGATCTCATGCTCAGAGCATTAACATGACATGAATTCAAAAGGCCTGGAATTTATGTGGACTATTAACACTGCACACATGTGCACAAACACATGCAATTTCTTAATCAGCCCTGGCTCTGTTTTCATGTACCAGCCCTAGGTCAGAAGGGGTGAATGCTTCCAATCAATATCCAGTTGTTAGAGTAACAGCCATGTCCGTTCTGGATGGCTGAGTGGGTGAAAACATGTTTGTTCTATTTAATGTGACACAGTCCCGTCAAATTAACAACCACGAGTGCAGGAGCAAGGCTTGCTTAATGGGCTGAAGTCAGTTCCACAGAGAATTATTATCAACACTGAACCAATAGATCTGAAACCTCATTACCAAAGGTTTATTTGCCAATAATAACTAAAGGCACACTTTATGTACATAAGTGTTGTCTAATTTTAAAGATACAGCATGCTACAGTACTTAGTAAACAGACTGTCTTTAAATTGACATAACCTCAAGATAACATCTCTATATTATGTGAGTGGTAGAGTTATTCAGACAAGGCCCCCTGTTCAGTTAAACTACAATAGATACTAACCTTGTACATGCAAAGAATTTCCTTTTTCTACTGTGAGTCACTGATAACTGTACAGGACATGCGAGAAAGCTGAACCCCAATATACAAGCCATAATCAAGGTCTGAACACAAATTTTAGCTCCCCTGAGTATTGCTAGAATAGAGTAACTGATAGTGGTTAAAAGGAAGCTTCAGTTTGGGGCAGCTTTTTGCCACAGGCATGCAGAACTCCTTGCCATGCAGTGGTCAGATTCTGGTAGCTGGATTGACAAATCTTCTTCCCTTTTCCATTACTATGAGAATGATGTCTAGAGCAAAAATAGGAAAGTCAACCACAATCATTGAGAAAAATCCCTTTTAATCAGAAATGGCTGAAATCTGTCTCACATGATAGCACTTGGTGCTTAGCTATGAGAGTTGCAGGGATACAGCCCAGGTAATTCTGCTATGCAGAAGTGAGAGTAAGAAGAAAGACAGAGGTGCAGAGCTTGGTTCATTTTTCCTTTGGGAATGGAAAAGTGAAGATGGCAAATGATGTTCATGGGGGAATCTTTTTCTTTCCAAAGGGGTTCCATGGCTAGCCTAGCTTTCCAAAGCTCTCAGTTTTCCTCAGCTGTGTGCTGCCACAGCCAAAAGGTTACTTTGCCTTCACACAGAACCAGCCCTGAGCATTCCCATGTGCAAAGGATAATTTTACATAGTTCGTAGCCTTGACCATTCCTGGTTGATTTCCACTGGGAAATCAAAATTCAGCAGATTGGAAGATTAATTCCCTGCCACATTTCAAAAAACACACTGTAAACTACAGAGAGGCTTAGAAATTCATATGGGAAATTTTAGTATCAGTGTAATTCCACCTGAAAGTGCTCTCTGTAGTTCTCATTTTTGCTTCTAAATATTATAGATTAAATTAGTAATCCAACACTAAAAAAACAATCAAAATGAAACAATAATTAGTTTATGAGAAGATCTAATAAAGGAAAATGTTAGGCCCACATATTAAATTCTCCTGTAAGTAGTTTTGAAGGAAGTGTTTCGTCAAAATTATTCAGTAGAACACCATCCAAATTATTCCATAGAATATGTTATTTTCAATTATTTTTATTGTTATTATTCTACCTAAAAGGTCTGCTTACTAAAAGCTCAGAATTTTAAGTGGAAAAAAAAACCCCTTGTATGCTTGAAAACAGAAATGTTTTGGTTGCAGCTGAACATTCTTAGAATAGGAGATGCTGCCACTTAAGAATGATAGTATTTGGAATGCAGGTGCTTTTTTTTGTGAGATAGTGAGGAGGATGAGCCAGAAAGACACAGATCCCATGCTCTTAGTAGTCTCCCTGTTTAGGCAGAGCAGAGATATGACCAAAGGGCTTGTAAGACATCTATGGTTATTCCAATTTCTTTATATATTGGAACAAAACTGCTAAAATATTGCAGTTCTGCCATTCATGCTAAAGCAGATATATTTTTGAAATCTCAAAAAATTTCCTGAAAGAAGTCTAAGATACAGGGAGGTGTGCGGAGGTTTAACCCACGCTTGTCTCACTAATACAGTTTGTGTTTCCACCATGTAATCTGTATAGAATACAGTTTTCTATAATAAAACAAAATAATCAATTTTATCAATCAAACAATTAAAGCTTTGGCAGCATCTTATTTACAATAGTCAATGAAGAAAAACAAATAAAGCTTAATTTAAGAGATAATTATTCTAACATTTGGCAGAACTCTCTAAGGATTTCTTTCCTTAAATTTTTGCTGCTAAAGATTTCTATACCTCCTAAATCCAATTTTAATTATCTCTCTGCTTGCCAGACCTTGGAGAACATACTTGCATCTGTTTTATTAATTTATATTTGCCTTTGAGTTTTTCAGCAACACCCTCCCACACATTGTCTTCTGGGGAGCTATCAATACTGCCCATTGCATTCAAAGGGAAGTCAGATAGAAGAGAAAAAAGGAAAAGAAAGTAAAAAAACCCCTTAGTTCCTCTGATTTGGGACTTAACTGCATGAACATATGGAGGTGGGCACAATTCATATCTGTTTTAGAGCGCTTTAGCTGTTGAAGTGTAATCCACATCCAACAATTTGCTGCTTTATATGTCTCATGCTAAATTTCCAATTCATCAGGAATTTAAGGAAATTTAAGATTTGGGAAGGGGAACATGGAAAAATGACTTCGGATGAGATCCTGGCCTCACAAACTCAGTCATATTTTGTTACTGACTTAGGCAGAAACAGAATCTCATCTGTTTTTGTGTGCCAGTTTCTCTTGCTGTGGCCTCAGCTGCATCCCTTGCCATACATGACAGCAACAACAGCCTGTGATCAAAAACTGCCAAAATAAATCGACTTTCAAAGAGTTCAGCCAATAAGTAAAAAATTAACTTGTTAGGATTCCATGAGAAAACCAAATGATGAAGTGCAAAGCATTATGAAATGGGATGTTGTCTATTCTGGAGGCAAAGAGAAAAAAGCTTGCTATTCTGTGACATGTGTCAGTCAAAAAACAGGACTTGTTTCAGAGATGACACATACTTGGATACCTCTGCCTGGTAATAAAATCCTCTAAATCTATCAGCACCAACAGCTCAGCTGGAAAAATGCAGAATCATAATCTTCTTAAAAAGAAGGCATGGGGAAAAGTATAAGACAAGAATTTGTAGGATAAGAGAATAAAGCGTGTAAAATTTATTTTAGTAGTTTTACGTATTTTCCTTTTTAGCTTAGTAAAATATTTTCTTATGAGTTGTCTAAAATGACATATTCATTCTAAGACTGTCTGCATTACAGAGAGTGCTGCCAGCAGGTCAAAGGAGGTGATTCTTTCCTGCTGCTCAGCACTGATGGGACACAACTGGAGTACTGGCTCCAGTTCTGGGCTCCCCAGTTCAAAAGAGATGGGGACATAACTGGTGCAAATCCAGCAAAAGTCACAAACATGACTGAGGGATTGAAGCATCTGTCACATGGGAAAAGCTGAGAGAGGCTGGTTTTCTAGGTTGAGGAAGGTTCTTGGATACCTCATCAATAGATTAAGTGCAGGGTGCTAGGGAGGGGAGAAGAGATGGAGCCAGATACTTCTTGGTAGCACCAAGAGGAGTGGTGAGAGAAGAGGCAATGGAAAGAAATAAAAACACAAGAAATGCAATTTACACTGAAGTAAAAACCTGATTACTGTGAGTGGTCAAACAGTGTCATGAGTTTCTCAAGAAGATCGTGGAGCCTTCAGTGCTGGAGATATTAAAATCCAACTGAACAGCTTTCTGCTGTAGAACGAGCTGACCTAGATGATTTCCAGCAGTCTTTTCCAAAAAGACATTTTGTGACTTTGTGATTTTCTAGGCTGAGTTTACAACCACCTTTATGTATAATTGTTCTTACAGGGAGGAGGCCCAGGCTTCCTAATGTCACAGACCACAGTGTGCTCAGACCACATCCTGAATTTAGATGACCCCGGGTTCAGAATCTCTCATCACATGTAAGAAGTTGTCTGACACTTCACTAGGTGGAGAGGATATTAAAGGAGCACAAAAGAAAGTTGGATTCAGTAAAATGGGCAAGAGTTTTTTGTAGAGGAATATCACTGACACATTTCCAAAAGTAAGCATCACCCTAAAACACCTAGGAGGCACATTAACAAATTTAATTTCATTTTAATACAGAAAAGATCTGCCACTGATTCTTATTTGCAATGTATCAGATTATAATTGTTTAGTTATTTGCTCTTTCATATATCTTTCTAAAGGCTGGCTTCCCTCTTGGCTGCTTCACATCAAAATAGGGTTATAAATATCACAGCTGTTTAGTGCAGAGAGCACAGGTGTGTATTGGTTTCAGCAGTCATGCAGGACAATTTTCTGGCCCATAATATGTGAATTCATTGAATGCTGGCAGCAGATTGAAAGTGGAAATGGAGGCTGTACATATGTACAAGAGGGTACTCAGAACAGACATCTGCCATCCTTATACAAATGTACAGCATCAGAGGAAAACAATGAAATGTATCTCAGGACATACATGCTTAAGAGAAGGAGCTCTTAAGAACCCCATCTAGAGATTTGGATGTAAAGAGTTTTCTGAAAGAAAACCCTCTTTTTGTCTTCCCTAAGATCACAACTTATCCTAGGAGAGGTGAAAAACAAGGCCTGTAACCAAGCAACAATATATAATCTTCAAGACTTCATCTCTCTTCAGAGCAAAACAGCCTCAACCCACTACTCCATCCTTTCTTCATCAATGTAGGCAAAATAGAGCACAGCTTGGACACAAACAAACAAAAGCCTTTGTGTTTCATTGTTCCTCAAAAATAAATAAACAAGATTTATGAATAGATTAAGCTCTTTAAATATATTTGTAAACCTTCCTTTCATCTGAATACGATGCAATGCTGACAAGCAAACTGCTAGAAAACACAGATTGCTCAGACTGAAAGCACATTACACAATCATAGACAAAACTTCTGTTGCAGAATCATGTATGATTTCCCTGTACAGTAAACATAGACCTGTACAATTAATTGAGTTGCTGGTTTACTAGAAAGAAATAAGTCTTAATAAATAAAAATAAAAATATTAGATTGTCAAATGATAAAAAAAGTCCTCACATGCTTAAACTTTGAGTCTTAGATTTAAAGTAATTAATTAATTGAAAGTAGAAGACATGATAGTAAGACTTTGGAAAAGTCAGGTAAAACATTCAAAGAGTTGGGGCGGGGGGTATATTTATTTTCCCATATGTAAAAAGCTTCTATTTATTTTCCAGATAATTTTTACTTTCAGTAGAAGAAGAGAAGGGAGGAAAGCCTCACTTAATATTATTTTTCCTAATAACTAGCTTTGTTTATAACATGCTGACTTTCAAATGGATGCACTACAGCAACAGCTTCCAAAGAAGCACAGTACTACAAATAAATAAATTAATGTAACTAAAAAAAGGTGTATCCATTAAGTAGCTCACGTCTTTTCCACTTCAGTTACTGAAACACTTAAGTTGCTTTGACATTCATGCTATATAATGAAGTGAGAAAGGATGTCATTTCTAAATGATGAACAATGCAGCCTGCACTATATTTGACCTAACAGTTTGCCATAATAACATTATCAATTACTAAGTGGCATTTTCTTCTCCCAGAATTTACTTGTAAGTAGCACTGTACATCACAAGATGTGGGCATTTATAACAGAAACAAAAACCAAAAAAAACCCACCTAAAATGAATGTGTTAACCTCAGGGTTTCAGTATAGCCAAATAAAATTTTTAGAAGAAAATGCATGAAAGGCATTTCTTCCTTAAATTCTCTCCCAAAGGACAGACACAACTTTTAACTGAAAGTGAGTAGAATCCATGTGATGAATGACAGGCCAACAACCTAATTCAGCTAGAGATGTATATTTGTTATTGTCAGACAAGCAGCTTTACCAAAGTCACATCCAACCCACACATTATCTCAGATAATCACTTGCTAGATGTCTCAGGTGAAATATGTCATAACCTTCCGAAATAAGATAAAATTTCAACTAATGCTCTAAGGCTTTTCAGTGCAGATTCCATGGGACATAACCTGCTTGTATTGTGTTGCAATCAATTTACATTTTATGAAACCTGTGTGGCAGGCTGTGTATGGCAGCCTATATGGCAGGTACATGGCAGCTTATATGGCAGGTATATGGCAGATCTCCATGATCAGATGTATTCTACCCTGGTATAGCCTCTTTTTCTTTTGCAGTTGCCTTTTGCAACATTTTGCAATCAGGAAATGATTCACGGTGAGTAACTCAACAAATTTAGGCAATAGACACAGAACCTACACAAGGGCATAAGAATCTGTCTTTTGGGAACACACAGGAGAACTGGTGCATAAATATATCTTTTTGCAGCAAATTTGTTTATAGACGTGTAATTGTGCTCATTATTTGAAAGTACAGACTGTTTGAAGCACTTTTGCTGTGATGATCTGAAAGTAGCATATTGAAAAAGAAACAATTTCTGAGACTATTAGGGGTAACTGCTTTTATTCATCAAAAGAAATCAATCTTATTCCTCAGGTAGATGTGCATAGCTTGAGAATCCAGACAAGACTTTAACAACTTGTGCAGCTTTACCTGGATATATGCTGATGTTAAATGGGTGCTTAAGGACTTTGTAGACAGATTTGTGCTAGCTTTGAACTGGCTGTTCTAGGCACACGTTGCAAGGTGGTTGAGGAAGTGCTGAACACAAAATACATCACAGCTCTATGTAAATAGGTGATCAGCCCAGGTTTGGTTGTGTGCACAGTACCAGTATGCAAGTCAGGTCATCTGAAATTGTTGGTTGCCATGTAAGCATGCTCTCAGAATTAGTCAGAGGAACACAAGCCCTTTGTGAGAACAAAGAGGGTAGAGAATGTGAGTAACTGTTCACACTCCCTTACGAGGTTGGTTTTGGATGGTAAAATAAAACTTAAATAGAAGGCAAAATTACTGTGGTTCCCCTGCCTTTCCTGCCTCAGACAGTCTGTGAGAGCTGGCATTGACTCATTCTCTAGGAATTTAAAGTTCTTTTGCATGACTAGTGTATCAGAAAAGGTCACTAGTGTGATTAATATCCATTAATACCATTATTCTTACAAAGGGCTCCGTAAAATAATTAGAAAACACTATAATAAGAGATCTTTGGTCCAAAACATTTTTTTTAGCTATGTATGTGCATAAAATCTCAATCTGGTAATCTTATAAGCTTCTGCTGGTAACTGCAGCAGAAGCTTATAAAAAAGATTTGGGATTCTGAAGGTATTACCTGCTTGAACTCAGTTGTCAGTGGACGTGTAAGCTTTGCATTTTAGTTTGCAAGTTTACCAACCAGAACCACATTCATCTACATTATCTTTTCTATAAGCAAGAATGATATACAGTGAGTGCAGTCTAAATAAGCTAACAGGCTATTAAAGAGTGGCCTCATGTTATTGCTGTTCATCACAAAAAGGCAGATAAGGTTGACAACCAGTTATGTCAGTTCTCATGCATCAGAAAAGAAATTAGTATCCTAAAGACAGGAAAAAGAGGCCCTTAGCACTATTTTTGGGTCCAAGAATGGGGAGGAAAGTACTTGTGGAGAGGGACTGATGGGGAGAGGACTGGAAGAAGGGAATGGCTCTTGGAATAAAATAGAAAATCATCCTCAGCTTGTTAATATTCTATACCATCTTTTTTGCTTTGCTTAGAAACATGGACCTGTTAGAGCGAGTCCAGATGGATGGACCCCCTCTCTTATGAAGACAAGCTGAGAGAGTTGGGGTTGCTCAGCCTCAAGAAGAGAGGGCTCTGGGGAGACCTCAGAACACCTTTCAGTACCTAAAGGGGCTACGAGAGTGCTGGAGAGGGACTTCTCCCAAAGGCATAGGACAAGCAGGAATGGCTTCAAACTGAGAGAAGGGAGGTTCAGATTAGAAGTAAGAAATCCTCCCTGTGAGGGTGGCGAGGCCCTGGCAAACTTTGCCCATAGAAGTTGTGGATGCCCCATCCCTGGAAGAATTCAAGGCCAGGCTGGACAGGGCTTAGAGCAACCTGGGATACTGGAAGGTGTCCCTGTCCATGTCAGTGGAGGTTGGAACTAGATGATCTCTAAGATTTCTTCCACCCCAAATTATTCTATAATTCTATGATTCATTTTGAAAGTATGGAGATAACTAATATGTGTACTTTAAAAGTATAATGTATCGTACAGATTTTCGCTAAGGTGCCTTAAAAAGATGTACTAGTGACATGAAAATAAGATGGCTAAATGTTTTGGGACTCAAATCACCAGATGCTGCCTGCAGAAGTCAACAAATATGAAAATTCAGAAGCAATACATGCATTTCATCACTCTGACACAAGATCCTGTGCCTTTTTGGGGCCCTATATGAAAAATAACACACTATCTTAGGTCACACTTGGTTCTAGTGAAGGAGAAGCAGCTATCTACAGAGAATTGGGGTGTGCCTGTCACTGCCTATACTCAGTATCTAGAGGGCACCAAAAGCTTATTCCTATCTCAGAAGGCTTAACCACAGTGGCTACTGAATGTTGGTCCTCCCTGGATTCCCCAGAACTTTTGAATATCACTAGGAAAAAGCGTCAAGAGGAAAAAGACCAGTGCTAATTCACTCCATCCTACTACGAACTGGAGTGACAGGCTCAGCTTAGACTTGCAGCCACACAAAGACTATGGGGTAGAGGCTCAGGCATTTTCCCAGTTTGAAAACACACATTTCAATTTAAATGAGGAGAGACCCTCGCAAAACTGGCAGTATGCACCTTTCTACCCTGGTATATCAGTCTTCCATTTTCATGTAGAAGCAACAAACATATCAATCTACTCTAGTACATACTCATGTATGTTCTCAATTACTATCTGAATAAAGCCAGAAAGAGCCACATGACTACACAGTCATAATTTGCCAAGAAAAATATGAATTAATGTGATTTTGTGAATAGGGTTTTGACTCAAATATCTATTCTTTTTGGCCTTGCCAGTGGCCTGTCTTCTATCTTTAGATAATTTACTTCCTCTCAGCGTCAGCTTTCTCTGCACAGTAGAAAAATTATTTTGCTTCTTTTTGTAAAATACTCTAAAATGTAGATATGAAAAATGTTTTCTAAAATCCAAGTTCCCATTTTAATGAACTTAAATTATATTTAGTGTCTTTTCTAAACTATTTCAGGGGATATTTTAAAATGTGAATTAATGTCAATGATTAATTATGTATTTTAGCCAAGTTCTCAAATGGATTTCTTTTTTCTTTCCATAGAGAAGAAGATTTCTTGCTTGCATCTGGCAGGTGCACAGAAGAAATTTCTATCATTTTAATTTTCAGGAGAATGGAACTAGACAATCATTAACTAACTGACAAATTTTCAGGGATTGAAAACTCTGGAGTTTTTTCTGTGCAACAGCAGGCTAAATAGAGACATGATCTCAACTGAGAGCTTCATTCAGTTTATTAAATAGTAATTAATTACATACATAACAGTTAATTTAATATTCTATATGGTTGTCAGTGAAAGAATACAGTTTTGATTATCTATTTTGTGCACGCTTGAGGTAGATATCGCTGCTCTTTTCCATGAAATTTTAGCATGAGTATAATGATACTATGTCGGGGAAAAAAATGTATTTTTAATCCCCCTGAGTTAAAAGTCAATATTTCTTGACCAATGTAATCCAACAGGATTTAAACAAACAAACAAACAAACAAACAAACACAGGTGAAAAAATAGCAAAGGAAATGGGATATGAAACCAGGAAAGTCCTGAAACAAACTACACGGTTTGAGATAATTACAAACCTTATACAGCAGAGTTATGAAAAGGCCCCAATCCTGTAAGTGCTTGTCTATGTGTAAAACTTTGAATATATGGGTAGTTTCATTCCTTGAGGACCCCAGAAACAAAAATAGAGATCAAAATGAAATACCTGTCAGTAAAATCCTAGCTGTTCCCTGAATGCCCTGTGCATTGCTGCTCTGAAACCCAGTATTACAACCAAGAGCACAGGCAGTGCTAGCAAAAATGCTGCTTTCAGTTGTTTTGCTTATTGTGGACCCTTACCAGAGAAACTGCAAAATTCTTAAGTTCTCTGTCCTAAATTAGACAAGGTAAGAGATACCTGAATTTTAAGTATACCTTGGAGCTGTTTGAAGAACTCTAAAAAGGAGATATATTTTCGCCTCAATCAAGCAGAGACGGAAAATTAAAATTGTTCATGACACAGCTACACGTATTTTGACTTAAGTGAAATGACTGCTATGCTGCTCAAAAATTTAACAAATTCTGCAAAACAATGAAATCCTGATTCATAAATCCTCATTCTGAATATCACTAGGTGAGATTCTGGCAGATCATGATCGATTCTTCATCAGTTGCTTGGAACTGATGGGCTGGCTAATCAAGAGCCAGTTTATGATTCATGAAAGGTAAACATATTTTTAGTAGTCTAATTTTCATCTACTCCTTCACTCACTCCTCCAAAAGTGGGATAGATGCTCATTATTTGGTTTTGTCTGTTATTTCTCCATTTTTGAAGAAGATGGTCATCTGAGGGGGAAAAAAATTCTTAAATTAGCACTTCTATACCACTAATAACAGGTCATCAGATAGCAGATTCTTACACGTTGTATATCAAATTTATTCTATCTATATAATAACGTGCACAACGAGAATAATTTACAAACAATAAACTAAAGAACTCTTGTAGGTAGTATCTATATCTTGTGACTGCTAGCAGGAGATAGGTCACAGGAGTTGAAATCAATTCAGAAAAGAGACATTTTAAAAGTAACAGGCTAAGATGACAATAATTCAAACAGATGTACTTGAAACTAACATTCAGAACAAAAATACCAGGCCAAGTGCTGCAATGATTGCCTTAAATGCTCTTTCTAAGGGCAAAACCGGCTGCTAATGATGGTCAATTGAAGAAATTAAAGGAACAGTATAAAACCAAAATATACCTGAAAATCCATTCAGAAACTTTTCAATGAATGCAGAAGAACACTGCTGAACTGCTGTGATGATGTATTAATTATTCAAGCTTAGGACCTAGATCACCCTGAAACAATCAGCTGTCAAAAGTGGAGAAATGCAGCAGTGCTCTGCTGTTCATATTTCTCTCCCAATTGCATCAAGTTTTCTCAATTTAATAACAAACAAAAAAACCAAACCAAAATGTGTTTTGCTGAAGTACAAGGAAATAATAGAGTTTCGAAAGTTCTTGTAGTCCTTTGATAAAGAATGGAAAATCATGTTTTTCCTTCTTCTTTTAGACATGTTTCCACAGAGAAGTTGTTCAGCCAAAATGTCATGTGTATGGTGCTCTCAGGCGCTCTGTGAACTTTTAAACAACGTTAGGGAATGTACAATTTTTCCTTATTGCACCACCATTCATGACTTTGGATTGTGGGGAACTCAAGCACAGTAGCAACAATTTGCTACTTGTCTTGGAAAACATGGAACTGGGGAGAAGGGTTGTACAGGCACTGCCCAGAGCAACCGCACATGGCAGGAGGAGATGCCGTGGTGGGAGGTGCACAGATGTCGCTGTTGTATCAGGAACGGCGAGAAACGACACTGATTCCAGTCCCAGGAAGAAAAGGAATCCTTTATTTAATTTATAAACTGGTTTTATATGTTAGTTCCCTTGAATGGCACAAGGCCATTGGTCCCTGACCATCCACCTCCTTAGAATGACTGGTTAGATCTCACAACACCCATTTCAAAATATTTCTCTGGTCCGTATGACAACAACCCTGCACCTGCAAGATAAAGGGAATAGTTTACAGAAACTTCTAACTGTTTTTCAGCCAATGTCTGTGAGAAAGTAAAGACTTTCTCACAGACAGAGGCAGAAAGCTGGAAAATCTCTCTGCAACCCAGCTTTCAGCGTCCACACACAGAGGCAGCACAGAAAGCAGAACCATGGCTGCTCACAAGCAGAGACCTGGTGTGTTCATGGCATTCTGTTTTTTGGATCATCTGCCAAGAGTATGAATAACCTTTAAGGCAAACACCATTGAAACAGTTCTTGGAAAGAGTTACTGTGGTTTGCTGTAGTAAGCCAAGTTTAGACTGGGCTGCATTTGTGAGCACACGTGTTGTAGTAATCTTCCAGGGTAATGTATTGGCAGCAGTGGGAGACATTTCATTTTAACAATTGCTTGTGCAGTAGAAGCATATTTATCTGCACTTAAATACACTTCATGGTTATTCACATTAGAGGCAAATTTTCAAAGAGCTGCTAAGGTTTTTGGCCAGGTATGCCACTGCTTTTATTGAGAACTGCATGTGTTAAGCTGAGCAAGGTGCTTTGAGAAACAAGCATATGTTTTCTTCCTCTGAACATTCAGGAATGCCTGATTTTTTTCCCTAGATTGTTAAGGCAGTTAGTATGCCCGACAGTTTGAAAGATGAGCTGGGAGAACTTGGATTCTCTGGTACGGCTGAGGAAAGCTCAGTGCCACCTCAGGATCATCACCAGCCAGGGAAATGCTCCTGTGGTGAGGTGCAGAGGCGTTTGGCATCACTGAAGCAGTGCAATAGCAGAAGGATCCAATCGTAGTGGTCAAAGATACATTTTAGACTAACATGATAGCTCTTCCCCTTTTCTGTCTCCAAATATGCTCTCTCCCTTAAAAAAAAGGTCAAATTTTTGTTTCAGAGTATTTTCTCTTTTAATTTATATGCCTGAAAAGAGGTCTAAGCTTATACTAAAATGTCCTTTTCCAAGCTGGACGGCTCACCACCAACAAAACAAGAGTATGTATTTCATATTTTGGTGCTCCCATTGGCTTCAGTCCTGCAGAAACCCTGTCAACTCCAATATCTCCTCATCTCACAAAGGCAGAGCTAGCCAGAGAAGCAGAAGGACCAGAGCAGGGATCATGTCCTCTTCAAACCACATATGGCAAAACAGCAGACACCACAAGCTCAGAATCATCATTGTGTTGCCCAACATCCACAGATTTCCCTGATTATGAGTGTGTTTTGTGCAAAAGGAATTACAAATCTTGTGACTGTTCCTATAGAAGTGATTAGAAAATATTTTTTATTTATAACAATTATAAAAGTAATAAAACCATCATGAATGGTATTAATTCAGTCTATAATTAAATGCATACGGTGCAATCTGGAATTAAAATTTGCCTTCTTAAGATGTAGAAGTCTCCTTTAGATAGCAAATTGCTGGGTAGAAGATGTTTGAAATATACCTTTATACTTTTTTGAAAACAAAAGTGCTCATTACTTAAAACATAAGACAATAGCTGTGTTTGCAGAAAAAGGGAGGTGCTCACTCTGCATTGTCCAAGGTGCTAATTCAATGTGTTAATTACTGTTTACATGGACAATGAGGTTGCTCTAGGCAATTTTCACCCAGCATTTGGAGGAAAAATTCAGTTTTAATCATAATCTATTAAAGCATTATGTAAAAACTGCTCTACAGCTACTGCATACTTCACTCAGGACACATGATGGTGTTGGTTTTAAAAATAGATTAGGATATGTGTAAGAATCTACTGGGCTTAGGAAATTGTTTTTATTACCAAAACCTAATAGAGCAGCAGATGGTGAACTGCCTCTAAAGAAGCTGCAGAATACTCAGTACCCTTTTTTCCAGCTTTGCCTTTTGATATGAATCACGACTTTATCTTGGAAAAAGAGGGTGGAACAAAATCTATTTTCTCAACAAGTCTTTGGATTAATGGAAAAATGGAAGAAACAAATGCTATTATCCTTCATCTCAGAAAATATGCCAACCAAAGGAGATTCTGAACACTCTCTAGAGGCAGAATAAACTGTTTTTTCTTATCCAAAAAGGAAGGGAAAAACAAATACTACCAGGGCAGTCACCTGCAAAGGCCGCTGGTTCAACATGGAAAGAAAAAAGTAGTTGAACTTAGCCATCCATTAACCATTCCAAAGATTTTTTTCTCTGTGGGGATTCTTGGTTTAAATACATATAACTTAGCCCAAAGCAAGACAGACAGATGAGGCAGTTCAAGATTTTTGAAGTCTGCATTTGTAATACAATCACACAATGCTAACATTTTGCCTATTTTCACTCATCCTGTAAAACCATCATCAATATAACTGTTATGCCATATCATGCAAAGTAACCATATGTATTCCTCTGAAAGATTAGGCAATTTGTTTCTATGTCCTTGGCAGGTTTTAAATGAACACTTAATGATTAAGGACTAAAAATAAGGTAAAAGGAGCACTGTAAGCTTATCATGATGCTGAGGTAACGGATTTTGACAAACCTTCTGCTATTATCCACTTAAGACTCAAAACCAAAAGGTATCACTTTCCTATAGCTTCAGAACACAAATTCTCTAATGTTGTAAAGCAGGTTTGCAAATCCAGATGATAGGGCTGAAAATATCAATAGCTGGCAATGCCACACAGCTGGATTACTGGAAAAAAATAAATGGATATAATCATGTTACAATAAAAAGCATTGCTGTAAAGAAATATTGCAGATTTCAAAAGGTCATAAATCTGTACTTAAGGAAAAAAGACACCAGCTTTCTCAAGCAGCAGAAGTTTGCTGGTGCTAGATGTGATCTATGCAGTCTTGAGAAGGCAGCAGCAGTACTAAAATAACTACCACGATCTGGCAAAAATCGTTCCTCCTCCTCTCATACCAACATTTATTTTCTAGGTTCTTAACAGCAGAAAACTGTCAGCTTCTGCAATCAGTACCCAGGCTTTATACACCTCTTTCCTTTCAATTAATCAAAAGAATGGACAATACAGTTCATTATATAGAATAATAAAACTTGCACCATGTCATACATATTTCTGAGCAACATAAACTGCTACATTCTCACCATACTTACTTCAGCAGGTTAAATTCAATCACAAACTTTTATGGTTTATAGTCTTTGGATATATAATGATGGTAAAACTGTTTCAGCTGAAATTTTGAAGAAGGCTAGAAAAGTGACGGATAGAGTCGAATGCCTTAAAGGAACATTGAAAATACTTAAAATATTACATTATTCTGAGATAAATATCAGAATCTGGTAACATAGAAGACCTACAGACATGGTCTTCACTACGTATTATTTCAAGGCAAACCTTTTTGTGTCCCTGTACTGTTCTCTTTTTTTCGTACTTTTCCTATGTAACTCTTTTGGATTTAACTGGAGTTCTGTCTCCATCATTTCTACACAACATTTCATTACTTGTTCATTCTAAATCTGTTTCTGTGTTGTCTTCTCTCAGTCCTAATTGCTTATTCGTATTGCCAGTGCTTTCTGCAAGCTCAGAGGCACCATCCCATCACTTCCCTGCGACATCTGCTTCCATGCCCCACCTACACCCAGCAACAAAAGGTGGTGTGTCTTCCTTCACCTTGATCTCTTGCACTGCATGCCAGGGGTCTGAACTCTGCTCTGTGCATGCAGCAGAGAAACAAAGCCTGCAGGCCCGCAGGAACAGGTTATTGTTGAGATGAAGAGGCGAAGAGACCTTTCATTTGCTGCAAAGGTATTGCTGGCTACTTCAACACAAAGAAGGGCTTTTCTGAGGCAGCTGTGATTGGAGTGTGCTGGCCAGGATGTTGAATATTGAGATTGTCTGCCAAGATACAGAGCTACCAGAGTTTTCTGAGTGTGTGATGAATAGGAAAATGTTTTCTTTTGCTTTTTTGTTGCTTAGAGGGGTTTTTTGAGAAAGATTATTTCTGTGTCTACAAGGGCATATGATGTATTAAAAAACCCATCTTTTTGCTAAGGTAATGTTTTTATTTCCCACCCTGTTTCACAATAGCTAGAGCGGTTTGATTTAAACTCACAGATATAGTCTGCACCCAAACAGTGACTCAAACAGCCTACAGTTATGACATACCTGCAATAATAAAGGAATTGGATGTATATAAATAAAATGGAGACTGTAAACACAGCTTCAGTTTGAATGGTCTTGTCATATTTCATACCCTCATTTTAATGCAATACTTAGCAAAGCATGGAAATGTTTACCTTTGTCTGATCTTTAATTCCCTAAATTTATGTGGAATCATGCACAGATGCTCTGGAAACCAGCATGGAAAAGCCTGGCATTTTAATTGATCCCAGAGCCTCTTTCCTCAGAGCCCCTGCTGCTACAAAGTCTGCTTCTTGCTCCAAAGGGTTGCCTAGTCACGGCAAGCAGCCAGGCAAGGTGCAGAAATCCAGGGAAGGAAGTAACCAATCAATTTTTTAATTTCCCTATGTAAACAGCAGCAAATCAGGATGGATTTTGAAATCTCATTAGTGGAAAGTGAGAGACATTGTGCACATTTTAACATATGTATTATTGTATGCAGTGGCTTGCAGACAGAAATTATAAGCTGTTTGGTTTGTTTCACAAAGATTTTTTCAAAAGACAACCTGAATATGTCATCTAATACTCTGAACTATTTTTGGAGGGTGGGGGAGGAAATAATTTTTACTCCTTCGTCACTACTATCCTATTAATTTTAATGTTTTCTTACAGTTAGTTAATTATGTTATAAGTAATACACTTTTTTTTATGCTTGAAAGGCTAAATATTGGCAGAGTTAGGAGGATGATACATAGAACAAGGCCCTGATTTTAGGAAGTTTATTACAAAAGGAAGAATTTTATGTTTGTCCTTAAAGATTTTTAATTAGTGTTGTCATGGCATATGAGTAAAAGTGAGTGCAAATTTATCATTGTCATATTTGCAAGTCAGAGAGTTGTATGATCCCTCTGCACTTTCTGTATAACAGGTTGGTTTGGGATTGTTTCCAGGTTTTTAACAGAGGTTGCTTTGCAGGTTTGCCCTTCTGTAACAATTAGCAATAAGTGATTTTTCAAGATATTCCATGCTCCCTGCTATGTCACCGTAGTAACTTCCATGGAGAATGGATCGATGCTCATTTGAAAACACTGACTTATTTCTAATTTCAATAAAAACATTTAGTCTACTGTGCCACTAGTAATATGCAGCTTCTGCCTTTGAGGTCCCTGCTGCCTTAATGCGGCTCAAAGCTGAATCCAGGTAATGAAGAGTCTTACATATGCTGCATAAAATATCTGAATTTATTATAAGATAATACAAGAATTTTTTTCAGTGATATATATGGAATTTGAAAATTGATGCATGCCACAAACTACTTGTTCCATAAAAAAATAAAAAAAAAATATTATATATACATATACAGTAACTTTGCAGGGAAAAGGCTTTTAAACTTTCAATGGGAAAATACTGATTTGCTTCACCTGTTCCTAAGAGAAACCCCTTTGGAACAGTGAAAGGATAAAACATGGACATTAAAGATTTCAAAGATCAGTTAATTTTTTCAAAGTCTTTAAAAGAGAGAGAAATCCTAGACACACTCAGGTGCACCTAAGCTTTGCCACTGAGTTAAAGTCAATACTTCTTTCAGTAAACTTCTTGTGGTAGGAAAAAAAATAATACCATTAAGCATTAGCTATAGGCAGCAAAATCCTTTTGTTTACATTACTTATCTCTGATTCACCCTACACAGATACTAATTTGATTATGAGGGTCAATGGAACCTTTATTTATCAGGCATAATATAAAAACAGTTCTTCTATAAACACATTTTCCTGTCCTGCTGTCTCAGCCATTGATTGGAGAGAATAGGGAACATGTAGGAAAGGACCCTAAAGGGATGCTTCATTCTCAACTGGCTATGGTGTCCTTGACTGCTTTGTTCCAGCCTCCATTCAAATTGACAACCTAGAGACAAAATGTAGTAATTTTTGCTTGTAGATGAAAATCCAATAGGGAAAAATAGACTTCCTTGTCTATTGTTTAGGAGACCTATGACTTCTTGAGTCTTCAATCACTATCAAACTAATTTTGAATTCATAAGTCAGATAAGAACAGTGTCTCAAGGACACCAGAAAAAATATTTACTCTTTGTCAAATAGATCTGCAGAACAATGGAGGTTGTTTTTAAAAATAAAATCGAAACTTATAGGTTAAAAATTCTTTAGAATAAAAGAAGTTTCTGCACTAGCATTTTTTGCTTGAAAGTACTCCTTTAAAATGAAAGAAAGAGGAGATAAAAATATCTTTTACTCAGAGATCATACAGATGTCACAGTTCAGGCATTTATTTTATTATCTGTCAAATTGCACAAAAAACTCTGATATCTTTGATCAGTTCTAAAACTTTCAGTCCAAAAACTGGTAAGGATCTTAAGACAGACTTTTAATTTTAAAAGATTGGGGGGGTTAGCAAATTCATTGCATTAGTCTGGGGTGCTGTAACGAGGAGTAAAACCAAAAATAATTCTCTTAGAAATCAAAACTTCTGCAGCAGTTTGAGGACCTGCTGCATTTTAGGGTTGTTCTCTTTCCTATCACAAGTCCAGCCATCAAATATTTCTTCTCTCTCCCACAACTTTTCACACCAGTTTCCCTGATGGATTTTCCACCTCTCTGCCTTTTTGTCCCTACTTAAACATTAATTTTCCTCCCATTTCATTGTGTGCAACCAGAGAGGTGAAATAATTGCAGATGTTCCTTTTTTTCATTGTGGTAAATAGGACGACTCTTTTCATGCTGACAACATACTCACAAAAAGCTGGACTTTACTTGTTTTAGCAGACATTTGCTTTTTAAAACTCTCAGAGGGCCTGACCATATGTTCAGCTCACATTTATACAGCCTGATTAATTTAACCCATTATAGTCCCATAACTGGCTTGAGAAAATACAATTCATAAGTATTCCAGGCCTGTAAATGTAATTATATAAAACACAAATAAATTTGCAGTGTTAGGACACTCAGTGTAAGCTTTCAGTTTAAAGTACATTTATATTACAGAAATCACATAAAGTGGCAGGCCAGAAACAAAGACGAAATCAATTTAAATCACCTTGCAAGCACTGGAGGGCCTTTGTAGCTTTGATACAGTGATGGTGGAAAACAGACTCTCAGATTATTTTTATTGATCATTTGGTAAATGGTGTTTTTCTTACAATTATATATTTGATTGATACTTGCAGAAGTCCAAAACAGTAGCATTTCTTGTGTCACCACCATATCATTTACATGTTCTGGAGCAGCTAGACTCCCCAGAGACAGCAGAGGAAGGTGTTGATTCCTCCCCAGCACTGTTAACAGCATTTCTTCAGAACAGGGGAAATGATGGTACTAAAGTTGTCCTTTTTCTTATGTTTTGAGATGAGGTAAGAACTTTGCCAACAAGGGATTCAGAAATATTCAGTGATTCCTGAATCTCTCTTTTCTACATGTAAAACCTTTTGGGCTCATTTTAATCAATGGAGATGTGTAAGTACCTGGGCTGGGGAAGGATCTCAGTCAGCTCCAAAGTAGACTGAATTAAACACTACAATTACTACATGCCTGCCATAACCCCAAAGTAGGGCTTTCCACTTGTGAATAAATGTTGAAGGAGGCAGGCTTAATACTCTGCTGGACTAGGTCTACCATACCAAGGCTGAGATTTCCCAAAATTTGTAGTCCTGGCCTTTGTTTCTTTCCATATACTAAGTGGAAAGAGAATAAGCTAACACCAAACATTTTAAAAACCCTGTCTTTCTGTTAGTTTACTTAGTCATGAGAATATGAATTTGTAATGTGAAACTAATAGCAGTGATTACTTGTTACTAGTTTCAGTAATACCTGCAAATAATGCAGGCTTCACAAGATGCAGAGAAAGAACCCTTCCCTGAAAGGGTTACAGGAGAGAGGACAAGCAGGTGGAAGAGAGAAGGTATCATCTCTGACAAGAAAGTTCCTCAGATGGTGAGAGACTTGACTTAAACAATCCCAGTCCTGATAAAAAGCATACTGAAGCCAGTTAAAAATCTTGCCTTTAGGATTAAACTCAAAATAAATAAATTGTAGAGGAATAGAATGAAATAATTTATTTTTACAAGTCTTTTAAATTAAAATACACTTCCAATTACTTTCCTCAGCTGAAAAGGACATTTAGAATATGCTGCTGTACCACATTTTGCACAATAGCTTTGCAGGCTACTTTGTTAGATATTTCTTCTATAAACAAATGAGACAATAGTAACTGAAAAATATTTTTAACCTCAATGTCTCTCATAAGTGGAAAGCAGAAAATCTATTTTATAGGAATGTCTTCTAGCAGAATTTCATCTGAAACACTCATTTTTAGGGCTAAGGTTTCATTTTCTCACTTATTCCAGCAACTAGGTAACAAATCTTAGGTACACGCTCAGGTTACGCTTCTCTGTTTCTTGCACATTTTTTATTCACTGACTTAATCCTCAAAGTGGTTATGCCAGCAGGAAAGCATGCTATCTTTCCAACTTATTTTCTCAGTGACAGTAGATAGGCATGACAGGGATCTGATCCCAGCCACTCGCACATTGAAGTCAAAATGTTTTAATTTACAAGACTGTTTGGGTTTTTTTTCTAGCCACAGGAGAAATTAGATGAGAAATGTCATTTAAATAGCATTCACACCACCTAGTTTTGGAGAATCGATTCCTTCTACTCCTATATATGAGCATATACACTCATTTTGGAAACGAATCAACTCAGAAGTTCTCATTTCCTCACTGGTAGTATACAGGGTGATGCAAGATGTGGTTCCAACCTATGACAGCTGCATACAACTTCCAAAAATTTGGTAGCAGGGGTATTAATTACCTCGGACTTTTCTTGGGGCCAGCAACTGCCTGGAGCACTTTTCTTGCAGCCACAGGCTGGAAGCACGACACGTAGGGCATTCAGCAGAAAGGCAAAGCCAAGGAAACAGAGGAAGACAAAGTGAAAGAAAATGATTACCCACACACAATATTTCCATAAGAATTTCTTGATATGTGAAAATTATGGAGCATAGATGCTGCCTCTTATTTCATCAAGACAGCTAACAGGAACAGTGATTTTTTCAGAATTCCTTCAGAATACAAAAGTAATTCAGCTGTTTTCATTATCAATTGTTTCAATTAATAATTATATTCTAAAGGAAAAACTTTTACCCTTGCTGGTCATTTGGCTCACTGTGATTATCCTTAAATGCTGTAACAGAGAGCAGCATGACACTCCACAGTGAGAGCTATGACCTGTAGTTACAAAGTCTGCTTCAGTGCAGTGGGTTATCTCATTACTGAGTTATGTACCATAGTATCCCACAGTACTTAAACCTTACTGTATCTTATGTAATACTGTATATTACCTTATATTATACCTCTTCTATAACACTATATATTACCTAAATGTAATGTAAGTGATTCAACACTGCTCCACATCTTGCTTCCTAAATGCAGATCTTGGTTGAAATGCAGTTCTACAAATGTGTGCATAAGCAATTGCATGCAAATCTTGCCAGCTGCAACTTCAAATATTGCTTAGAAAATTGAAATTGTAAGCCCTGATTCTATGACTTCCCACTGACTTCAGCAAAGCAGGATCAGAAATTTATATTTGATTAGTAAATCTCAATCTGAATTCCTACTCTTATTACCACTAATTTCTAGTTTACTTTTTATGGCTTTTAAATCAGATTATTTTTGCCACGCCTGTCAGAAAATGCTTTTGGAATCACATGTCACTGTCATCCAAAAGGGTGGAGGTGACTCCCCTGCCTGGAGCAAAACCCTGGCAAATAAATTTGCTGATAAAACATTTCTATGAGATTAGACTACAAATGAGCATCAGGGTCTATGAATCTACCATTTAGAGTGAAAAATTAGGTAAAAACTTCTAGACAAAAGTCACTGATCTGGGAAACAAAAATACAGGAATTTTTCATGCCACAGTACCAGAAAAACTTTGTACACTTTACAGGTGAATTTTGCCCACCAATAAAACAATGAAATGGGTGCAAGTCATAGGATGCTACTTTCAGAGTCAGTATTTTCTATTAGGAATGAAGTTCAGGAATTCCCTATTAATTCATCAGAGCTTTTTTCAAGACAACCCCTTATAATATTTATAATCTATCTGCTCAGTATTTTAAATCACTGATGAAGAAGTGGGGACAGGCATGAAGCAGTTCCACAAAGTTGTCTATAATCTCAACAGTGAGTCAAGTCTTAAACAGAGGAGCCTCAAATCCAATTGGAACATACAAAGGCTACTCCAAAGAGTTCATAACCACCACACCAGCATAATTTCTGACTCTTCTAAAGCAAAAGCAGAGCAACCACTAGTTTACAATAACTTAGAACAAAGAACTGTTAGAAGAATATGTCTTTAACTTTTCCATTTGGAAACCCAGTTTACAACACTGACTAGTATTTGCAGAAGTAGGGCTCACTTTAACCAGGTAGTGTTTTTGATCTAAGATTGATAAAGTAGAATGAGAAAACACCGACTTTGACATCAATTTGGTGGTGGTGGTAGTAGTGGTTTTGCTTGTTCATTTGTTTTTATAATTTCTAGAGACAATTTTGCATTCATTTGAAGTAGATACTAGGTAACTTGGCAATTGATCCCTATGGACACCCAAAATGAGCACCATTGTGTCTACCAGTAGGGGTGGAAAGACTGAGCACTGGAACAGGTTGGCTGGAGTGGTCATGGAGGTCTCCCACCCTGGAGATATTTGAATGCCATCTGGACAGAATCCTGGACAGTTTGCTCTAGATGATCCTGCTTGAGAAGTGGGAGTGGACCATATGGCCTCCAGAGGTCCCTTACAAACTTAACTTTTCTGTTATTCTGTGAGTCAAGTTAGTAGAACGTGAGAAAATCCTGGTAGGATGCTTCCTCACTATTGTTTGTGTTATGGTATCATTATAGCTGGATACTGGGGACAGGCACAGTACTATTGCCTCCAATAAAAATTAATTCCTTCTCAAGCAGCATCAATAATGCAATGTTCTCAGAACAGACCATCTTTGATTCTTTGCTTTAAAAAGGGATTCTGCTTCACTCTAGCCACGAGCTCCTTTTCAGATAGTGGCAGGACTTTGTTGGAAGCTCTGAATACTCAGCAGATCTTCTGCATTATGTATGAACAAAAACTGTGTAAAACAAGTTACTGGTTTTTTAATTAAGAATTTTAATTTGAATTTCTGATGCTGTTACCTGTTTTATAGAATCAAGACCCTTGGTATAGGGTTAGTGGGTCTATGCTTTAATCTTTTCTCTTTAGTTTGGCATTTCTTCTGATAGTCAACAATGAGATATTGTGATTCTTGCTGAAGGAAAATTCATTCTTTTAGATTAGTAAAAATTGGATCTGAAATACAAGTCTGAAATAGAATGGAAATATTATCAGTTTTACAATATAATCACATTTAATAATCATGGAGGCATGGTTGCAATTTCTACATTTCCCATTGCCTAGCAAAAACTTCAGATAATATTACAAGCAAAATTTAAATGTTCCATACTTCCATAACTGCATCATTTTTCTTTCTATGCCTCCCCCAACATCTCCTTGTCATCTGCAAATGAGTCAACATATAAAGTTAAATTCTGATCATAAGGTCAAATTACATTTTTATTCTGCAAAAATAAACAGCAGCAAAAGCTGCTAACACAGACTGATTTTGGTGCACATATTAATACAGACTTTTGGATGAATACAAATTGTTGTCACAAAATGTCCTCGAAAGACCAGTGTTTCTGCATGTTCATGAGGTTGTCAAACTACGGCATCATTAACATTGTGTAGTGTCCAATAATTCTGCTCTCCCCATGGACAAGGACTGTGCAGAAATAATTACTTGGCAATCGCATGCACTTCATCACTTCCAAATTAGATTTTAGTGATCCACTGCTTTATTTCCAGAGTAATCTAATTACTACAATGGAGTTGCCTTCACCATTTTTTTTTTTCTTCTTTCATTTGATATTTATTGCCACAGATGCAATGTGAGTTAAACAAAGCCAAGAAAAATATGATTTGGGGAGAAGTAGTCGGATAATGTGTTTTAAAACATAAATGAAAATGATCCTTTAAATCTCTGTTCCAATGTAAACACATGCAGTAAATGAATGGTATAAAAAAAAAGAACCAAAAAGTGTATCTAGAGAATTCCTTGAAGCAACAGATTTTGAAAAAAAAAAAAAAGTTCTGATCACATAGAAATATTTATTTTATTTTTAACAGTACTGTTAAAATGTAATTCTGAAAAAAATTTCATTTTGTCACCTTGGAAAACTTTGGGTGTCTAAAGAAGGGCAATCAAACTGGTGAAGGTTCTGAAGCACAAGTCTGATGAGGAGCAGCTGATGGGCTCAGCCTGGAGAAAAGGAGGCTTGGGGGGACCTTCTGTCTTCACAAATCCCTGAAAGGAGATCGTAGCAAGGTGGAAGCTAGCCTCTTCTCCCAGGTAACAAGTAACAGGACAAGAAGAAATGGCCTCAAGTTGCACCAGAGGAGGCTTAGATTGGATATGAGGAAGAATTTTTTCCCACAAAGGGTTGTCAGACACTGAAACGGGTTGCCCAGGGCAGTGGTGGAATCCCTGGAGCTATTTAAAAGATTGGCCTTAGGGACATGGCTTCGCAGTGGACTCGGCGGTTCTCACTTAAAGATTGGACTTGATGATCTTAAAGTTCTTTTCCAACTTAAACAATTCTCTGATTCTACGATTTTGCTTCCGTGGTATCACCAGAAGAATAGCCAAAGCTGTTTTTTCCTTCTAATAAATAATTGGCATGTGAGCATTTAAGCTTTTTCTGAACTCTGGATGGTTCTGGATGAGGCAATTTACCTACATTTATCAGGTTGTGACTATTCATCACAGTATTTCACCAGGTGCTTAAATTTAAGTACCCAAGTCTCTTGCTATTGAATGAGACCTAAGAAGATACTTACATAAAAAGTTATAGTTAAGGGATTAGCTACAGCAGATGTATTTGACTATATTTTTTATGCTCAGATGTTTTGGTATATTTTGTTCTTTATTTTCTGGACTGAGGACTTGGTTTAATCAAATCTAGTGAAATTAATACCAAGTCTTGCAAATCCTCATGATTTGTACAAGAAGCTGGTGATTATTATTGTATTTTTTGTTCCTCTTTTTATGGGCTTTAAGAAATATATTTATTTTCTCAATACCAAGGCTTGGTACTTCTAAAATCCAAAAGGATCATCTATTGGATATTTGTGCAATCACCACCAATTATATTGGACATTTAGGCACTCACGTAACTTGATTTTACTAAAGTCTCAGTATGCCTTTTACAGATAAATTAAGTCTTGTAATGCTAAAATGAGCATTTTTAGCACAGGATTGATCAGTGTTTACAGAGTTAGGACTTTTTTTCAGGAAAAAGAATAAGCAGTGATCTTACTGATATATTTCCAATTAGAAAGAAAGGTAGCTTTATATTTAAAACACATAGTGATATATTGTCCAGAAGCAGAGCTCTCTGTTGCTTGGACCTGTGATATTAATGAACTGAAATATTATTGCTTACTTATTTGTGAATGTACAGTTAAAAGTACCAAGGTGAAATGAAATTCCAGAAATCAGCGTTTTTGGTAGACTAATAAGCCTGGGTCTTTATTTCCACAACAATCAAAATCTAATGTTTCAAGTTACACATACAGGTTATTGGCTATGATAGCAGAACTCATACATCTCTCTTTCGCCACTCTAGTGGCCATTCTAGTCCAGGACATTTCATATGTATATTTCTTCAGAGACTCAGTATCACTAAAGTTTCACAATTCAGGACTGGGAGAACAACCACATTCCATATTATTGTCACACATTTTTTATTGGATTTTCAATCTACTCTCTTTTACATCCTCTACTAGACAAAGGCATTTACATCCTCTACTAGACAAAGGCATTCTCTGAGATCCTTTGATTTAGGTTACTTACTAAAGAGGACTTTCAGGCACCCTCAAGGGCTCAGCTTACTCTGGTTCTTGTGTGTCATGAGGTGACAGAATGGAGATTGCAATGCTGTGGCCATCAAGGTGAACCTTGCAAACCAAGGAGAAGAGTACCAGCTCCTTATGTGCTGAGGGTCTGGAGAATCTTTCTGAATAGTAAAGAAAAGCTACAACTCCTTCGAATGGTAAGTACGCTCCCCAAAGCTAAAGATATTTCTTCCCCCAACACTGAGAATAAAAATTCTGGCTTTATCATAATCAATGTAAGCTTTGCTATTCCTAAAAGTGAAAACAAAATTTCATTCTGTTCCATGTTCGTTTGTTTTCAAGCACAGCTGAATCAGAATTTGCATTCAAGTTTAGGTTGCAGTATTACCACTGCAACACAGAGAAGAAAGCAAGCAAGGAAGTCCCTATCTGAAATCTGTCCCAACCTTAGTGTCTTTTTAATGAGTATCTCTCATTTTTGGCAGCAAGTCAGGATCAGATTTTCATCTCTCAACTCAAACATTGATACAATCACATTAATTGCAATTCTATCTAGAAAAAACTGTCAGAATTCTGTCTCTAATCATAATTTGTGTTTTCCATTTTACACTTGCTCAATAAAATCTAGTGCCACAAACTCAAGTGCTTGAAATGCCTGTTGGCAGAATTAGCAAGTTCATTTGGCTTTTGTGGGAAGAACCGTGAAAGAAATGGGGTTTAACTATTGCAAACCTAAAGTTTAAATTATACTTTCTGATATGATATGCCTAGAAGCAGATATTTTGTCATTAGACATGTATATTAAAAATGGGCCAAAATCATGCTGTCATTTTAGAAGAGACTTGTACAACATAAAAGAACACTATTTTAAGGCGACGGAAGTTAATGCAATCAGTCCATTACAACCAAACATTTTGGTGCACTCTAGTGGCAGAACATTGAGATGGTCAATAGCTTTGCTATTTATTTGCTATTTAAAATCCTGGAAAAGACAGAATAATTTAATTTTTTCTGGATGTACAGGTAAGTAAAGGGTCCTATATTGTATTTATTTAATGTTCTCATATGGGGGATATTGAAGCATTCCTAAGTGTCAAAAAAAGACAAAGAAGCCTTGATTAGTGATCTCCTGTAGTCAACAGACTTCAGATTTAGGGCTTCATCCCAACACAGGCAAGGAACCACTCCCATCTAAATCACGCTGATTTATACTCCAGAACTCCCTCCCCTTGGAGTTTGTGGCCTTTCACTCCCAAGGTTTTATGACTGATGACTGCATAGTTCATGTAACAGGTGTATATAGACGTGCACAACTGTATGTGCGCTTGCGTTCAACCATACACATGCACATGGAAACAAAAATATTATACCAGCCAAAAGGACTGTAAGATAGGAAGGGAAAAGAAAGCGTGAGTGCATACTGGCCAACAATTGCACAAACATTCATAAATTAAGCCAGAGAAAAACTCATGAAAAAAAAAGAGAAAGCAAAAACAAAGTTATTCTATATCTGCTCAAAAAGCAACAAAACCATAAGCCATTATGATACCCTGAAGCTTTAAAATTCAAAAGTAGTGACAAAATTGCACTAAAATACTGTATGTGCAAGACTGCCGTTGTTAACAGAATAAAATGGTTTTTAATAAAAAGTCACTTGCTTTAATGGCTAAATGTGGAGTTATTAGGAAGAAACCTCAAATATTCGGAGAAGATGGAGAGGGGATGTTCTACCCCTACAAGGAAAATGGAACGGAAATTCTTAGCTAAAAGTGCCTCACATGGATTGCAATAGACCCCTAGTTCACACACACAGAAACTGAGGTGCAGGAAGATGAAGTGACTTTACCAAATTCATTTCACTGCCTAATGGCAAAGTTGGATTAGATCTGAGTTTTCCTGAATTCCTCTCCAGTGCTTATCCAATAAAGAATCCTTCTTAGTGAAAGCATGCATCTTATCCTGAGAACATATGGAAAGGTGTTTCTTTTTGTGGAAAGTATATTTACAGTAATCACTCCACCCCAGGGTATTTTTCTAAAGGGTTCTGAGATTAACTCATGTTTAGAGACTGCTATATGGCACACGATACATGCTTGTGTTTGAGAATATTAAATGAATGTATATTAATATATTTCCTCAGGAGAGTAAACACTGAGGAGATTTACTCAGGAGAGTAAAAATAAGCTGAGTTGCCCAACCTGAGATATTACATGACTTGTCTCTTTTTCTTGAATACATAGACTTGATGTTATTTTCACTTGCTAACTTCCGAACTTCTAGGTACTGTTTATTTCAAAGTGTATGGGTTTCTCTCTGTTACTTACTTAGGATAAGAAAAAAAATAATTGACTTTCCAGGTCTCTTTAAATATCCTAGAACTAAGGCTATGAGTCAGGAAGACTAAACTTCATGAAGTCTGTGAAAATTCTGAGAAATCACAGAAACGTATAAACCTAGAGATTACAAGAAATCAGTCAGAATACAGGGCAAGAGCAAAACAAAGGCTCCCTGCTTGAAGGACAGAAGAAAATTTTAAAACTACTTGCATGCACAGAAGTCATAGCAATTGATTAGATTGCCTCTTCTAGACCATTGCTTCTAAAGATTATGTCTACTTTGTAGTATAAAAATATGATCAGAACTTCTGTTGATGTATGTAGACCAGCTTTGAACCAGGTATTTGTATGGATAATAAGAATAATATCATTTGCTCTGCCTGGTTCCTGCGGTCTGTATCCTGTAATGAAAGCCTGTGGCACAGCATCTGCAGTGTCATCAGTAGCAAGATTACACTGTGGAGGTCTATACAAGATGCAGTCAAAACTTTGGACTAAAACATAGGTATTATCTTCACAGGGTTTCAGATCCTTTCAGTTTTAAAATAATAACTTGCACCTACCCAGCAGAGGTTAATTTCAGGTACTCCTAAAGATCGTGAACGCATCCACTGAAATCAAATGGATTCTTCAAGAACAAGACAGAGGAAAGTATACCTTGTTTAATAGCAGGTCAACCAAAGGAATTCAATTTCTTTGCCCAGATAATTAAAGACACAAGTTTGATACCATGGTGTTCCTTCACAGCATCATGGCCTGATACTACTTGATATTCCATCAAGATGCAAGTTTGAAAAGGGAAAAATCTTCATCAGTGAAGTTGTTTTTGCCAGTCAGATAAAAGTTGCACTCTTGTGTTATTTTATGAAATTGCAGTTGTTTGCAACTGTTTGCCTGTCCCAAGTTCTCAGAATGTATGAAGTGACAAAAAAATTTCAAGACCATTTTGAGAGAACTCTTGAATATTTTAAAAAATCGTTATCAGTAACCTAAAACCTTCTAAACATAAACTGCTATTCATGTAATTCCTGATCATGAAACTTTTGCTATAGAAAGAGAGCAAAAAAGAAGCAGCGGTCAGTTAGGACTTTCTCTTTGTCCTACACTACCCTATTGTTCCCCATCTTCCATATAGTTTTTAACTGGGGAGCAGAACAAGCTGTTTGTTGAACTTGCTTCACATACCAATTAAAAAAAAAAATTCATGCCATCTGGACATTGCCTACAGGTTGGTAGCTATCCAGACTGGTGGGAGGAAGTCAAGGGCTAGTGCTCTACCAGTGGGGGTATGAGACAAGCAACAAGTGCTTTATGCACAGAGAATGAACATATAAATTACACCTAAAATTTGCTGCTTTTAGAAAACGCATTTCCAAGCTGCATTGCAGGCTCTGAGAGCACTATGAGAACCTGCCAGCCACAGGGACACGGGAATATAACCTGGTCAGAAGGAATGTATGACTTCACCCTAGGGTATTGAAAAACAATCAGTTCACAGAATGGATTAGGAAAGTTTAAAACACATAGAAGGAAGAGGCTTTGCATTTGTACATGAAAAAAATGAAGAATGCTACTTTTCTTATTCAACAGAGTATTTGTGTTCATGGTAATAGTTGTTTCTAAACACATTTAAGCACATTTGGCCCTCTTCTTAGATTCAGTAGAATAAAGAAGTTAAAGCAGTCAGCCCAAGGTCTATTACTATAATTGGTTTTAACATAATTTCAGGCTGGGGATTGCCCACAGGACAATCGAGTGTTCTCTTGCTTCTGCTATGCAAGGGACATTTTTCATTGCTTGATGATTGAACAATTCTGGAGAGAAATTGTAGACTGCACGGACAGACCTTGGATATCTGCCCTACCCAAAAAACTCAATGAATGCCTTGAGTTTCTCCTGTGTGGAAAATGTCTCACCATCCAGACATGACAGTAGACACAAGTTAAAACTAACAAAAAGATTCTCTTTGCTTGACTTCTGTAAGGCTCTGAGGTAGGAGAAGGAAAATCTAAAGACCATTGATTCCAATTTTTACTCTCTTATGTGATTATTTAAAAGGAAATAGAAGTCACTATATTTACTGCACTGATGAATAAACAATTTTTTTTTCCTCTGCTACAGCAGAGGAATGTTTTCATTAAAATAGGCTTTGAGTGTGAGGGTCAGGCCTAGTGATAGATTCAGATGTATATATACTGATTAAATGGGAAAATACAACTCAGGAAAAACAGAGATGCTAACATTTAATGAGCAACCACATCCCTAAAAAAAAAGTCCCAGATGATTATACTTGTCTTCAAATATAGAAGCAGAATAAAGAAAAAAAAATGTTCCTTTTTTTTGTAACAAGAACTAAAATAAGTTTTTAAGGACATGGTCTCCACCCTGAACAAAATTTCACATTAAATAAATGTATATTCTATGAATATTCACACTATTACTTGGTATTTTATCACATGAGTTGGAACATGCCTATTACATGATAATGTTGGGAAAAGTTTTTCTTCCTTTTTTAGACATGAGTTCAGTGGAGGTGTGAATGTGTTTGGCTAAGGTACTGGAGCCCAGCATGATTTCTGGCTTAATAACCATTGCTTCATTTTACATTTGGAAATTTTTCAGCTTGCATTGTTTTCCATTTCATAATACTGCACTACTGTCTTTTAAGGGGCTGCTCTTTCATTCCCAAAATGTTTTGCTTTTGAGATTCTAAGTCACAAATTGATGACCTGGGTCATTTGCTGCTGCAGGAGATTATAATAGAAAGCTACAATCTTTGTGTAGCATCATGTAATTGTGCTGGACAGGTAACCCAGCAGTGTCTGCTTACTCTCTGGAGAAGAAAGTGCCAGTGTTCTTGGGCAGCTGCAGGACAAGAAGTCCCTCAGACTTCTTACGTTGACCCATGGAGAACAGGAGGAAGCGGCCGTTGCCTTTTGGCAGCACCAGGCAGGAAGACAATCAGACAAACTGAGCTTTCTTGAGGTCTTCTGCCTGTGCTTATTTTGCCATCTCCCAAAACAGGGAACAAAACACCAGAAAGGATATAGAACAATTTCTCATCAAACCTGAACTAATTTTAGCTAAAGACAATACAAATACATCAGATGAAAACTTCATAAATACAACTTAGGATCCAATCCAATTAATTTAATTACAAAAAAACTTAGGGATGCACTTGTATCCCCCTACCAGTCTGGTTACAGTTGTAGAATCTAGAAATATCCAGGCAAAAAGAGACAGTAATAAGAAGTGCAAAACTTAAAAGGAATATTAAACTGCAAAACCAAGCCCTCAGCAGTTTGGTGGCCACAGAATTATTGCTGCTTCTTTCTCTCTCTTCTCCCATTCCACTCATTTTTTGCAGGAACTTTTCTAAAATGTTCATCCTGGGAAATATGCCCAGCAGGAACAGTTAACATTTTTTACAATTCAAAACGCTTTAGATTTTTTTTTTAAAAGGAAAATGTAAGACAAGTATTAGTTATAAAGAGCAATACAGGGACTGATTATGAACTAACACACCCTGGATAAGAGAGTACAGTTATCAATCTGATACAAAAAGCAGTGCATATTATTCAGATTGGTATTGATTTGACAAAAAAATTCCAAATATTTTCAAAAAAAGGGAGCACGGACTGGGACTAGAGTGAGAAAGGAAGGCTCGTCCACGTCCAAAAAAGTTTCCTGGTCCAAACTTCATGATTCAAGAACATTTATAATCAGCCAGCCCAGAACTTCAGATCCAGACAGCCTTACTTTCCTAGGAAATCTGCATTTAGATCTGGACTTTTACATTGGGAACCCTTTCAAGTTTATGAAAGGCTTTGGGAACCACAGTGAGAGGTATTCATAGCAAAGTCCCATATGTCCTTGCAAAATCTTCCTCGTAGCTGTGGCGGGATTTCACATCCTCAGCCAAGAAAACTATGACTTCATTTCATTGCTTTCCCTGTTTAACCACAGATTCTGGCACCTGCACCCATATGGGCTGGAGTTTTCCTTCCCTCGTGCCTTTAATACATCCACCAAGCAGCCCTTCTCAGCTTCAGCAAGGAGAACTGCAAGGAAGATCCAGGTATCCAGTATGAAGAGAGAGCAGCAATCTATGTAAACCTTGTCTTGTAAGCATAAAGTCCTTCACCAGAACATTTTGTTCTGGTGGATATCTAAGACTTAGGGATATAAAACCTACGGGGAATACTCTGAACACATTTATCTTCTCTCCTCTTTTCTTCTACTCTCCTCTTTGCCCTTGTTCTTCTCCTCCATCACAATTTCTCAACTTCTGTGCTAGTATTTGTACCTCAGCTTTCTCTGATTCATGTTGGTTAGAACTTCCATTAATTAATGTATATTGTGCTTATCATTGGCATTTTATGTGACAGATCTCATTTGTCCGTTTCTACATTTATAGTTCATTAAATATCTCTACTTTGGTTTTCCATAGTCCATTTTCATAGAATTTTATGGATCCTTTTGGATCCTGTTCAACTATACAGCACACTTACCATTACCAGTCTAAAAATATTTTCAACTACTTCATTCAAAAGTTATTAGACCTTTTCACCAACTGAAGTACAACTTGTTTGCTAACTTCTTCTCTCCCTTTGTGAATTATTCATTAAATTCTCCATTTTAACAAATATGTCTTTTGCAAAACTAATAGCTGCATCTTCTAAACGTATTTTAGACAATGAATTCATCATATCTGTTGAGACTTTTCTTATATTAAACAAAACCATGCTGAAATCTAAGGCACTCAGTCACTGAAGTGACATTTATTTTCGATGACATGATGATGATCATGTTCCTAAAACAAGTTCCCAGCAATTTCTTATTCAAAATCCAAACCTTATATCCTGCAATATTCTCTTAAGGTTTCTTGTGTTTGTGAGTATTTATTATGTCATTAAATTTCCTATAATAATCACAGAAAAAGAGAGCAGAATTCAAGTATAATAAGATTAGTTGATTTTGATAGTTGGAATAATATCTATTCACAGATTCTGTTGCTTACATTTGGCTAAGTAAAAGTATTTCTGCCCTAAGCTATGAATAATGCAAGTGTCATTAAGCAAACTAAAGAAACCAAAAGCAATGTGCATTAGAAATATGATATTGTAACTTATTCATACCTGACATCTTGTGTGATAGGTGTTGCTTGGACTTTTTCAGAAAAAAAATGTGAACAGGGTTCAAGATGTCATCAAACTTCTTTTTGAAACCTACACAGACCTGTATTACGACCCTTCTAAAAATTAAGTATCTGAAAGCAAGACCTTAATCACAGGCAAAAGTACAACTACTAACTGTGAGAAGGAGAAGTAGCAATAAAACCTTTCAAATTCAAAACATAATATACCTCAATCAAAGCCCATCTTGTTTTTTTGCTGTGTAGCAACTGAAAATTGTCACAGTTAAATGCAGAGCATGCTTCCATACCATTCTAAATGGTTTTACATGCAAATGTTTGTCAACAGCAGTAAAGATTCCCCCTACAAACAGCAATTTTCCTTGTAAATGACACCATTATACCTACCAGTTTATACATATGTACTTCATTAATGCAAACCAGAATGAAAAACAATTCAACTAAAATATTTGAAAGGTATAACTTAGAAGTTCTAAACTAAAGGAATTTGAAACAGTTCCTGTTTTGCACTGAAGTGGTCTAATCATATTTTATCACAACGTCATGAAGCGATTACCACCTACATGACAGCATCAAGACAATAAAATATTCTAGAAGTAACATAAGTGTGTGCTACAGCCAAGTTTCAGACTGAAACACCTTAGCAGTTTCAAGGCTTTAAAGACTACCTTCTGAGAAGGGTGCTGCTGGTAAAATTCCAAGGTTTCTTTCCTAAGCAAATAGATTTTGGCAAAAAGTCACATACAATGGTCTTTAGATTACTTTTCTGCACCGCTCAGTAGCTACAACATAAGATAGGAAAACAATTTGGGTTTTGGCCTTATACAGTCTGAAGCAATTGGGGCAGGAACCTCACAAAATCAGTTTTCATAATGAGAGAAGCATCTCTGTTTCCATTATGAGTGGCACTTCTAGGGAAACAATTGCTTTTCAAGGTGTCGGTGGTCTGATCACATAAGTGACTTTTCTGAAAGTCCCAGACAGTCTTTGAAGGACTTGAATTAATCTTGTGAATACAGGCACACATCCCAGCTCTGATAACACTGAACAAAAGCCCTTGCTCATTCTTTTCAATAAAAATGCTGCTCCTAGATCTGTCAGTCACACAAAACAGTCCCGTAATGCTTTCTAATGCCTCTTTTTGAAATCACCTTAGATTCAGGCTAGAGGGTTGGGAAAAATACCTTTTTTCTCACTCCTGCAGGACAAGATGTCTTATGTGTCTAGATTGCAGTGGATGTCATCAGAAAAAAGAAAGGCTCACGAGCTTACATTAGAATTCAGTTTTGCTGGACTTCCACTATTCTGAATGATCAGAAAATTGTATAGTTTGTCAACAAATGTTATGATATTCTCCAATCCTGAGGAGCAGGTTTAGGATGGGCGGGATCTGGGGACAAGCCCAAGTCATCTCCGAGTGCAGAGGCTGCTCAGTGTCACAGAGATACACTTCTCCCTGCCAGTAAGCCTCCACTGTGAAGCGAAACAAAGCTCCACTGCCCACTGAGCCACATCCAAAAGATTTCTACAATGAGTGCAACATTTTTGTCAGTCAACAAGTGGTCACAGAAGTCATCAGAAAACAGCTGTAACTGTAGGAATAACTTCCAGATATGCTGCCTGAGTACAGACCATCATGGAGACATCATTATCCTGGATGAATCCTTTAGGCAGGCATTATGCACAGGTCTGTGGAAGCCTCCCGTCACCTGTAGCCAAAGAATGCATGCCCTGACAGATTCAATTGTGCTCACAGCAGCTCCTGTGCCAATGACTATCATTGTAGGGAGCACCAAATACCTCACCTTTTTTTTCACTCGATGCCTGTGCTCAGCAAAGCAGCAACTCTGGGCTCAGCACTTGCACTTCAGCTTCCTGCCAGTCACCTCACACCAGAAACCAGTGAATTTCTAAAAGCCCTAAGGCAGACGGGGTCCCACTACATTATAAGCATATATTGTGATAAAATAACTGTGTCAAGGCAGCAAAACACAACATTACCCTGAGTACTAATACAGACGTCTGTGAGTACAGAAGAACTGTGATTTCAAATCACCACCTCAAGAAATCACTGAGATTTAAAATCTTAACAACACACAGTAACCAAAGTGCAATTAGCAGAAGGCAAGTTTATTTCTTAAGTGCTAACAATAAACTACTGAATCAGTTCAGGTAACAATGCAGAATCATTAGTGAGCCTAAACCAGATGGTATCTCATTTTTAGATACAGGCAAAATGCCAAATGACATGACTAAATAGAAAAAAAATCCCTATAGTATTGAATTTTTGTGCCTATTGAGCATGGAGACTGAAAGGCAGGAACATTTTTAATAACCTTTCTTTGACAAGCTTAAAGCCATTTACTGCTGAAGCCTGTCTTCGACATAAAGCCAAGAGAATAGGCCTCTAGAGAAAGCTCACTGCTGTACAGCTTCACCTTCCAGCAAAACACATTATGCAACAAAGACACGTAATACTTACTTCCATCAAAAAAACAGACCCTGACTGGCTATCGCAGCAGTGACCTTTCAATCCAGGCTTCTATAGTATTTATTGGCTGAAAACTTGTTTCTATGAATAGCAATTGTCCGATTGTAAAACTGAAAATCTTTTTTCTGTTTCAGGGAACAGCATTTGCAAAGGCAATGGCATTCAATGAAAAAGGAAAGGTAACCAAAAGTGATGAAGTGCCATGTACCAAGTGGCATTTAAAAACAATACTCATACTGGTTTTGCTGATATAGCAGTTTTCATCAGAGAACCTTATTCAAATGCAAAGGTCCTCCACATGAAAGTATTCCAGATATGAAGATTTCACAACACTTTGACAAATATTTATATGACAGATGGGTAAGTTAACTAAACAGCAGGCCAGGCTCTGGACTTCATTCTGGACTGGTTTTTGTTCCTTTGACACTAGAAAGAGGCCAAAAAGCAGCTCAATATCTCTCCTTCTCAGAATTCATGTGTCACCGAGAAGTCTCCAGATGACATAACTGACATCTACCTAACATCTAACCATCTACCTATGGGGACACTGGAGCAGTACTACCCTAGGGCAGCGATTTCCCAGCTGATGGATGGCCCATTCCGGGCTGGCAGGAGGAGGGCTGGATGAGAACACCATCAAGACTGCAATGATATATGCTGGTTCTCAGAACAGGCTACAATGTGCCCTAGAACTTGAGACCATTTTTGTGACTTTTTGCTCTTATAAGACCAGTGTAGCGGATACAGGGAACAATTTAGAGATTTAGGGCAAAAAGATGATTTTTTTATCCAGATATTTCCCTTCCAACCCAAACCATTCTCTGATTCTACGCCTATTGCATAGTGCTTCTTTGGTGGAGCTACAAGAGCTAAGCACAGCCCTACAAAAAAATCTGACTCCTAAAAATGCATGCAGTAAAACATAAAAGAGAATCAACTGTATTTAGGGAATAAAAAGCTAAGAATACCCTGATGAAGAGAGGTAATTTTGTAGACCAAAAGTCAGAATTACAAAAAAGATGCCAACAGGCTGGAGAGGGTCCAGAGGACGAACACAAAGTATCAAAGGACTGTGATTCTGCCATTTGAGGGAAGGCTGAGAGAACTGGTTTCATTCAGACTTGAGAAAAGAAGGCTTAGACACCTATCACCATGTTCCAGTATTTCAAGAGTGGCTACAAAGAAGATGCAGCCTCCCTCTGTACGAGAGGTAATGGGCACAAGTTACTCCTGGGAGATTCTGATTAGACACAAGAGTGCAATTTTCACAACAAGAACAATCAGGCATTGGAATAATTTCCTCAGGGAAGTGATGAATTCCCCAACGTCGGACACGTAAGATTCAGCTGGACAGGGTGATTTGCCATGTTGTCTAGACAGTGTTTTTGCCAAAAAGATTGGACCAGATAATCCTTGAGGTCCCCTATCAACCTGGTGTTCCATGAATTAAATTTGGACAGCATTAGGGGTTTTTTTAATATCATATAAAGAAGGATTACGATAATGTCCACTGATTTAACTGGAAATCAGTGTTGACAAATCCCGTGATTTTAATCACAAATCTTGAATTATTTGGTGATTTATTGTTAATTTGTGGGGTTTTTTTAAATACCAAGTTCATATATTTATACCAAGTGAGAAAATTTCTTTTTTTTAAAGGACCTCAACCTCTGACTGTAGGGAAATAAAATAAATCTAAAGAACAGAAGCCTTAAGGATCTAGCACTGAAAGGGAGGCTGAAAAAAGGAAAGTGTATCAGTTTAAAATACTTAGGTATTTAAGACCAACTTATGACTAGGAGTTTAGATTATAACCCATAAATGCTAAAGCTGCAACTGTTAAGCATTGTAATAAATGTAATTGGAACAGGATTTTTTATTTTTTTATGCTGGGCATTTTGTTCAGTTTATGTATTATTAATCATTCTACAAACATGGAAGAGGCAATCCTCAAAATTAACATGTTAAAATTGGGGGGTCTTCCCAGTACACGTCTAGCATCACTCATAGCACAATTAAGATTCTAGCAATCTCTTTGTTCCTTTGAGCTCCAGTTATTGCTCGATTTGCCAACAAATTGTGCTTGTGTTTTAAAGGTTTTAGTCAGGAAGAATACTTACGTAAACTCTGGGCATTTCCCTCTTGCATTAAGGATTCCAACATGCCCCAGCTGTTTCATTTTCTTTTCAGCAGCCCACAATGTCCCTGCTATAATATCGATGAGCTCCCAGGTCTTACGTTCCTTTTCATAAGGACACAAGGGCACTGAGGCTACTTTCATTCAGAGTGAGTGAGCTTTTCATTTAACCCTTACTACGTCAATAGGAAACCCAAACTCCCCCCACCCCCTCCCCCATCCACCTTCAAAGGAAGGAAACACCTCTGTGAAAGTTATCAATCATTCTTTTCATAGGGTTGCTTGTTTCAGCTGTACACAATAAGCTTTCTTGTTTCTGCCACCCTGGATCAGAAAGGGCAACATGTTTTGCTTTTCAACATGAATGAAAGGGATTTAAAATACTATTATACATTGAAGCAGCAGAGCCTGATGCAGCCCCAAAAATATAAGCATATGCACAAGAAGGATGGTGGAATCAATTCAAGTTTTTCCACTCCACTATGTTATTGATCACCTGCAGTAGTGGAAACTGTAGCAGAACATTTTCAGATTCAAATTACTGCTTTATTTTATTACTACTAATCTGACTTTTGATTCATTAAACTACGTAGGCATACTCTGTTTCATAGAGTCATTTTTGGAAAAGCTCTTTAAAGACACCACCTTCTGTATTTAAAAGTATCTTAATAATAAAAAGCATTTAATTTTTCCAAAAAAAAAAATTATACCGTGCATGTTCATGATGTATTTAGATTTCTCAATACTATTCACAGTATCTGCTAACTTATGCATTCATGACTACATTGCCTTGTGATTGAGATTTTGCCGTATGTTAGCCAAATCACAACACTATTTGGGTGAGAAGGGATCTTTACCGATCATCTAGTCCAGGCAGTCCGTCATGGACATCTTTCACTAAGCCAGGATGATCAGCAACCACAATAAAACCAGAAATCAAGGCAAAAATGTAGCCTCCTTAACCTGATTTTAGCTAAGCTAAGCTTCAAAGGACATAGAATATCCTTAAACTGTGGAATGTCAGAACAAGTTTTGGCATTAGGTCCGAAAGTTCATCTGACAGTACCATTACATTGCTTGTGGTATCCTACAAGGCAGAAATCTAGGTGTCAGCAATGCCTCGCAGCAAACCCAAATGCCGTCCCTACCCCAGCAAACGTCCTGCTCCAAAGAGTATTCATTTGAAGCTACAATGCTGTTCCAGAAAGCTAGCTAGCTTTATATAAACTCCTTTTTGGAGGCAGCAGTTGACTATTTGAAACTAGTCTCTCTTTGTATACAATGGGAGGTTTTATCACAGGCAACTTGCAAAAGAGGTGTCCCAATCAAATGCTCTCCTGGGTCCTTCCGTGTGCTTATGGGTTCCAAAGTGCCAGGTAGTTCTGAAGGGTCTGTGCGGAGGCTGGTAAGCCTACACAAAGAAACCACAACGGTCCCCTGGAAGGAAAAATCCTAGATACCTTCCCTAGGGTAGGGTGGCTGAAAGGGCTTCTCCCAGGGCGCTTTGTTCTATTGTGTTGATGCACGCCAGTTCTGTTTCCCCAATTGGCCTGTTGGCCTCCCTACCCCTCGTTACCTTACATGTTCCTGATCCAGAAGGTTCTCCCTTCCCCGCTTTCCCACTGGCCCCCATTCCCTCGCCCCTCCCTCACTATTTCCCCACTGGCTCCCATACCCCAGCTCCGCCCATGTACCCCCCTGTGCTCTCAGACCACTGGTCCCTGATGCTCTCCCCACCCCCATATATAAACCCTGGACCTCCCCTTACTCGGGGTCTTTGTCTGTGGAACACTTTCACGGGTAGTGGAATAAAACTGCTCTGTGGAATTTCCTCACAAAGAACCTTTCTGTCTCTTTGCTGTCGATTTGTCGAGGAAGCCTGTCGATCTCGGCACGGCTTACGACAGGTCTGCTCTTCTGCATCTTTCCCTTTTAAGCACACTTCCCAACCTCCATCAGCATTACAACAGAGTAAAGAAACTTACCACTGCTTGCTTTACAATTATAAATAGGTTATTGCTCTCCAGCATTACCAGTCTCTAAAATCCTCTAAGATGCAGTGTCAGAATATTCCCCATAGCATTAGGAAAATTAAAGAAAAATCATGTAAATTGAAGCCTTGGAAAAAACCCAAAAAACAAACCACACAACAACAAAAGAACCCCCCAACCAGCTAAAAATTCTGGCACCTAGTAGAACTGGAAAGAACATAAAGACAACATAGCTGTTGCCAGTGACCTCATGAACAGTAGCTTTTAGAGAAAGAGCAGGAAGAATAGGATGAAAGATGTGCCAGGCTTGCATCCACCCCAAAACCTGATTATAGGACTTGGCAAGTAAGAGGAAGCATGACACAAATGTCTCAAACAATTTAATGCTTTAATGCAGAAACTGCATAGAAGAATTTTGGCTCCCAGGGACTCCCATTTCCTTGTGATCCCATCATCCTTCCTTCCAATATGGGAGAACATAATCCTCCTTCTAATGGTATTAAGATTACAACAACAAAGAGATGACCCTAGTATTTTATCTAATTTTCTACACCTCAGGCATTCTGAGAAGAATTTAAAATATTAAAGCTCTTTTATCTATTATAATATATTACATATTTTATATATATATTAAAAAAATATATAATATATTTTATCTATTATCTATTTCTATCTATCTATTAAAGGCCAATTATCTATTTTTTCTTGGGTAATGTTATAACAGATTTATTTTTCCTGTTATTTAAATGCCTCCACTCTGATACACTGAACTCCTGAGGTTACAAAACGAGCTTTTGCAGCAAATTTTATTTTTCCTCTTTCCTGTTCAAAATGTAAAGGCTCATTGAATTCTTTTACGCCNGAATAAAACTGCTCTGTGGAATTTCCTCACAAAGAACCTTTCTGTCTCTTTGCTGTCGATTTGTCGAGGAAGCCTGTCGATCTCGGCACGGCTTACGACAGGTCTGCTCTTCTGCATCTTTCCCTTTTAAGCACACTTCCCAACCTCCATCAGCATTACAACAGAGTAAAGAAACTTACCACTGCTTGCTTTACAATTATAAATAGGTTATTGCTCTCCAGCATTACCAGTCTCTAAAATCCTCTAAGATGCAGTGTCAGAATATTCCCCATAGCATTAGGAAAATTAAAGAAAAATCATGTAAATTGAAGCCTTGAAAAAAACCCAAAAAACAAACCACACAACAACAAAAGAACCCCCCAACCAACCAACCAGCTAAAAATTCTGGCACCTAGTAGAACTGGAAAGAACATAAAGACAACATAGCTGTTGCCAGTGACCTCATGAACAGTAGCTTTTAGAGAAAGAGCAGGAAGAATAGGATGAAAGATGTGCCAGGCTTGCATCCACCCCAAAACCTGATTATAGGACTTGGCAAGTAAGAGGAAGCATGACACAAATGTCTCAAACAATTTAATGCTTTAATGCAGAAACTGCATAGAAGAATTTTGGCTCCCAGGGACTCCCATTTCCTTGTGATCCCATCATCCTTCCTTCCAATATGGGAGAACATAATCCTCCTTCTAATGGTATTAAGATTACAACAACAAAGAGATGACCCTAGTATTTTATCTAATTTTCTACACCTCAGGCATTCTGAGAAGAATTTAAAATATTAAAGCTCTTTTATCTATTATAATATATTACATATTTTATATATATATTAAAAAAATATATAATATATTTTATCTATTATCTATTTCTATCTATCTATTAAAGGCCAATTATCTATTTTTTCTTGGGTAATGTTATAACAGATTTATTTTTCCTGTTATTTAAATGCCTCCACTCTGATACACTGAACTCCTGAGGTTACAAAACGAGCTTTTGCAGCAAATTTTATTTTTCCTCTTTCCTGTTCAAAATGTAAAGGCTCATTGAATTCTTTTACGCCTTGGTTTTTTGTTTGTTTTTTTTTTTTCCAAATATAAAAATCTGTTGGTACTGCATTTCATCGATAATGCTACAACAATAGGAAAGGCTGCAAAATAAAGATATTTAAGAAGGTGCTTCACTATTATTTTGGAGGCTCCAAAAATTCCCACTGAAGAATTTAACAATATTAGAGTGTCTTCTGGAGGAGGAATTCAAGATAAATAACTTTGTATTGCTTAGGGAAAATGAACCTTTTCTATCTCCTCTTGCATTAATTGTTTTCTTTCAAAAACAGGTTGCATGAGTGCATGCTAAGATAGTTCCCAGTGGAAAAGACCTTAAATGACATGCGTTCTGTTCTCTACCTCATGGAACATAAATCTGCATTAAAAGACTATTTAGTCTGTTCACTCAAATTATAAGGTCTATGACAAAGGATTCAGCTGTCTGTCTGGTAACTGTATTAGATATCTTATATTCCCTCAAAATGGCCTATTTACCAATGAAGCTAGTTATGAACCTTAGAGTGATAAAACACAGATTCAATCCAAGTTTCAATATCATATTTATTTATCAATTTGATTGTATGTGGCCCTAAAAACCTCAAAATATTAAGAATTTTTAACCAAAATTTTAACTTCAGTTTTTCTTCACTGAAAAATTATGTGAAATAATTCATAAATACTCAACCTTTTCCCAGATCAAGCTGAACTTATAATCTACAGTTCCATTTTTAATACAAATTTTCTATTCTTTCCTCTGAAAACATTGAATTATTGAATTTTTAGTCATCCAGTTTAACCAACACACAGGATAAATCAGAGTAGTAATACTGAAAATAAGAAATTTTATGCCAAACAGATCTTAACTGATAAGTTAAAAAAACTATAAATACAAATGCTAGAAAATGGGTTTTTGTGGATTTTCGTACATTACTATGAATTTATACTGAATCTGACAAGATACACCCAATCCCACTGTTTTCCCCAATATTTTAGCAAAAAGCATTGTTTCATTAATCAATAGTAGTTTTGTAACATACAAGGATTCCAAAGCATGTTGTAATAAATTAATTTGGATTCACAGCTCTCTAGGGAACACAGAACATATTACCAACACTTTATAGGTTAAGAAAATAACAAAGCAACAGACCTTAAATAGTGCATTACAACCCACAACTAGTTCCTACAACAGCAGAAAACGCAAACTTCATCTGTATTTAAAACTCAGTTTTCAGATTATAATTCAGACACTTTCAGAAAAGGGTTAGTGGCCACCACCCATGCTTATGTAAGCCTTTGCTCAGCAGCTCTGCTGGTCACCAAAAAGGCTTGCTACACAAAGTTATTTTTTGCCACGTGTCCACAACTATGGAAGACCAAAGTCCCACATGAAGAAAGAGCTGTCTGTATAAAATGTCTCTGAACAATCACAGTTAATAAATTGCCTCGAACCAATAAGGGCACAGCATGAACAAAAAATGTACAGGTGTGGAACAGATCCTAGCACAGGAGGAGAATCAAACAAGTGGTGAGTGGAATTTTCTCTACATTTGGCAGAATGTTTATAGAGAAAACACGATGGAAAGTGAAGAAAAAGTCAGAATACTGAGTGTATTTTCCAAGTACCTGTGCCAAGAGTAGTAAAAATTATGATTATTTACTTTATAATGCTTGTCATCTGTAGAAGACCAATGGCAGGCCTAAGGCAATCATATTAGTTTTAAGCATCATTATGCTGCAAGCATCAACCATTACTCTTTCCTGTTTACTTCAGTCTAATAATCTTATCAATATAATAAATGATATATTTATCATTAAACTATTAATAAAAATCATCATATCTATTAATGAACCCATAAATTAATGAATGCATCAATAAATCCCTGCATTTAATAATAAATTATGGATATATACACACAGCAACTTGAAATATTTCTTTAATGAATAAACATAAACATTTTTTTAACCTGAAAACCAAAAACAAAAGCTAAATACAAATGAAGATTTTTGGCTCTACACTTGATCTTGGTCCTAGCACAAAGTTTCTCTCACCAGAAGGAGGTTTTGGAAGGGAAGATAGAAGACAGATGTTGGAGCAACGTCTACACAAGGTAAAACCTAATAGGCTGGGCTATGTTTGAAAGTGTCCTATAAAGATAAGATCTATCTCAGTCCTTTAACTAGCATTAAAGAAAAAAGATTGTTTTTTCTTAATTGAAGGAAATGAAATCCAAAATGAAAACAAGCACAAATTATGGGTTATGAGACCTGCCCATTTGCATTGTCTTTAGTCAATAGGTGCCATATGAATAAGAGAGACAAGCCTGGTGATAAAGCCAGAAGAGAAAAATGACTCTTTGCCAAAAGACTGGATGTCCATTAACAAATGGGATGTGATGTGTAAGTTTCTGTAGGAAAATGAGCCCAAGACAGTAAAAACTAAATCAAATTCTGCTTACATCTGGTGACTGACTGGCTGATAGAAGAAGGTTTTTCATATCTATATTGCCTACAATTCATTTCTGTAATTCTGTAGATGATACATTATCAATACCAAGAGTTATGAAGTAGTGCTAAACCCAGAGATGAACATTAGGTGAAAGAACACCATTTGAGGGAGACAGGGAAGCATAGTTTGCTAGCAGATATCCTGAGTCTCCCAGATGTCTGAAAAGAAAGAATACATCATCAGTCAAAACAAAAGCCAGTTCATGAACTGTTAAACCAGAAACTGAATGCTCTTGACTTCATGCCAGAGAGGATGCAGTTCATCAGAGTTCCACATACTTAATCTCTATCATTGCACTCAATACTGTGAAACCTTAGAACAACCATTCTGCCCCAAGGAGTTGATCATTAAAATTAACAAAAAGCAAGTCGGGTGGACAATGAAGTTCAAAAATAACACACCATATTTTATGACATAGATGCACTAAAAAAAAAAGTCATTTGATATTCAAACTAAGCACTAAATTATCAGGGATCTTAAATCTGCAAAAAGGAAGAAATCTGTGAAATATTAAGATTCTAAATATTCTCTGATGTAGAAACGTGCCAGCAAGCAACTCCAAGGGAGTGATACATGCAATTGCTATTGATTTCAGCTATGCAAGGATAACTCACAGCTGCTTTCAAGATATCCATCCTTTTTTGCTTTTCTAGCTAGTATTGCACAAGAAGCCATGATTTTAGTGTGCACAGACCTTCTAGAAGCAAGATTCTGTACTCCCCATTTAGGGTGTTATCACTGAAAACTTCACTAGGCCATCCAGTAAGGAGAGAAATGATTTATGATGGCATACTCCCAAAGAGGCAGCCATCCTAAAAGTTTCAGAGAACAAAAACTGGAAAGTACTCTGTGCTATAAATAAGCCCACAGCCATCATTTTCTTGTTCCTTCATCACCTCTTGCTACAAACCCGCTGCAAATACACACATTTTACATGTTTGCTCTTTACAACTCAGAGTAGATGATGACACAAGATAGTTTCACAGATCTCAGATCACCAGCTATGAAAGGAAAAATATGGTGGCAATGGTGGGAAAAAACCCCATATCTGCAGGCCCTGCTTTCCCAATATTAAATTAGTTCAACAAGTAAAGAATTTTGATGCTGTTCAGATATTTTCCTTGAGTATAAACCATTTGTAACTGCATTCACCCAGCTGCATGCCAGTAAGCTTATAATTTTAAGATGTTTGTAAAAGCACAGTGCAGCTGGGAACCTTAAAGTATTTATAATGCAGCTGAGAGATGACAAGTTATGAACAGTTATTTGTAAAGCTGCAGGCTAAGCAGAGAGATGCCAGGCAAATATCCCTCAGTGACTGCATCCTAGCCCAGAGGCAAAAGGAAAAATTGCAATGTTCGACATCTGGAAGATAAAAGAGATTATTGATCTCTTTTGAAAAGACTCAAAACTAAAAATTATTGTACAATGATATCCAGAAGCTTAAAAACATATAAGACAATTGTTTCATAAAAAAACTTTTGTTCATGATTTTATTCAAATAAACCTCAAAAAAGAAGGATGAAATTTTCCTTTTTTTTTTTTTTTGAACTTCAATGACTCATGTTAGGCCTGAGTTTGGCCATCAGACTTTAGCAGAGTAGTAAAACAAACATTACAGTAGTCCTGCCATGCACTGCCTTGCTGGTTTCTAATATAAAAGTATTGCTTGGAATTGAATTGTGGATGGGACACATTTATGCTAGACAGATACACAGTGAATCTCTGGTACTTCAGCAAGTAATTTCATATTAGAAGTTACTAAAAAGGCACTGAATTACACTGAGTACTAACCACAGTACTTCTTAATACTTATTTCTAATAGCCTACTTGTGTGATATGTAATTTCTGACATAAATTATTATAAGCTTTTTCTTCCACTCTTTAAAAAAACGGCCCAAAAGCCTGAGCTAGAAAGATAAACAATGATTTCCTGGAAATGGAGAAAGATACAGTAGGTAAAAATGCAAGATGATCGGGTTTGACAGGGACTGCACCACAATACGACATGCTCTGGTAACCATCCTCCCACACACATCCCCAGTGATTTAGCTCAGCAAGTCCTTTCATTTTTCACTTCCAAGTGCCAAACTACTATAGAATAAATACTATACAGATTTTCAATTTGGCAATTTTTTGTGAAAGAGGGAAAGGTCTACTATGCAGCACATAAATGCCAGAACCTCAAAATAAAATCTCTGAGTATCGCTGACATAAAATCAGCCCCTTTAAAAACCTGAGGCACCCAAAATTTAACAGTTACTCTCAAAAACTTTTTCCACACTTGTTCATCAATTGTAACACCAATCATAACCTAGCAACAGAATTGGTAAGTAAAAAAAACCTGAAACACATATAGACAGTAACATATCACAGTGCTAAAAATGCATTTCCTGCTGTTGACCGGTTTGGGACTATGAATTTATCTACACAGTGGTAACCAAGATGTGCACAGTGGTAGCCAAGATACAGGGACAAGTGTACTGCATTTTGTTGTTATGGGTGCCCGAAATTATCTGCTACCAAAATATAAAATGACTTTCCAGATGGGCTAATAGTGTCTGGCTGGTTTGGTAAATTGTTTTAGCTAAATGCAGCTTATTTTTCTGATGAAAACTGCTGTGGACTTTCTATTGAGTAGAGTCTCTGGTAGGATAAATATACAGATGCTTGTGGCCCACCTTTTTCTTTTTGTCTTCATTCATGTCATTATGGTACAAGTAGCAGAGGTGGCTAATGTCCAACATTATTCTTCCCTCAGAATATCTAGGGCTTATCCTTCAATTTGACTTTATTTTCAATAGATACTCTCTATGAGCTCTCTTCCATTTACCGAAATTGCTCTTCACAGGAGAGAGTTCTCACTTCCCTGATGTTCACTAAAAATCTCAGTGCCTGCTGGCTGCAGGACTCCCATGTTGGCTCTACACCAGACTTGACTGGTCCTAGCGCAGAGTTTCTCTCACCAAAAAGATGTTTTGGAAGGGATGATAGGAGACAGACTTTGGTGCAATGTCTACACAAGGTAAAACCCACTAGGCTGGGCTATATTTGAAAGTGTCCTATAAAGATGAGATGTACCTCTGCAAATTAGCATTAAACAAGAAATATACTAAAGCATCTTCAGATATTATGTCGCAGCAACCTATTGGCATGTCTTGATATGTAAAAAAATGTCTTTTATGATTATGTTAGCTCTATCAGGTTACCTTAACACAATTCAAACATCCTATTAAAAGGCAGGTTAGCACCATTGAACCATATTGTTTGTCTAAATGTGGCAGTCTAAACAGTTTTAAATTGCCACTGTACTTTTAACCACATAATTTGATCACGTTAAATTTTATTAGAACAGAACAATTGAAAGAGAAATATTACTGCCAGAAGTAACGTGTCTAAATGCTTGTACATAGAGGAGGTGCTTAGAGTGGTACTCTTATAAAAGTACAGCTAAACTTTTAAGATCATACCAGTGTAACTACCCCAGGTTAATATTTTGATTACAAAATAAAAGTAGCTTGACATTATTTAAAACATTTTTTAAATAAGCAACATGAATTAGAAAAAAATAGGAAAAAATTTAAGAGAGAAAAAAAGTATGTGAAAAGAGATTGTAACCTTTAATTGTACTGAAATAACTAAACTGAAAATTTACATGTTGTCTTAGACTGCTGGCCTTTGTTCTCGGTAGGAGTGTTCATACTGTAAGAAATACTCTGCAAAAAAAGTTCTTTCAATCTGTCCCAGTCAAGGAGTCAGCTGAAGATCTTCATGTAAATATATTTCATTATCATCTTTTACATAAGATTTGTTCTTATGAGCAGTATCAACTGTGCAAACAAAAGGCATGTAGAAAGGGCCATGATTTCTCCCCCACTGCTGTATATATGGTCATTGTGCAATGAATTTCAGTTGTCTTCCTTAATTCGGTGAGTAGTGAATGTTACAGCTTTAGTCCACCACTCACTAAAACCAATTCAGAAAAAATTAAAAACATTATTTTTTACCATTCAGTAGAAAAATGGATACTACGTGAAGCCTACAATGGGCCAGATCATTAACTAATACAGCTGTAGCCTACCTGTGTTTGTTGCAGCAGGGGTTGTTTTTTCTAACAAGCGAAAACCTCGTCCTGCATCTGTAATAAATGATTTGTCCATATTGCATTTGTAGAGCAGACTTAAGTTCCTGTTAAGCCTAATTAATCTGCACCAAAGTAAGCTGCATCTGCACAGCACAGCTCTTTGTGACAATGTGCATTTTATTATGAATATTGAAAGCATATAAAGTTCAATGCTTATTAGGAACTTGTTTATAACATTTTCATGGACAGTTCTCTACTCCATATTAGCCTGGAAGTCCTCCAGTCATCTCACACTGGTTTGTGTCCTGGCAGGACAGACCCTTCTGAAGCCCTCCAGAATTCTGATCTTAAACCTGTTTAAAACAGCTGCAAAGTGCCAGAGCCTTCTCATCAGGGCTGCCCATAAAGCAAACAGAGAAAACAGTGCAAGAGTACCCTAAAGACTCATTACATTATGGCACCCAGATACAAAGGAAATAATTTGGAAATTAAAAAAACCAAACCCTTTCAATCTGCCAATACTAGAAGGAAGCCAAAACTTGCAATCAGAATTGAGGGTAGAAACTTTTTATTGTAGACTTGAAACAAATAACCGTGAATACTACTCACAAGTCCCACAACTCAATGGGCATAACCCACAAGAAGAGAATCCATAATGATACAGCATTTAACAAACCTACACTGAATTACAGGGGGAAAAAACCCCAACAAAATGTACATTTAGAGATCTCTTAGAACATGGAAAGCAAACGTAGATGGTGTAAAAAATGCATAGGATTCCTCTGGTCTGAGTAAGAGGAATTAGCCACTCTGGTTCTCACTTTGCTCAGGAATTGGCTTAAAGAATACCATAAAGCTATGAAAAAGTGCAGAGACCATTTCGGAAGATCACCAACAGGCAGGCTGGCTTCATCAAAAACACAGCAAAGATACACTCTTACAGCACAGCAAAACAGCTTCCTCAAAACATCACCCAGACTACAGCACTGAGGGTGCTAAATCTCTGCTCAGCACAAGCTGCCGCTCTCCTCCACTTCCAATGCAAACCAGCACCCACCTTCCCAGCACCCAAACTAAGCAGCATTCCAGCACGGATGTTATCTGTGACAGCAACTACAAAAAGCTTAATGAGTTTCAACTTGCACAAAGAAACTGTTTGCTCCTGACTTTTTGTTAACTTGTTTTCAAAATGCAATTTCATTATATTTGCACATCTAGTAGTTAAATATCCTTCAGTTCTGGATTTGAAACACGTTTTTCAAGTCTTGAATGCTTAATAAAAATTTAATATTAAAATTATATATACTTCACTATTTCAATGTAAATATGTGCAAAAACATTCTTTGAAATGTTATAGAATTAATAAGGAAAATACTATGAGTTAAATAAAAAGAGCATTTAATATTTCATAACTATATCCCTGTAGGCAAGTACGAATATGAGGCCCTGACTGCATGGTCCCTCCATTCTGCTTGAGGGATTCTCATGTTACATACAGCATTCCAAATGCCTTGGCCCTTCTGCCTCTTAACCACTGCTGAATACCTCTTTGTTTTCCATAGCCAGGGAAAGCAGTTTCTTTGTAAAGTAACTCAGCTCTCTAAATGAGGGGATAGGTCTTCATGAGTACAAAGAACTGTAAGACTGTTTTCATTACTATTTTAAAAAGAAACATGAAAATTTTTCGGATATACATTTTCAAGATAAAGAACATTTTCATGCATCCACACGGGGAGAGATTTGTAAAGAGCTCCTGTACTCATGTGGGCACTCCAGCAAAGCAGGAAGTTTTAAAACAGTAAGAGCAGTGCTCCCCATTGCCCATCTCTTACGCAGAGCACCTCACTATTATCCAGCTTTTTCCTTCTTCATCTGTTACAGATTCTGTTTGGAAACAGAAATTTTTTTCTGCCTCGCCTTCTTGTTACATTACAAAGAGTAGCAATCTAGCACAAAGTCTTCAGTTTTTAATTCATAATTATGATTCAAGTAGTATGATACCTTAGGAACAAAACCTTGTCACAGAAATAATTTCAAGTAAGATCCTTATAAAAGCTAAAATTAGCAAAACTGAACTATTAATCTTCCAAAATGTTCTCAGGAAAACTTAATCAACTCTGTGTGTCATGTTAAAACAAGCAGAAAAGGAAACATTTTAATTAAAGAACGTGAATGCTCAAACTCATCACGGGTCTTGCAGAAAAGGGGGAAAAACCCAGCAAAATTACTGTTCTTGGCTAAGACCCCAAGGACATAAAATAAACAATATTTAACAGAGCTGAATTTTCATTTATCACTGACATAATGAACACTAGAATAATAATTAAATGTCATAAAGATTTCTATGATGGCTGGTAAAAGCAGTATCATGAATAGCCTAGTAAATTTTGATTCCTTAACTGTAGGTATGTTGACTTGGTGGCCTGAAATAACTATGGTACAAGTCTTATTTTCCTGTTTGTATATCCACCATACTTGTGTGCCATGGGGTCTGACTAATGGGCCAGAAGTTCTGGCTCAAAGATCTGCTGCAGCTCTGCTACCTTAAGATCCTTCAACATTACCTTAAACTGTGTGGTTTTACTCCATTCTTCAGGTCAGGGCAGTCAATAGATAGATTACCATGACTCAACAGTGTCAGGATTCCACTTCTTATTTAAGTCTACACATTATTGTTTCCTGACAGACAATAACAAAATACAGGAAATGTAATGAAAGCAGTTGCTTGCTGTTACTGGGCAGAGGGTTGGGAGGCAGACTCTGAACTAGTAATTCCTTTCCATACTGGTCTACACCAGTAACAGCAGAAGAAACAGGGTTCATACTTAATATTTATTTCCTTTGAAGCATCAGTTATTTCACAAATGGCAATTTCAGAACAGATAATATTATCTATTTCGTATTAATAAAGATCTACAGCACAAGAGGAACTGATAAGCCTGCTTGACGACTTAACAAGGATTCAGGGCAGCACACAAGCAGGCAGCAGTCAAACAGAATGAAAGAGCTGAGGCCATTTTCATGAAGGAACACTCAAGAAATCAGTGAAAAGACCACTAAGTTTCCATGACGATTTTCAAGTACATTAGTGAAATGGCATTATATTTCTATAGCTTTATTCTCCTTAGATCTCTATCACCAACAATTCTTTGTTCTAAGAATATTTACAGTAGGTGTTATGGTTTAACCGCAGCCAAGCACCACACAGCCTCTTGCTCACTCCCCCACCAATGGGATCAGAGGGAGAATCAGAAGGGTAAAAACTAGAAAACACGTGGGTTGAGATAAAGACAGTTTATTAGGGAAAGCAAAAGCTGTGCACACAAGCAAAGTAAAACAAGGAATTCATTCACTACCTCCCATGGGCAGGCAGGCGTTCAACCATTTCTGGGAGAGCAGGGCCCCCTCAGGAGCCATAGTTACTTGGGAAAACAAATGCCATCACCCCAAATATCCCCCCCTTCCTCCTTCTTCCCCCATTTTATATCCTGAGCCTGATGTCACGTGGTCTGGAACATCCCTTTGGTCAGCTGGGGTCACCTGTCCTGGCTGTGTCTCCTCCCACACACCCCCAACTCCCTCGCCAGCATGGCCATACGAAAAGCAGAAAAGGCCTTGGCTCTGTGCAAGCCTCGCTCAACAATAACAAAAACAGCTCTATGTTGTCAACCCTGTATTCAGCATTAATACAAAACACATCCCCATACCAGCCACTGTGAAGAAAATTAACTCTACCTCAGCCCAAAACAGCACAATAGGATGGCAAAACCTGTGTCAGTATGGTTACATACAATGTGAGCCTTGTTCCCATTTTGTGTAGAATTGAAGGTCTATTTTTTTTTTCTAAAAACTGGTAGTTATGTCAGGAAAATAGAAACAAAATATGCTGTTGTTGACACTAAGCACCTACCGATTTTACAGCATGGAAATGTTTCAGATTCTGGTTACCTAAGAACTCTGCATGGCGTGTGTTTGTTTAGGTGTGAGAGAAAGCTTAATTAAAACAGTTTATCAGCAAATGCGTCTAGTGGTATTAAATTCTGCTACAAGTTTAAAACAGTAGTAAAAGCAGCAAGAGCTCACTTTCAGGAGGTTATACCTCTTTCAGTTGTTATAATACACTAATGGTCAGAAAGCAAATTTTAAAATATAAAACAAATTTTAAAAAGTGTCAATCCTGAAAGTCTTGAACAGATACTAGATCAATGCTTTGTGTCCCAGGCAGTTCCACTCCTCCAAAGGCGTGAAATAGAATTAAACCTAGATCTATATCCTTCTCCAGTCATCTTGTACACTAAAAAGTATTTTTTCTTAACGGAAAATAAACAACTGTGTTTTCTAATTATGTAATAGAATTCTAAATAAGGGAAAGAACTCAACCGACCTAAATGCAATAATGTACTTTTTAGAATAAATCTAAGCTGATTGAGGAAAACATAATAAAAGTTACTGTTCAGATGTTACCCATCTGAAATGACTACATGAATAATTCTCTAATACAGCCTATCATCTGCATCTTTGCAGTGGAGTAATGTGAAAGAAGAAACTCCATTCCTTTCCAATGCTTTTCGTTTAATCATAATGTATCTCCATTTTCTAAACTGTTGGTTAGGAATAAAGAAAATACACACTGAATGCAATACTTGAACAAAGAATAAACCACTAATGTTGCCAGGAAAAACTGCTGCACATCTCCTACCCCAGCCATATGCTCCCACACACGTATCTAATCCTTTGCCCTAGAACACACACACTTGAGATAAGATATGCCAGGGTGGCCAGGATAGCAGGACATCCCACACAAACACTTGGCCTCCCCTAAAAGTGGGCAGGCAGGTCAGGCTACCTCCTTCAGCAGCAGCAAAGCTGGTCAGTCTGTGGAAGCTCATCTTTACTGGGCTAGAAGCAGAGCCAACAGAAAGCACTATCCTTTGTGGCAGAAGAGGAGCTGGGCTGCTCCTCCTGAAGACACAGCAGGCTGCACAGAAAATACACCAAAGCCACCCCTGAGCTAACACAGCTCAGCACCCAGTGCCAATTCCCAGATGGATGAAGAAGCCATGCGTTCCTGGCCTCCTCAATCTCGTGCCTTGGCTCTATCCCTCTCAGCTCAGAAACAGACAAGCCCAATATAATGGAAACAGTCCTCTTGTCCTGTCATTGTCTTGAACAGATTTATAGTTCTCCATAACATACTTCCAAGAAGACAAATAGTGCCAGCGGTTTTGTACTAGTGAGATATTCTCAAAAGAGGTAGCACCCCCTTCCCCCAAAACCAAAAAGAAATAAAGCCCTAATGGAATAAAACTGTTCAGCAACTGTTTTGGAAGTCAATCAGTGAAGGTATTTTGAAAAATATCCATACAGAAATAAAAACTGATGGAACAATAAAATGCCATCTCAGAAAGTGTATCTAAAATTATCATGTTTTCTATTTCAAGAAGCTCAATTCTAAATGGGTGTAACTTATCATAGCTCTGTGGGAGTTCTATAGTAGCTGAAAATTCAGTTATTGAACAACTGAAATTCATATCTGAGCAGAAGAGATAGAATCAAATTCTATACGTGTCTGAGAACACCAGCATGTTGGCTAGTAACAGAGCTGGTTTTTAATGCTCCCTTTCATCCATAAAGCGAAGGAGAAAAAAAATAAAAACCAATGACTGCCCCATGAAAAATTGGGAGAGAAGTATTTTATAAACCTTTGTTAGTTTAGCTGTTAGGAGGCTATTGCCTAACGACCCCATACTAATTTTATTGGCTCATAGCAGATATAATTTGAAAGTATTATGTCACCCACATAAACCATGCATATGGTTCAGAATGTCAGCGTAATCTCTCTGTGGGTAGGGTAATGTATGGTTCCAGAATAGAGATGGTGTATATAAATTATGCAAGGTATTTTCTAATCCCCATAATATTTCAGTGAATGGGACAGTCATTATGTAACAAATGTCTCCTACACCTTCCTGACAGATGGGACATGAACATTATTGCTTTTCACTGTTCCTTCAGGGCAGGTCACTCTCTCAGTTCACTACAGTAATGTTGCCACTAATTCTAAAGGCTTCATCATTCATTCAGATTTCAGCATTTCATTGTGGTGGAAAGGCTACCATTTTCCATTTGTTTCATATGAAGTTAATTACCTTTTACCACAGGAGTGCCAAAGGAATAAGAAAGTCACCAAGATGAAGTCTACAACAGTGTATGTGATGAACAGTTTTGTTTGAAATATCAAATGGCTGTTTGCTTTTTCTTAAAAATTGCTTTTGAACCACTGTGAAACATTCCAAACATCTTAGTCTCCTAATTAAACAAGGACAGATCTGCAGTCAGACCAAGGAGTATAAATACCTGCACCAAGTGGACAACTGCCACAAACTCCCTGTACCACTCTGCACAATCTGATTCTTCTGTGCTTCACTCAGCTGACTGACACCAACATTATTTACTTTCTCTAGAACTTAGTTAAAAGATATAATTTTTGGATAATAACTCTAAATTGAGTGTATGTTACATTTAAATCAAGAATTTCACAATCCAAAAAACATGTTTTGGCAGTAAAAATGCTGTTACAGTTACTTTTTCTTAAAAAAAAAATTGCTATGTCCAGAAGTACAGGCAGGCCTATAGACTGAGATTTTGTAAAAATGTATTAAAAATAATACAAATAGTATGGCAATTCATTTAACACAAAATTCCTATTTTTACCATTACATATCATAAACTCTCTTCTCTCAACCAGTTGCTTTAGTTGGACCAAACCATTTCAGGCATGCTGTATGCATGGGACAGGCTCAGAAGCAGAGACTAAAAGAATCAACATTTCCAACCTTTGCAGTGACAATTCACCCTATAAAATATGAAGCTAAATACAAAGAGAAATGAAAACCTAAGGTCTCTTCTAATATTGTTGGAAAAAAGTCCCTTCTAGACCTTGATCAGTAGCTGAACCTTTTTGCCTCACATATGTGCACAATGTTCTCCAAACACTGAAGTCATGATCTTCAACATAAAGAGCAAAATGCCACTGTGTCTGAAGCTTTTGTAGTGACAAGGATACATCAGGTGTGTTACGATTGCATGTCACAGCTGCTAAGATGATGAAAATCCTTTGCATTTTAAGAAGCTCTGTATTTTAGGCTTACTTGGATATGCCTTCATGAAGGCTGAAGGAAAAAACTTTATCCCACACACGGGTTATTTTTCTGTAATTAGAAGACGGGGAAAAAAAATCTTTTACCTTTTATGTTTCTTTTTATCTATTATTTTTAATTAATGTTGGAAGAAAATGGAAATATTAACATAAGAGCATCATCTCTGCCAACAAACATTAATTCTCATCAGCTTCTGAGAACCCAAAAACTTTTCGAGATGTCTCTTTTGCTAACACATACACTGTTTTAAAATAAAGATTTCTGATTCAGTTAATCCATTTCTTAGGCCAACTACATGGGATGCAGGTTGGTATTTTTCCTCACCTCAGATATCTTCTAATAGCAGTATGAATTTGTTGACTTGTGGTCATCATACTCAGAGATGGAGAAATAATAGGCTGTCATTTCTTCCGATTTATAGTGCAAAAGTCAAACTATATTTCTATAAATCATTGTCTTGATTTGATATTGCTTATAATTTACAAATTATATATATGCTATATATAAAATTATATATATTTATATAAGTTATATAGCATATATAACTGCTATATGGTTATATAGCAGTAACCACGATAATGCAGTTATGGCATGTGGTATAGCTTTGTAAAGTAAATGTAAAAAGGACTGAAAAAAGTACATGGTAAAAGGCATTTGGAATCCATGAGCTCAAAGAATTTAGATCAGCATATCAGTTAAATTGTGGTGAAACAAAAACACATGCAAGTGTTTACAGATCGTGCTCTAGTACAATGCAGACATACCCAGAGAAGAGGGCCAGTTCACTGAAGCATTACAAATCAAAATGCAATCAGTTTCTTGTGCTTAAAGTGCTCTACGAGGAACTGAAAGGTTAATGAGTAAGGTGGATTTAATTGCTTTTTTCTAAATACCTGGCCCATAAAATAAACATACCTGCCTTTAAAAGCTCCGTATTCCAAAATTTCTATAGTAAACATTCTCTGTTGGAATTTTCTGTTTATGGAATTGGACTATAAATAGGGATATAATATCTTTAATATGTTGCAGACACCATACTCTTTTCAAATATCCTGACTTTGCTAGAGGCTATAATGACAACAGTGAAATAGCTCAGGTACCACTGGGAGCAATTTGTCAGTGCTGTGCACAGGGTCCAGTATTTTCCTATTGTAATTAGTGGCAAGTGCATGCTCACCATTACCTGAAAGTTACTGTAGTAGTTCCAGATTCAACCAGATGTCCAGTGACTAGTGAAGTGTGCATGTACATGTTTGGATAATGCACCGTCTTAAATTGCTCCTCTTAGTCCTTTGCAATTTATTTAATGTTTCCAACAGTCTTGAACTGGCAGTGTCAGCAACACATTTTTGACATCACTGAACACAGACAACAATTATTTAAGTCATTTTTCCCCTTCTCAGATTGAAAAGGAATAAAAATTGTCATATGTAGAAAGCCATAGGACAAAGATAAAATCTTAGAAGATTTGACATAGATTCAAGGTGTGAAGATGAGAATTTTATGTTACTAGAGGTAACACCACAGGAATCATTCCTCAGTCTCTTAAACAATTTTTTTTCACATAATAAATTTTTTTCATGGGAATGGATGGTCCCACACATTTGTATGGTCTTCAAAAAATAAGTTCAGTGTTTCTTCTTGCTTTGGAGGTGATATTGTCGGTTACACTTCACACCAAAATTCATGCTCTACCTAGCTCAATTACAGCCAGTGCCACAAATCCAATTACTTTCAAAAGGAAGCAGTATTAAGTCTGATCCTCACATTTATTGGATGGACTCCAATAGTCTTGAACAATGATCACATCAAAACATTACAATTGCAGTTTTGTCATTATGAGCCACGTGCTCCACACTAGGCTCTCGTGCTCTACGCTATGCTCACTGCTCAGAGATTAGGCTCATGAAGTGTGAAACAGCATGTCCAATTTCATGGCAGGGAAGTGCACACACCAGCCCTTCCTTTTTTCTTCCTCGTTTTTTTCCCTACTAGGCCATATGCTTGGTCCTACTAGCCAAAAAACTTTTGCCTGAAATAAAAAAGCACATTTTAGGAACACACAAAGTCTCTGCAAAGGATTGGAAGTAAGCAATGAAAACCACAAAAGCTGTTGATAAATTATTCCATTAACTTGACAATCTTATCATTACAGAAAACAGAATCTTTCTTTTAACTGTTTCAAGCTTTCACTTCCTGTTACTGGATCTTATTTGTGCTTTTTGGGTTAAATGATGGTTTGATGTACCGTTTGCAGGTGGAGGGGGTTGCCTCCTTAATAAATTTTGACTAATTTAAAAATAGGGGAAAGTACTTGACTACTTCAGCAGTACTAAATTCTAGTTTTACATTCTAGACATTATTTTCTGCATTATGGTCATCCTAGTGTTCCCTTGATGCATATTATCTTTGAAGCTGAACAGGATTTTGTACACGTTTATGAAAAATAAAAGGGAAGGTGCTTTTGTTGCATTAGGGAAAAAGTAAACCTCAACAAAAAAGCAAAGCGTTGGCAAACTGGAGGTGAATTCAGTGCTCAAACTAACTTGAAGCAAATAAACAAATGATGGGTCAGATTATTTCATTCGTATAATTAAAAAACACCATCATCTTACTCAAAAGCATGTAGAAGATGTAGATATTAATCATATTATGACATTTGCTTGCATATCACTTCCAATGCCTGAAGATCCCTGCGTAGCTGAGAAAACCCTTAGTTTCCTATATATACTTTATATTTTTGCCCTAAAACTAAGGCTTGAACAAGGCAAATTATAAAATACCTGAACTCAGCAACCTTCACCTCAACATTAAGAATGATGAGTCTGTGAGAGACAACAGTACACAATTTTTTGTCAATAGCGTAATGATTTAAAAGCCTTTTCTCCAGGGCATAGCATCTTTTCCTAGCTGAAAGGGCAAGCTTAGGCTATTGCATTGTTAGGCAGCTGATGAATGACCTTGTTGTCACACTTGTTTTAGGGATTGATCATGTCCAATTAATTCCTAGAAGAAATCAATTGTTCTTACCTAGCTCATTTACATTAATAAGAAAACATTAATGACTCCACTGCCTATAAGTATTGGAAAGAGAGGCTGCATTCCCATTTCAGCCTCCTGGTCTTTAAGGAGGATTCATTATCTCCTCCTATGAGAGCAAAACAAATACATATTTTTTCCTAGTTATTCAGCACTAAAACCAAGTATTTGGTTTATGTATTTAACTGATAATTGAATCATATAGCAAATAGTCTTGCATTGTTGGCTTATTTTTATGGGTGCAATATTTATTATGCATGACAGAAAGCACATGATAATTTTCTTCCACTGCTAACTTTATTTTGAGAGAAGAACTACGCACAGGAACTCAAGATCACAATTATGATTTCCTGTTCTAAGTCCAACCTACCATAAGAGGAACAATGATACAAATGTGCAGGTAAAAGCAGCACATATTTCATTCCTGGAAATGATCCTCAGGAAAACATTCAAACAATCTTTGTGGTGGGATTTAAAACTCATGACAATTGCCAAAAAGCTAAATAGCACTTTATCAAATGCTGGGATTAGTGTGTTTGTGAGCTACACACTATGAATAGCCCAGGTCTGAGCATTCATCCCGAACTTTCTTTCCAGAGGAAGAAATATAATAGGAAGGTGCAGTTCAAGACAAGATCTGGAATTTGATTGTGACATTTTCTGTTCAGGGCATACTGCTGTGATTTCTGGTAAAATGTACGAGTTAAGTGTTACAGTAAATTGATCACATAATACTATGGAATTTATCATGTAATAGGAAAGGAATTTAGGAGCTGCATACCTAATATTATTAATAAAATGGGCCTGTGGATAGAGACAGAGGATATGGTTTATATTATTACCTGATCCTAGATTACATTAAAGAGCTGGTAAACTTAGGACAAAATAGACTTTCAATAGGATTTTTCAATTGGAAACTTCTGACTGGCTAACACAACCATGAGTGTTTACTCCCTGCATCTCTCCTGCTTCTAGAAATGACCCCTGAGCTTGGATTCTCCCCTTGGATCAGAAGTTCAAGCATATCTGTGCAGAGAGGCTCTGCTGCCACCCTCTGTGGTATCTGAGATTAATCAAAATACTAACTGTAAATAAAATGCCAACCACTCTAAGATTTAGGGACAAAGGTCTCTAGTTGTGAAAGAACTGACACAACAGAAAACTACTGGCATATAATTAAATATTTAAAATAATATCAGTAACTCTAAGGTACTGGCACACAAGGAATTAAAGTGGTGTTGGCACATGAATTACTTCAATACTGATGTAATAGCTGTTTTTACCAGCTTAACGTCTTTGTAGGCTACCTTTGAAAAATTATCGAAGAGAATGCACCTTAACTATGTGTTTATCTCTGGTCTAGTTCATTGCTACAGTCATTTTTTTATCCTGAGACTTTTTAAAAAGTACATAGGGGAGAACAAACATGTGATTTTTCCCAGGTTGTCTAGCATCTCTTAATCTGAAATTCAGGAAGGCGCATAACTGATTAATAAAGAAGGATGTGTTTGGTAAAAATAACTTTTAATTCCTCATGAGACAGATAAAATACTGAGAGCAAACTGCTTGTGAAAAGGATGTATATTAATTATTACCTGATAAAAAGCTTGTTTTCCAGACCATATTTGTGATTATTCAAATATATTTTATACCAGGGCAGATATGATGCTGTTCCTTTGGTCTCACCTGGGAGACCAGCCCCTATTCAAATAAACAGTTTCCTACCCTACACACACAACTACATTTCTCATTTACTGCCTTAATACTCTTGCCTGTTAAACCACTGATCAATGTGGTCATTTGGGCACACAGAGGATGAGTGCACTGGAAGAGCAGCCAACATCAAATCATAACTCTTCTGACCTTTTCTTAATCACAAAATTACCAGCCCAAAGCTGTCCCCAGCAGTGCCAAAGCCATTCAGTTTCGGTGAAGGGGAAATCTACCCTTTCTCAATGGGTCTTCAAAAGCGAGCAGTCTTCCACCTTTTCTCCTCATCGTCTCCACCTGCATTTTATTTATTTTTCTGTAATTCTGCCCATCAAATAAGTAAGTACATGGTGCCCACGCTACTGCACTTGGCTGTATTCTGAATGGAGATGATGTAGGGCCTTTGCTGGCACTCTGCAATGGGTCATTCATCCAAAATGTCCACAAGGAACAGAATTTAGCTTTAAATCTTCCATTTTTCAGAAGCAGCAGAACTAAAATTAGCCATACAGCTTTAACTGTCTAGTTAAACAGTATCTGAAAATGTTACTTTCATGCGATCAAAATATTAGTCTGCTTTCATGACCTAAAAAATATTCTCTTACACATGAGAAGAAAAAAAAAAAATCATCCTTCACCGTCACTGAAAAGAAAAAGAACATTAGACCCTTATTCACCTCTTTGGGAGACAGCTGAGGAAAGAAACCTTATGAGCAAAAAACTTCATGCTAATGCATTGTCACAATCAGGCTTGTATATCCACCTGAATGGTACCCATTTGCTAATATTGTATTCATAAATGAACAATTTATTCTACATCATTTATCTTCACTCTAGTATCTGCATAAATACTGCAAACTACTAGAATATATAATTTGCTTTCTTCTAGATTTTGCTTAGTACAAGAGAACAGACACTTCACAAAAAAAGTAAAAGGCAACTTTGTATCCAGACATCTCATAGTATGTCACTTGTGGAGTTACAGTTCTGTTTCATGAGGGGTAAACTGTTTTTTCTTACTTGAAAAAAAAAATCAAACATCAATAACAGGAAAATGTTTTAGCTATTAATTGGCAAATAAGATCCTCCTGATGCATTCCACAATCCTTACGAGTCTTCTAAAATACAAGCATAGCAGTTTCTTCAATCATTATTTAATAAATAGCAGAGATCTGCTTCTCCTTATTAAGAAAAAAAACAGAGGAAGGTGACTGGGGAAGAGACCTTAGCCTGTCATTTACAGTATCTCGCTTCTCATGATAGTTGAGATTGTCGAGAGTTTGCACATATGAGCTGCAAATACATAGAGGGAGGAGGTTACAGACATCATACTTTCTCCTTTCCTGTTTACACTTCTATTAAAATTGGTGTTCCAGAAAAAATTCAACATTCGCACTGCTACCTGGAGAACTCGACAAGCACGCTGAAATAACAGGGAACGTGGGCCAGCGTATTTGTTCAATGAATGCCATATGGATTTTGGAATTTCGTAATCAAGGATCTGGCATCTATTTATAATGTATTTGGGACAGATTGGAGCATTTTTGTGTAATTGCTATAACCAGGTGCTTTTGTCTCACTGAGGTTAAGCTACCTTTTACTATCCTTGTTTCTATAAGGAAGACAGAACTGGAAATCAAGTACATATGGTCTATACTGGCCTCTCTTGCCCATCCATGCCCATGATTATTTCTTTAATTTCTTAATAAAGTCACTGATGGGCCTATTACTTCCTAGCTATGCCAGTAAAAGATTCTGTAGTTGCACTTAGTTAATAAAAGGTGTAATAAACACTACTTGAAAAGAAGACATAGGTCTTCATGAACTGAATTTTATAACACAATTTTATAACAAAGCCTAAGTTTATCAAAAAGCAAGACTTCAAATACTACAAGAAGAAACTCCCTACAAGGATCTGATTTATTCTAGAAATAGTTAAGAGACTTAATTTATAGTGAACATTCTGAGTATAATTAGGGAACATATCTACCCTGACAAGCAAAACTAAGACTTAACTCTCATTGAAATTTGTCCCAGAGACTCAGGTACCTGAGAACAGTAGGTTCTAATAGCTGAGGTTTGGTTTGATACTCTGACATTTGTAAGGTTATTGCAATATTTGCTAATCACCCTTAATGTATATCTGGGGGGAAGCAAATAAGTTTGATTAGTATCTTTGGGTATACTATTCATCAGGAACCTCTGATAGCAGCAAGTATTCTAACAGACAAAAAAAATCTTATGCCTGTTAAAAGCGTTAAGAACAAGCTCAAGTGCAGAGTTTCCATACCGAATGCCAAAACTACATAACACAGGGAACTGTGGCTAGACAACATAAATTCAAACTTCATGCTTTACACTTCTAAGCAGTTTTAAACACTGACAGATTTCAGACAGATTTTTAGACAGATTTCTTTTTTTTTTTTTTTTGATACCACAGAAATACTGACTCAGTCAGGAGATCCACTGACATTGCCTTTAAGACTGACCACAAGTTCCAGAAAGGGGCATCAACTCCATTTAGGACAGAGCAAGACAACTGCCACAGTTGTACTTTTAGAATATGTTCATCCACAGATCTCCATTACTTCATTGTCTCACTGATGTGACATAGTAAGGAATAAAAAGAAAACAGTTGTATTTTTGATAGGTTAGTAGCATGTCCTTCTAACTATATAAAGGGTGCTACCCCTAAGTACCTCTTCTGTTTTAGAATAGGGGAAGAGTAAGAACTTATCTATGTCTCTAATTACTTCCATACAAGTTCAAATAAGCATCATTTCTTTTCCCAGATAAACAACATTCAATCCTTGTACTAACTGCTTCCATTTCAAAAGCACAAGATTCTTCCCACTCTAGTTCTGCCATACAGAATTATCTGCCATAGTTACATACACTATTTCTTGTCATAATACACACTACTACTCTAATTAGCTTCAATACAGTTTATACATTTAATAGCTTGTTTGCTTTCTTTAAGCTTATAAGCATAAGTGAAGAGTCTTCTAACCCCTTCTAAAGGGCTTTTGCAACAAAAGAAAGAGATGTCTCAATCGATCTTGAAACTGTAAGAATATGGTCTACAGGAACTCTGACAGGTCCTCCACACAAAAGATTAACGAATAACTCTTTTTGCAGTAGTTCTATACGATTCCCTCATCTTCCTTGACTATTCTCTTTTTACAGTACTCACTTTTGGTAATACTATTTTACAGAGCTAAATATACACATTACTTCTGCATTACAATACTCATTTTAATGACAGTGGAAAGGTAGAAACTACCCTGTTCAAGTTTTCCTCACAGAAACAGAAAAAAAATAAAATAACAAAAAGGGGAAATAACATATGTACTACATATCACATATTTTATATGAACAATTAGATAAAAATTTGTATAAATATATAGACAACGTTTTATATATATTTAATACATATTATATATACATGTAATAAAAAAGTTTGCTGTTCACTCACTTTTCTGCTTCACAAAGCAATGAATCGTGTAATAAATTATGGAAATGGGAAGAAAACCACACAGAACATCCTATATTTTACTGCCATTTTATTAGGAAATACCTGCATATTATCAAATAATATAGCAACTAATAAAGACTTGTTATTTTAGAACTTTTCAAACTTTCCAGTTGGCTTCCTCTCACTTTCTTCACTGAGCCTGGGGCTAAGTCATGTGCAAGAGCCATAGAAGCATCGAAGTGGCCACCAGAGCAGACAGCCCAATGAAGACAACTACTACTAAATGAACCCTGACTCTGGGTTTTCCCATTTGAAACTCCACTCTTCCTTTGAACTTTTTTTGCTCAGCCTCCAAGACTTAGAAAAATGACTACCATGACCATATCTGAACTGCCAAATTTTCTAAACAGAAAACCACTCCATATTTGAAGCAGAAAGGATTTTCTTCATTTTATAACTAATCAGCAAGTAGTGGAAGACATTTGTTGACCAGAAATGACAGCACAATTACAAGAAATCACCAGGCCTCCCTGAAAGACTTCAGAACCAGATGCAGTCAGAACCATCGTGATCAGCAGTCACAGTAACATTTGGTTTTCAACAAAGTGAGGTGTAGTTGTCTTGCATGCCACATAGAAGAAAGTTAACCAGATTTGCTTGATTTTATAAGTTTTCATGTTGCTTTTGTGTCCGTGCATTAGTAGCCTACTTCCATCAGTAAGTCAGTCCACACACTTAGGCCACAGACTTGAAAGTTTCCATCTTTTGTCTTCAGGAGTTTCAGAGCAGCTTGGGTCTGTTCCTTAAGCAGTGCAGATCCCTGACAGAGGCAGCTGAAGCGCTCCCTTAATTCTTCCCAGGACAATGCAGCTTTGTCAAGGCAACTTTTAACCCACAGTCCCTGCAAGGGATCATAGAGCAAGTGGCTTCCCCAGCTCGTTAGGAGGTCCAAATAAGATCTGCTTAACTGGGAATAGTGACCAGCTAGGAAGGCTAGAAGGGAACACGGGAGGCAAAGGCAGAAGGCAGAAAATCGTTCCTGGTTGCCCAGCAGCCAGGAAAGCAGGAGCCCGGCGGTGCATCCGTCTTCTGCAGCACTCGCCTGGTACCCGCCTAGGATGCTCCCATCCCGATCCCTGTCTCCGGCCTGCTCAGCGCCACTCCCCTGCTTGAGCAGAGCCAGCGCCGCCGCCACGACCTGGAAGGCGCGGGGCTGGGGGAGCTGCTCCAGAACACCGCACAGCCAACGCCGCTGCCCCGCGGCCTCCCCGGCCTGCTGCCCCTCCTCCCGCAGCCGGCTCAGCAGCAGCTGCGCCTCCGCCTGCAGCTGCGCCTCTGGCCCGGGAAGGCGCCGCGGCGGGCGGCCAGGCAGCGCCAGCAGGCAGGCCGCGGCCTTGCGGCGGGCGAGCAGCGCCAGGCCGCGGGGCTCGGGGCCGGTCCCCGCGCTGGGAGGCTGCAGAAGGCTGCGGAGTAGGCGGCCGCAGGCGGCGGGCGGCAAAGCGCGGTTCTCCAGCAGCGCCAGCCCCAACAGCTGTGGGCAGCGGCCCAGTGTGGGGAAGCCGAGCAGAGGGTACGGATGAGCCCGGCGCAGCCGCCTCCCGAGGGCCTCCCGGAGCTGGGGCCGGGCACGGAACCGGTCATAGAGGTGCTGGAAATACCGAGCCCACTCTAAAGCCCTGTCCAGGGTGAGGGAGTCCCAGTCTCGCACCAGCGCGGACTGGGACACAGCCAGGAGCGCCGGCAGCTGCTCCACCTGCCCCAGCACGACCTCCATGGCCCAGCCTTGGCGCTGCAGGTTTGAGCGGGGTCCCGCCGGGAGCCGGGGCCAACCCGAGCCGCGGAGGGACGGAGCTTGTAACTCTGTTGGCTGAGTGAGACGTCAATCCGATGCGGATGGAGCTTTTGTTAAAGGAGTCGCACTCCGCTTCCGGCTGATCACTCAGCCAAGAGCGGGAAATTGAGCCGAATTAAAATTATAAAAACCGAGCACGATTAATTTTTTTTTTTTTTTAAATAAATCGTTCCCCTCCAGGCCCTTCACCATCTTCTTTGCCCTCCTTTAGACGCTCTACAGTAGCTTTATTTTTTTATTCTATTGTGTCGCCCAAAGCTACACACAGGGCTCGAAGTGAGGCCACACCAGAGCAGAGCCGGACAATCACCTCCCGCGACCGGCCAGTCTGTCTATGCTAAGAGGCATGGAACAATACGTAGCATAGTATTCCTAACCATCCCTTAAAAAAATAAACCTCCTCAGGAGCAAAGCCCCCCTGCCCCACCTTTGGGGGTACGTCCCAATTTCAGTGATAGCTCAGTCCCTGGAGGGCAGCCATGTCCGAGCTCAGTGGGGAGCAGCGCTGGCTGCCCATCGCTACCCACGCCTCAGTGTTCTGCCAGGGGCTGGGCTCACCCTTCTACCCTTCCCGTTAATAGCTTCCTAGCTCCTCAGAGATTCCCCAGGGCACCAGGCCTCCTCTGAGTACCTGCACCAAGCCTCTGGCTGCCTGCAGGGGTAATGGCAGACACCTGCCCTGGCTGCCTGGGCACCAACGCTGCTGGGATTTCCCACACAGATACCCCCAGACAACATGGTGGAAACACTATAACTGCTCCTCTCTGCAGTGACAAGAGGTGACTCCTCTACTTCCCACCTCTGCTAGCTGAAGCACAAATTTATGCAGCAAGCAAGGGGTATTAGGCATGGCTTGACACAGCCTGTGTGTTGAAATGACTGTTCTCAGGTGCTTGCCTAATGTCCACTGCCTCAAGGTCTTCCACTCAGCTGGGTTGCAGGTTCTTTCCCTCCATCCTCATCTCCTTGACAGAGCTACACTACCTGTTCCCTCAGAGTGTGGAAGGGAGCAGGCTGGTCTGGCTTCTGGCAGCTTCCATAGATGCACCCTTGCGCCCCGGCTCCTCAGGGTTGCAGCAGTGGCATCCAGGTGCTGGAGCTGGGAGGTTTGGGAGCTGCTGGATATTCCTCTGGAAGTTCACCAGCCCTGTGGCACAATCCTAGCCAACGGAACGGGTTGGAGGCAACAGAGTGGCCTGGTGAGTGCCTGGTGGGCCCCTGGTACCTTTGGCTGAGCTGGGCTGCGGCAATGCCCAGGGGAGGAGGGAGGACACCCTTGTCACCCAGCCTGGCAGGACATGGCCTTGTGTCCAGTCCTGGGTCAACACTGCCAACCTGCCCAAGCAACTCCTTTAGCTTTCTGAAAGGCACTAGCAACACCTAGCATAGTAAATGAGGTTTGACTGGAATTTACTGCAGGAACCAGCAATAGAAACCAAACTATAATGCTGTGAGCTATGCTACTGTAGGGCAAACCACAATGCTCTTTCTCTTGAAAGATCATTATACATCCTCATGCAGAATGTATGCTCTCTTCTATACATCCTAGTGCTGCAAATAGTTTCCTCCGAGTTTGTTATTAAACAAATTGCATTTTTGGGTGATGGAGTGTGCAAGGACTCTTGGTAGCTTAGATAGTAAGAGACACAACACTTGTAACTCTGACTTCAAACTAACATGGGTGAAAGACAAGAAAGAGGTCAACAACTTGCTTCTACTGCTTTCTTTTCCACCAAAGAAAACTGAAATGTGGACAGAGCCACTGAATTAGAATTCTGTGTCAACTAGGAACGTGCTGAGACCTTGTCCCATGTCCGCAGGTCCTTGCCCTAAAAGTAACATCAAAGCTGCTGGTGACCAGCTTCTCTAATTCACATTACACTCCGAAAATAAAGCAGAAGACAGATTAAGAAAATTGTAAGGGTTTAGATACTGGGCTCCCCTCTCTAGACCCTCTTGTATACTGCCTTAGATGGTTGTTTAGTAAAAGTCTTTCTCAAGTACACTCACTAAAACAGATCTCTCATCTGAGTTATTATCCTATTTTCTTATTTCCTATTTTTCTTATTTCTTATTTAAAAAAACATGAAGCTGTAGGCTTGATGCTCTAGTCACCTGTAGGCTAAGGGCCTAATACAGGCATTGGAGTGAAATTCTATGGCTCTTGTTTGTGATTGAAGGAGCTCATAACGACCTCTCAATGTCTATGAATATAATGTATTTTAAGGTATCATTCTAATATATATGGTTTCCCCCTGAAAAATCTCTTTTTAAGCTTTCTGTTAGATATTAAACATTAAATTGGCTACAGATGTCTAGAGATTTGTTGCATTGTTAACAATGGAATTGCAATTGTAATTAATAAGTTCATACTTACTTATCATCTGCCTTACCTGTATATTCCAATGCATATTAAAAATAATATACAATGAAGAGAAAATGGAACGTGCAAACTTTGCAGTTTACATACAGTTGAGTGTAGCACTTTGGGATGTTACTCTGTGTTCTACTTAAATGAAAAAGTGACAGAAACTTAAGAGTGGTTGGAATATAATTAAACATTTTATATATAGTATGTTATATGTAATATATATAAACATGTATATATAGGCCTCTCTGGTTTAATACGTCATGTCTTGAATGAAGGGTTGTGCAACAGAGGAAGAAAACTGTTCCAGTGAATTCCGTGTTTTATTTTGGTAGGGATGTTTTTGGAGGTGCATATGCTCCATGACATAAAGAAGAAGAGATATTTCCCTTTACATCAGACAACTTTTCACAATAAATCTTTCACATTACTGTTCTTTTTGTTTTTTGGATAAAGCGTATGAGTTTATATCCTGTGAATGTCTCTGTATGTTTCAGTTGAAAGAAATCAAATAATCACATTTGCAGCACCAGGAAACTAACAAAAACAGATTGTGAAAATCTAAGTAGTCTGGAAAAAACACTGTTATCTGGGATACTCTTGCATATGAAAGTAGGTGGCCTGTGTGTTCTAGTGGGTCTCTGTAGAGCTGATTGAAAAATTAAATTTCCATTTCATGAAAANTTTTTTTTTTTTTTTACTTAGGGTGAAAATTCTAAATATCAGCATTTTTCATCAAAAGGGCACAGGTTGACATCTCTGTAATAAAATGGTTCCTGCAAAAAGACATTTATGTATTTTTAGGTATTGCAGCTGCATTTAGAGTCTCCTGTCATGATCGGGATGCATATAATGAAAAACAGAGCCTAATGTGAAGAAGCAGTAGAGTTTTGCATTTAGAATGCATTAGAAAATTATTTCAAGGAACAAAAAAAGAAACAAGGTACCAGTGAGACTGTTATGATTCTGCTACACTACAATCACCCATAAAAAACATAATTCTTTCTCTACACTCACCATTGAAGGAACTCCTTTTCTTCTCTGAAGTTTGTGTTATTATTTGAGAGCCTGACCATTCTCAGAATACATTTTAGGATCTTCCACTGCAAGAGTGGGATCTATTTATCAGTTGATTGATCTGTTGGTGGTGGTACCATGTAGCAATCAAATTAAATTGAAAAATGTGGTTTTTTCTTCCAGGTGAATTATTTGCATATGATTTTTAAGAGCTAGTACTCTCTTTTCTATGACCAGTCTTAGATCTAGGTAAGTAATAGCTTGTGTGCCCATAGGGTTCTTCCTTAGTAATCAGCTTTATTACTAAGCATCAAAATTTGTACTTGCTGTCTATCAACTCATATTACGACTGTTGCTACCTAATAGTATTACTGAGTTGTATAGGTATTGTTTAAAAGTATCTGTACAGTGCTGAGCTGGTTTTCTACCTGAGGAACACCTTAGGATAGTTGGGAGATACTTAGGAAGTAAGTACTGAGAGACCAAGGAGGTGAGGTAGAGAGTTAATATTGGGGAAAGGGATAGGAAAGGGAGAGTTAGGATGTCAGGAGATACACTAAGAACACAGAGATGGGGTGGATAGAATGGTGAGTGGATTTTCAGATAGCATTGTGTGCAGAGTGTGCTTTCCTGCTTGATTACTTTCTTAAAAAGAAACCAAAAGTTTGCTTCTAGGCTTCACATAGGTCTTTGGTTGTTTAATATCAACCTGCTTCCTCTATTAATGGTGCTTGTAGAAGTCTCTCATACTGTTTAGGGTGTGTTTGGATGTGTATTTCATGTTATGTAAACTATGTAGTCTCTCTATTTTTACCTAACAAGAAGTGAAACTCACAGTGATACCTTAAAGAAAATCATACAGAAGAATTATCACTCCATTACCCAGTCTGAAAAAATAACCTTTGTTTTGTCTTACTTAAAAGCAAAGAAGAAAACAGAAGAGGGAACAGGGTGTATTTTAAATGATAGGCTAGAGCACAGATTTACAATCACAACACATTGGATTGTTTGGATGTTGGCTGTATGCTTCTAAGTAGCTGTGACAGTATGAACAGGGGTGGCCACTGTTTCTTGTGTTGTAGGTTTTGTTTCTGTTTTGTTGTTTTGTTCGTTTTTTCCCCAATGAAGTCTGGGTTTTTTTAAATTTTATCTCTAAAATAGGCATTAAAATAAGAGTTTTGAGGGTATTCATCTATGGTTGTGTTAAGCAATAGTAAATGTTCCTCCATTACAGCTTTTGATTGATAAGATACATGGCAAAGAAAGTTGATGAGGAAGTAAGAGATGTGTCTGTTAGGTGCAAAAATCTGAGAAGTTGTTTTCACAGCTCCCTGAAAACAAGCCCACTTTTCAGTGAAGCACTGCAAAACAGTTTCACAAGCCTTGCATTTAATGTGAATTACTGTGCTGTTTTATTTAAGCTGAGAAGTCAAGTAAAAAATTCATACGAAGTTTTATGGAACTAGTGAGTTTCTTCACTCTGGCTACAGAGCCAGTGAAATTCACCCTGGCAGGAAATACCAGTTTTGAAGCAAAATTGATCAAAGTAGCCAGAAGTCTGGATTTCATTGTTGTATTTTCCTTCCTCTCAGAAGTCGTGTTGGCTATAAAATGGTTATACTATTTCTCCTGAACAGAAATTTAGGACATTGTTTACTCATTCTAACTGGCATCATAAAACTCCAAAATGGCCTTTCTTTAGATAAGGGAGTGTTATTGTAAATTATAAAAACGAATACATTGAGAGAGATGTGTGATCATCTTCTATATTTCTGGCACTAATATTCACTTTCTAACTGTAAGGAGACTTGTTTAGCTGCCTCAGATTTTATGTTAGGCACTAGTTTGCCACACCTATTATCTTACATGTAGTGAAGACTCTAAACTTGTGAACCATTCTTGTAGAATCCTTTCTATTTCTGCAACAAACTCTGGAAAACTGAGGTTATTAGTCAAGCCACTGCCTGGCAGACTATGGCACCCCTTCCGTACCTTCTGGTGAGGTACTTAGATTTACTTTTTTTCATGTCAATGTCATCTCTCATTATCTCAAAAAAGAGCAAGGCTGTGGTAGGCTTTTGGTATGAGATCAAATTGCATAATAAAGGTGTTGAACCTACTAATTTGTACATCAGCATGAGCCTCAGACTGTACAAAAGGCATGTCTGTCATCAGGGGGATTTCCCCTGAAACTTCTTTGTAAGTCCTGCTTGTAGGGTACCAGTGTATTAGTAGCAATGCCCATTTGTGATGAGTTAGGCTATGATTTTAGTAACTGGTGTCAATGGTCAAGCATCAGTTTTGCAATGCACTAGAGTGAAAATTGATTGAAAATCAGCATGTTGAAGAAATGCTATTGATGTAGCATATATATAGAAAGAATGCTATATATAACATGTCACTGACATAACCTAATTCTCACTCTAATTGGGAACTTCACCTATGTCTGGCTATACCAAAATGGAGTTTTTAGGAAAATTATATAAAAAGACAGACTTTGCTGCCTAGCTCTATTTCTAATTTTGATCCTATGAGTCAGAACTGTACTAGGAAAACTGTTAAGCTATGGTATAGCTCTTCAGTATCATAGATATGAATGTAAGTGTAATTGGGTGGCAAATGGAGACACCTTTTTCTGTGTGAATTATCAATTAGAAGTGAAATTAGTACAGACATTCAAAGTTCCCTTGCACTATATGAACCTTGTTAAATGATTATGTATGCACTCCAAAAAACAGTTGTAGTTGTTATGTGTGTATTAGCTACAACTAGTTTTGCCTGAGGTTGTTTGAGTTAATGCATTTTTAGCTTATATTTGCTGTGGGATAAGAGCATGCATTAATGTTGCTCAGCTGATGAATGGTAAAGTATTAAGCTGTGTGCTTTGGTCACTCACCTTTGTTTGTGATGCCCTTTAGAGAGATTTAATTTGCTGCCTGTTGTGGTGGTGGGCCTGATAGGTCACGGCGTGTACTGATTAGCTTGCCTATATGCCTTCTTTTCCTTTAAGCCAAGAAAATTCTTATCTACTTATTTTAAGTACTTTTCTTATGGGATCAGGTGCACAAATTCATCCTTCTGAACCATTCTTCCAGCTTGAACCCATCCCCCCCTTTTTTGGGTACCTGTTAAAAACTGTCTTAAAGAGCTACCTGTCTTAGACATCATCTTATGAGAATCCTCTGAAAATAATATTCATAAAACTTGAGTCATAAAGGCTGGCTATGGCTAAAGGTTTGGAATTTTGATATGTAGTACTCTAGTACTTGTATGAAGTGAAGCATACTTGGACTAAGCTTAGTCTAGCATCACAGGTTTAGTATTGAACGACAAAGTGTCTGTAAGAGTACTGGAAGAAAAAAATATGAATGTTTAAGAATAACAACGAGAAATTCTTTCCTACTTGTAGATTCTGCATATTTCCATGACACTTAAATTGCTGTCATTCACAAGTGTTCAGGGAGATCTCATAAACACATTTTCATGTTGGATTTAGTAATATTTTTCATTTACATAAAAAGATACATAAAACTCTATGCAAGACAACTATGTATAGAGCTATTTATATGTATGTCTGGGTTCTAACAACAAAAGTCATTTAGATTATTCACTTTCATTGCCTTAATATTCTGAAAATACCTCAAAATTGTCAGATACCACTCCTTTGCAGCTCTATACAGTCTCTTTACGAATCATACATGTCTGTGTATTCAGAGAGCTACACTAAAACACATATATGCACACGCTGGGTAGACTTTTTTTTTGAGTGATAAAGCTTTTATATATCTGTTGTTTCCATTTTCATGCCTCTAAAGCTTTTATGTGAATTTTTTCAGCACATTTTTCATTATTCTCTGAAATTTTTCTCTGCTGAATGGCTGCAGTTTCCAGACATCTAACCTGAAAAGTCCTGAGAGAATTTACATAAAAACAATAAAACCAAGGAAATGGAAACCACAGAATGTATACATAATTTTTGTTCAGTCTTTGCTAAGAAGCTCATTGGTTAATATTTACAAACTAATCTGATTTTCCATTTTAACATCCTTTTCACTGTGAAGCAAATGTGAGATAGTGGGATGGTAAGAATCATTCTTGAAGTGAAGGGGAGCTTATATGTGAATCTCATTAAGGTTAAAGGATTTTACTTTTCTCCATCCTAGTACATCAAGAAGAACATCCCATAAAAAAAAAAATCATATAAATGCCTGAATCAAGCAAATGTTAATGCAAAGCTTTGAAGGGATTTTTCTTCCTGTTTAAGAAAATTGTAAGGGGTTTTTTTGTTTGTTGGTTTATTTATGTAAACACATACAAAGGAATACTGGATTCTGTTATCTACACTCATAATGTCCTCTAAAAGTAGATCATTAAAACTCATACAACTACTTATAGGATCAATAGTACAGTAAAACAATTTTGGTTTCTATTGACAGCTGCTTGCTAATGGCAAGTTGTGTACCTGTCTCAAAAATGCCTCTAGCAGTTAAAGTTTTTTTCCTAACTCCAGAGTTTTTAACTTAATGGTGTTCTTTAAGAAGTCTTTTTTCCACTTTTTACAGAAAACAGAGGTATTTAATTAGTAAAAAGACCCAGAAACCAAAATGTTTTGGTGTTGCCGTTTCTATAGCAGTTAGGTTTGTGTATTTCATGTCAATTGCATATTATTTTGGTTGTCTGACTTGATTCCTAGTCCAGTGCACTTAAGGGTTTGTGTAATGGCAAAGATTGGAGATTTTGTGTATATTCAAAAAGTATGACAATATAGGTAACGTATGTAGTACGATATGCTAGTTCAGAGCTGGTCCTGAAATGTTGCTATTTGCTTTCCCAATTAGCAGTGTTGACTGGTACTTGCAGAAAAGAATAACAATGGGCTAAAAAAAAAGACAGCAGAGAGGAGATTCTAGCACATAGGATATTTGCATGAACCTAAAACCCAGCAAAAGAAAATTCTTGTGCAGTTTGTACTTGTGGATGAGGTGATGGTGAAGATTAATTCCTAGAACTAAAGTAAAAGTCTAAAAGAAAGGTCTGATTTAGTAAAGGTGGTTT
>VWZW01000227.1:62340-75109 GCA_013397115.1 Edolisoma coerulescens | reverse complement strand
TTTTTTTTTTTGTAAAAAAGAAGTAGAAGTAGCCCAGTTTTAAACCTGGAAATAATAAAATTCATATTAATTCCATTTGTTCAAAAAAAAAGAGCAAAACCACTACTCTTAGTAGAAACCACCGTTGAAAGTGTCCTCGTATTTCTTGGTATTACAATACCTTTTTGTATTTTGAGAAAAATATATTGGTAACTTCATCAAGGAATAATTACTCTCTCAGAAATCTATTTGAGTTTTATATTCTGCATGGGGAAAATGACATGAAACAATGGAAAAGTATTGTGTCTGGTTTTCTCTCTGTGAAATGCTGATGCTCATCAGCATTTGAAAGAATGTGAAGTTCTGTTAACTGACAACTTACAAGCCTTGGGGGCTGGAATTGGTTCCCTTGCTTTCTGTAGAAAGAATTGGATCTAATAGGTCTTAGAAAAGGGACAATATGGATCAAGTCTTCCAGACAAAACTTGCCGATGATTGACTGTTCTAAACCACCTAAGGGAGTTAGGCACCTTGCCACAATAGCAAGTCAATGGGAACCAGATGCCTAAGGGTCTTGAGAGCTCTTGAAAATTTCATTATTAACAGAGATGATTGTGTCCAAGTTAGGGATTTTCATTCATGTAGTGAAAGCGTCCTGTGCATCTGGCAGCAGTCGGGATTTATATGGGAAACTCAACAGTTTGTAATCTGGGTGTAACTCACTTAAATACTGCAGTGGATAGATGCTGTGAACTATAGGACAGAAATGATTTATCCAAGGAAATAGTCCAGAGCATTTCCATGGGAGTAATCTGAGTCATTTTTTAATCTCAGAATGCAATTTGGTTCTATTTTCTTTAGTGGTCTTTGCTATCAAAACAGTGATTTCACAACAAGTGAGAGGTTAGAATTTTCTACTAAATGAAGTTATGAAATAAAATTACTTGGGCTAAATAAAAATGCTAGTTTACATAAAATCAATATAGTTTATCTATTCTATTTAAAGGACTTGGGAAAGAAGAAAGGGTCTTGTCAATCCCTGTCCTGTTGACAAAATTGAGATACATGTCTTGGTTTAAAACTACTGTTTCTCTTGCTGGTGTGCAAAGAACCACAGAAGACATGGAACTGGAAATGTAGAGACTGCCTGCTAGGATGCAGCAGTTCCTCAGAGAGTAGGCCTAGAATGGGCTGACATTCAGAACAGAAAACGTTTGTTTCTCCTTTTGCTTACACTATATTCAGGGTGTTTTGTTTATTTTTCTGGATTTCTAATAGCATTTTGTTCTTCCTAGTTTCCAAGTCTTTGCTTTTACAGTTTTTGAAATCACTCCCATGTGAAAGCTTTGCAATGTGTGTATTTAGGTTTCATAGCAAACATGTAAGGTTCAAGTTATACAGAAATGATTGATTCTAGGTGATTTTTTCTGTGAATAGATGCCTTCTGCCTGACTTGCTACTATAGCCAATGCATCAGTATCTCATGTAACTTGAATTAACTAGGACTTGGGAAGTGCTGACAAAGATATTGGTCCAAAATAACAATATGGATCTTACTTCCCTTTTAAATTTTTACTTTACATGTGGTTTACATTAATAAATTGCAAATAGTAACTTCAGTCCTGTTCCAAGCATTTCTCCAGTTATTATATTAATGGACATAAACACAACTTTAATCCACGAGGTTTGGTCATGGATTTCCCACTAAATTTGTCTCTGAAGTGATTCAGCATCCCAGTTCCTAATAGCTCACTGAACATACCTAGTCAGTTTTAACTGGTCTGCCATGTTCAGCAAAATCAGTGGAATTGTACCATATCCCAGGGGAGGGTTATGTTGCCCTTTGGAAGACTGGGAGACTCTGTAGCCTTTTATTAAATTTTTTAAATATCTTTTCAAGGAAAGCTATTCCTGACTATTTTTTGAAAATTTACATGTTGTGGGCCTGGCATTCTTTGTACTTGCTTAGTAGTGCAATTATTTGTACTTTCACAGAGGTGTAATCTCTTGACTTCATTTGCATTTTTGCATTTGTTATGACCTGCTCCAGAAGACAAGGGTAGCCCAGGTTCTTGTTAATAGATCCCTTGGGGTGGATTAGAGTGAAATGACCCTGAATGATCAATGCTTATATATATTTATATTTTAATATATATGTATATGGGGGGAGTTAGAACTATTTGGTTGCCATGAAAAGAAGATATGTAGCTGTTTTGGTTATGTCAGGAAAATTAATTCACAAACACCAGAGGTTTATGTCCAAAAAGGAGACAGAGGAGTCCTTTTACTTTATTCCAATAAAGGGAGAGGCCATGGGGCATTCCCCTGAGGTCTCTCAAATTTTTGGAGGGCGCAGCCTCCTTTTTTATCCCAATTTCCCGGCCGCATGTCCCTCTCTCTTTCCCCACTGGCTGAGGTACTTGAGAGGCACAGACTGCCCGGAACGCCTCATACCTAAGGTTCCCTTCTAATGTATAAAACCTCCTTGATTTCATAGTTCCAGGAATTCATAGTTTTTGCTATGGTTTCTTTCATCTTTCAATACACAAATTCGTCTAGTAGTAGACTTAGAGAGATTTGTAAGGACAACTCTCTTGCATTCCATATTCATCAATCGGTGGAATCCTTCTCATTGTTTCTTTTATCTTTTGCTGTTGGTCTTATCTACTGTAGGCCCACAGCTGGTTTGTAAAGACAAAACCTTCATTCCTTTCAGTTATTATTGTCTATTGTAATATAGCAATAAAAAAGATAACACTTCAAAACATGTATAAAGGAAAAAAAAAGAAAGTACAAGGGTAGAAAGATACATAGTCACCACCGTGGATCAAGCAAGGAGACTTGACTGTTGCAATTTTGAGGTCCCTTGGTCGAAGTGATGGTCACAGTCTTGATACATCAGGAGTGAAGAGATCATCAGGAGTGAAACACAATGTTCAGTTGGTTTATATAGGCTCAGATCCAGGTGGGAGTTTTACACTGTATGCTGTAACACTGGATCACAGGGCACTTTGGGGGTCTTCGTTGGCTTATGACACCTTCTAAGACATGACAGCTGCCTCTCAGATCAGTGTAGTTGAGCCAATTATGGCCCATCAGAGGGATAAATACATTCAGGTTTACGTGTGAATGTGGCAGTACTTCTTCCAGAGGGGAGTTTTCACACCTGAGCCAATTATGTAAGGCAGGAGATAGGCATGATAAAAAGCTATCCCCCCTTGAAGGATCTGCTTCTTATCAGCCTCTTATTTGGCACAAAACCCAGCTTGTAGCTCCCAGCTTGTGCACCTCCTCTGAACCTGGGCAATGACTTTGCATATCATTTGCAAAAGCACCTGTTGCTTTTGCAAATGGCTGATTTTTTGAGTCATTAACTATTAACATTCCAGTCTCACAGCATTCCTTCTGATTTTCCTTTTATAGCATCTCATGGAGAAGCAGGCAGTGAACTCAGCCTATTCATAAGATATAAAATATCATTATATATTCTACTTATGCTACCTATTTATTATTAGCTTAACGATCTGGTTTTATTATTGGAGTAATAAAAATTGAAGTTAGCCTAAGAACATTTTAATTTTTATCACTGTCCAGGAAGACATAGTGTAGGTTACAGCAGGTGTGTATCACCAGTTATTCCATGATAGATCACTGCATAATTTTGTTTACCATACATTTTTTATACAGATCAGAATTTCACATCTATAACTATGAGGGTGGAAATAGAAGTCCTTATGATGCATTTAGACCCTAGCACTTGTGTATATCAAGACTGCAGTATTTCAGATTACTGTTTTTCCCCACTGGTTTTTTTTTGTTTCTTTTTTAATGAAGGCTGAGGGCCACAGATACACCATACAGGATTTGGTAGCAAATTCCATATGGAATTACTAGCATCTCATGCTGTCATATCATTCAGATAACCATTCTGAATATTTAGTCTTAGTTGTTTGGTCTACTTTGTGCCTAATTCTTCTCACTTGTCAGACCTACAATATTTTGTACAAGTGTTTTTTCATATGTGTTGAATTATTTCTTGATTTAATTATTTTTTGGGCTCTTTGCCTGGACTTGTGGCAGATGAAGAAATAGAAATGTCCTAAATTTAAAGATCACACAGAATAAGTTGTAATACTGGAATTATGACTCTGGTCTTATTTGTAAGCATGGCTATTATGTTCACAAGGTTAAAAAACTAGCTTTCTGTCTCTGTCTTTCTTTCCTCATTGTTGGTTTTGGGCATTTGATTTTGAAGTTGTTCTGCAATTTGATCTTACTAAAAGTTTCTCAATGCATTTCAGCAACATATGTCATTAATGTGGGGAGCTGGGTAACCAGTCCCACCATTGCTTGTAATTCAGCCTACGACAGGCAGCAGGAAAGCAGAACAGTTTCAGCCAACCTCAATTAGGAAAACATGCCCAAGGCATTGGCTGTAGCATAAACAGAGATGTGTCAGGCTCTCCCAAGAGGAAAACTAAATATGTACATTTTTGAAAAAAACCAACTCCTTGTTCTTGACATTGATATGGTTAGCAGAATAAAGAATCGTTCCCAGTGAAGGACAGGATAAACTGGAAAAGGATGATCTGTGGATTGCAGGTGCTGAAGTAACATACTAAAAATATAAACACTAGTCTTTTGTCAGCAATTAGATATTCCCTTATTATGTTTCAGATTGTAATGCTGTGAACTGGGAGTTTTCTCCTGAAGGAAAGGAAATGTGTCCTTACATGAAGTACAATATGGTCACAGAGATGATTCTCCTATTGATCAACCTCTTCACAGCAAGAATGCTTGTAGAAGAGGTAATACATTAAAAAAGTAGTATTTGTAATTCATTGAATCTTCTGTCTGTGACATCAGAACATTTAATAGGTGTCCCTTGCCTCACAACCCTCATGAGATATACTCAATAATCATGTTATAGATTGTAACTCTGAAGCATCTGCACGATTAAATAACTTTCCCTTAATAACTTAAATACTTTAGAATCACACACAGATTTCTTATTTTGGTATGACAGCAAGTGATAACCAGAGCCAAGATTATTCCCAAACCACCTTATTTCACTTCTCTAGTAGCATTTTACCAGATACCTGGCTTGCAGCATAAGGAAGAAGGAAAGACAGGGAAGGGAAATATGTGCAGGATGCTTCTATAAATCGACTTAATAAATCAAGGCCATCTTTATACAATTCTTGGTGTGCACTTGCATCAGACTACTTTATGAGACTATGTTTTATGAATGTCTATTTTACAGACAGGAAAACTAAAATAAAAAGTGGTTTAGCAGAACTCATAGAACAGATACATTTGCAGAGCTGGGAAAAGAAATCGAATCTCCCAACCCCACAAGACAGGAATAACTTATTAAATGAGCTGGCGTTCACCCTGTTTCATTTGGCAATGTGCAGAGGGAATGGTGTTCTTTCCATTAGGAATGCTTTGATGATGACACTGTAATAGAAGAATGAAAAGGAATGCTGGACTTGAAGCATTCCTTAAGGTATAAAATTGACTGTTTGAACTGAGAGTTGGAAAAAATTTCCTGGAAAAAAATAGCAATAGAGGTAGTATCTCAACAATTGCTTCTGAGAAATATTAATTTGGAATGTTGATGGAGAGAGTATAGGGTTAAGGGATAAATGTTGAACAGCTGTGTCAGAAGCACCAGGAAAAAGGTTGGGAGAACTGTTTTTCCAGCGTGGGAAGAAACTCAGACTTGGAGAAACCTATGCATGCACCTAATTTTCACCATCCTGTAAGGTCCTGTAAGGACTACCCTGCCTCTCTTCCTTTACATTGCTAGCTAGGCAATGAATCTTTAATTTCCTTGTTACAAAGGCAGGTTTATTACAAATTACATGTTTTGTGAGTGTGCATCACTTTGAATAGGGTAGAATTTTTTGCTTCGCAGATGAAGCAATGTGAGAAAAATAGAACTGAACTTGTGAGATAGCCAAAGAACCTTCTGATTTATGGGGCTTTGATATGGAAACAGGATCCTAAATTGGACTGCAGAAGTTGTTCCAGTGTCTAGGCTAGTGTAGTTTGATGAAATTGATGTGTTTTCATTCGGTAGTCAGTAGGGAAGAAAGACATGTTTGTCTCACATAAAATACCTCTGTATGCCACATATTTGCTTTGGGATTGACCTTAGCATTTTCATCTAGAGGTATCAGATCAGTACCTCTCCTACTGAAATACGTTTTTCCCCATTCAGTAAAATATTACAATTATGTCTCTGACAAGTATGGACTGAAGTGTTGTGGGAAAATATCAGTGTGGTTATGATGAAGCTAGGAAGACTTTGAATTGAGTCCATATACTTCTCTGTAAGAAGAGATTTAAAGCTATACCTATAGTTATCTGCAGTTCTCTCAGATTTGGAATAACTGCTGATAATTTTGTTCTTAGGACCTAGGCTCAAAAAAAAGCATCATCTGATTTTATTAATGTGAGTTTCACTGTAAGGGATAGAATTGGGACCTGGTTTACTATAAAAAAAACTTAAGAAACTATTTTCATACAAAGCCCAATAACAAAAGGAATAAATTAAAGGGAAGGAAAATTGAAGCAATGAATCTTAATGATTTAAGAGAAACCTAGGTATGTGTCAAGAGAAGGAAGACATTGAAAGCGAAAAGAAAAAGAAGGAAGACAGGAATTTGACCAGCCATGTAGGAAGTGGGTGGGCAGGCATTCTTACTCTGTTAGAGCATTTTCTGTTTAAAATAATTTTCAAGTTCTTGAAAAACTAATTGGTCTTCTGGTATTCTTGGTCTGGAAATTTTGCAGATTTCAAGAAACTGCAATATGTGCATGAGAACTCTTTGTAAATTGCTTCCCAAAGCACAGCATTCATCTTTTAATTAGTTTATGTATTTTGATTCAGCTACTATAAAAGAAGCTGATAAAATAATTCCAAAACACTTATAAAAAGACAAGTTGGCAGTGATAGCTGTTTAGATCCTCTTTTTCTCACTGCTCTTCTTGTGCTGTCAGCAGTTAAAATCTGGTGCTTCTACTGATGCCTTGAAGTGGCTACCTAAAAACAGAGGCTAGACAAGAATAAGAGAACAAAAGTAGGTATTTATTTGAAGGGCCTTCAAAGGCACACCCTGGGCAGTCAAAAGGCTCCAACCAAGATGGAACCTGGGTCATGGGTTCTTCACACTTTTATAAGTTTGGTCCATTTGCATATGAGGGTTAATTCTCCAATTATAACTTCAATTAATGAGGTAATTACCCCAAGTTTGCCCCTTCTCTTCAGAGGCTTTTAGTTTACACATTTTGGGGTCTGGGACAATTGAGGTGTCCTTGAAGAGCAAACCTAGAGAGGTTTGTTATGTCTAACCAGCTTGAGAGAACAGCAGCTCACAGGCCACACGAAACTTCAGAGTTACACACTAAGCAGTACAGGATTTGAAAAACATGAAAATTAAAACCTAAGGCATTACTATGTGACCTCAGATAGCATCCTATTTTAATGATTTGTCCATCCCAAGTAGAGACCAACCACAAAATCTAGGTGTCTTGTAAAATATAAGGAACTGGAACAGAGATTATAACTTCATTTACATTTGGGCTAGTTCTGACAGATATCTGAATTAGATTAAGTTGCTATATGTCTCAATCACTTTCAATTGCTACATTGTCTTGTGGAGAAGACAGTGTAGTATAAGCTATAGTTAGAAAAGTTTAGAGTTCTGTATGTGAGGGTGTCATTGATTTCACGCCAAGAAGGAAGGAAGGTGTTATGAGGCCTATCCAGTATAGGCAGGGATTTAAATCATCTTTATCAATGTAGTAACTGAGGTCCTCATATTTAAGAACAAATTAATAATAATTGTCTGCTTCATTTATGTTTAAGGCTCTGTTTGTTTAGAGACAGATTATTGTGCTTTGTCAAACAGAACATAGACTTTGGCCTGGTAATCATTGTATAGTTGTGCATGTCAACTGCATATTCTGTATCCATGGATAAACAATTACGACACTCAGTCAAATAATACCATTCTATATAAATCAGAATTGTGAGCACTTATTCTATAATGTTTGTCCTGGTGATGCATATACTATAGACCTGGATATTCTGAGCAGTCTATGTATGCTGGTGATCCAAGCATCTTCGTGATGATAGAAATCTGTGTTCTTGAGTCAAATTTCATCCAGGTGTTTTCCCTGACACTAATGAAGATTACTCCAAAAGATTAGAAGTAGGTATGTTTTAGTAAATATGATGCAGAGGAAACAGTTAACTTGTATTTGGACTTGCAATGATGAAAATTGGCATCTCTTAGATTATAGCACTCAGTTTCATATTTAAGATTAAAACCAAAGTTTCATGAAAATTGTAATTATTTTTAGTTATATATAATTATATGTCGCGGCTGAGTCTGAACGGCGAAATAAGAAAAACGCGGAGTCCCAGGATCAGAGATGAAAGGAAGCAACTTTAATAATTTCCAAGGGTTTTTATATGCTAGTTCACAAAAGGTGTGTTAAGTGGCATAAGGCAATTGGCCCTCTGGCCATCCATCCCTTGAAGGGACTGGTCAAAGTCTAAGCCACCCATTTCTAAATATTTTCCTAGTCAAAACCATAACAGTCAGGCAAACATCCTGCAGGTGCAAGAAGTTTACAAAACCGTAGCATAGTCTGAGATAGTTTGCATGGGAAAGACAGAACTCTCACAAAATGCTACAGAGAGCCGAAGAAATTCTCTGCTGAAGCTTTTTCAGTATCCACATTATATGGATAGAAAGTAGAGTTCTTGCATAGTAAGTTTACAGGATGGAAGGACAAAACATGCTACTTTTATGGTAAAGGAGTTGTTTGAAATTTATTCATAGAGCTTTAACATGAGTGTTCCATTGCAGGTTTGATAAAAGTTCAGTTGACTGCGAAGTCATTGTGTGTGTTGAACTGAATTATTAGAGGATGGAATTAACTTACAGCTTGTCTTATTTTCATGGTAATGAAAACAGAAAATGATGCATAACTGGAATAATTTTAAATTCTACCCATTTCATTTTTTCCACTATTCTTAAAATTGCATACAAAGGACTTACTTTAATTGAGATTTATACATTATATTCCAACTGTTTTAGAAAAAAATGTAAAATAAGGTGTATCTGACACCAGTTAGTCAATATATTTAAGCGAGTTCCATAAGGTTTTATTTATTGATCTCAGGCCTGCAGGGCTATTGACTACTCTGCCTTTATTAAAAGTCAAGGAAGACATGGAAATTTTTGGCAAAGTAAGTACTATCATATTGGGACAATACTGGGTGATTTATGAAACACATTCTGCATTCATTGTGGCTGCTCATATTCTAACAACCCGACTCAAGTGTCAAGAATTTTTAGTCATCTGTGACTCTGTTTTTTGAATTTTAACTTCTGTGGCATGTACTGAAAGAAAGAACAAAGCAAATCTATTTCTGCATTCCAAACTTATTTAATTTTCAGTTAAATAATGTAATTATATAGTCCCTTTAATGGCAAAAAGCAAGAAAATCAGCAGTTATTATATTCTCAACTTAATATACATTTTACGCAGCATTTCTTCTACACAACTCAGTTGCTCTCCCATCTCTTTTCTCTTAGTTAACCAAGCTATGTCCTGTTTAATGTATGAGCTTTAGGAGTTGATACAGAATTGGGTTGCCAGTCATTAATTTCATTGTATCCGTTAAATTTGACTGATTTTTCTAAATTTATCTGATTTTTTTACTGGTCAGTTGTGACACTAATTACATATGGAAGAAAAAGTGTTTAGGGAATTTGGAAAACTAGCAGGAAAGTGGGATCAACAGATACAACAAGACAGATGCCTGCTGAGAACTTCATCCTCCACTCTATATTGACTTTCTCTTGGTCTCTTTTCTTCCTCCCGTTCAGTGACTGCTGCTTCAGCTCCCTGTGCATTGAGAAACCCTTGATCTAGGTAATTTTCTCTCCCATTTGTAAATGACCTGCAAGGTACCTTCATAAGAAAATCCTGATAATGTCAAAGAACCATACAGCACTCAAAGGTCATCAGTGGTGGTGATTATAAGGTAGTTTTTAGGAAAGGGCTGAGGAATTACACAGATAAGATGGGCCATTGTGGTCACCCTTGCTGACCTCGTGCTCTAGAGAATTTAATCTCTAATTATCTATGCATCAAGTTTTACAATATGAAATCAAGTAAATCTTTCAGAATCTTTAATCCGGAATTTTTGTCCTAAATCATAGAAAGCTTATGACATCTTTAGATAGAATTTGTTGCATCTCAGCCACATACGCACATCTGTTATCAGAATTAATTTTAACAGTAGGAAAGGAATATTATCTAGATGAAAATGTGTAGAACCATTTTGTCATAGTATTGATACTGTTCAGCTTTCCTACCTGCACATATGACTTCCAAATATGCTTTATCTTCCTCAGCCACAGTAAGTCCTCCCTCTCCCTCTCCTTTCCTATGTCTGTCTTCAAATCATTGTTCATTCATGTACCCTATCATCCTCTTATTTGTTTGGAAGTAGACTGTCAAAAGTATTATCAGAACATGTGGACACAGGAGGTTGACAGTGTGAGGACCTAAGACTGATTATGTGGAGGACTAATGAAAATGATAGCATTTCACAAGGAAAGTTTTGTGTATTTCCCCTGCAAAGGTAAGCAGGGCTGTTATGGAAATAACCTTACCTAGAAAATGTGTTTCTGTTGGGGCTCCAAAGTTACTGTGTCAAATTTGAAAGCCAAATTCTAATGCTGAAGGGTGAAAGAAGCGTGAATCTCAGTTAGTTGATAATTGTGATGTCGCTACTGAAACTTCCATAGCATTCATATAATGGACATTTCAGATGCATACTTGGCACTGTGTTTCTGTCACTTTTGCTTGTATAAGATTTGACCTAACCTTCAGTTTTTTGTTTTTATGTTATTAGATTATACTTTGGTACAAACTGACCATATAAAGGAGCACAAAACCAACTTGAGCTTCAAAATCTTACAACTGCTTTTCCAGTCCTTCCCAGTGGTACCTATGCAAATACTCACACAAGATTTATTGCATGGTATTTGGAAAAGCCTCAGCTTAACTCTCAGCAGAATTGCTCCTAAACTTAGTAGGAATCTTGTAACTTCAAGAGAACGTAACTTCATGAGAAGCTTCTAGTCAAGCTGTAACTGTTGCTTATGGGAATGTTTTCCAACTTCTCTAGAAATTGGCAGGACTTTTAAGTACAGGGGACATTTTAACAAAATTTGTCTTCTCATCTCGAGCTGGTTTTTATATTGAGTTGACATAAATTGGATTTAAATTGCTGCTCCTTATTAAATAACAAAAAAATCTTTCTCAAGGTCAGGTAAAAACTGTAAGATAAGCAAGTGCATGCAGGAATCAGCTCATCAGCTCGCCATTGGTTCCAACCCAGTGCATTTTTAGGGCTTTTTTTTCTGGTTTTTTTTTTTCTGAGCAAAAAATTGGATGAGCCAATGAAAACAGTCTTGCCCAGGGGCACTAAAATTTTGCTAACCAGATTAAAACTAGGAGGTAATTTAATTGTGTGCTGTTACTCACATAGTACATAGCTAGAGCTCATCATAGTTAACTATATCAGCATGCTAATGAATTGCTCTCATTTAAGTAGCACACATCACAGCAGTTAATAGTCCATCAGAAAAGCATAATAATAGTATAGGAATACAATAAATAATAAGAGTGCATTTGATTGGTCAGGAATGAATATCTGCTACTCAGAGAATAGGAATTTGCTTATAGTGCAATTTTTGAGAAATAGCCCAGCATTAATTACACAAATCAAGTTTTCCCAGCAGATCAGTGTACAAAGAAATTAATATACATAAAAAAATAAGGGTCAGTTTGATGTGTATTTCAGCAATCAAGTTAAAACAATTCTTTCAGTATAATTATACATAATGTGTTTTGGCTAGAACAATTTAATTGACTCTACACTGAAAAAGAAAAATAAGTGTACTGTTTGTCTGGAACACTCTTATTGAAAGTGATAGCATGACACCATTAGGAAACTCAACAAGACAACCTACATTCATGCATTAAGAGAAGCAGAAGTCTGAACATCTGTTTCCCGCTACTGAATTCACGATAGGGGCTTCACTGTGCAGGGAATAACCGAACAAACAACAGTTGGAGAAGGTTTTCTCTGACATTTAACAAAATGTTGAAGTATCACAAAAATGATGTAAGGTGAGAATGAAATGTCTGAAATAACGGTGTGCTAAAAGTTGGCTTGGGAAACGAAGCACAGATAACAAGAACAAGCCAAACCTCTACCCATCACTCTTTAAAATGGGTAATGTGAATGATCAGTTTCTGAACAGCATACTTTCTTTTTATTCAAGATGGACTACAAGGTGGCCTGAAATGGTTTTGGAGAAATATGCAATAAAGAAAGTTCCCCAAGATATTTCGTTATCCAGAAAAAAAAAAAAAATTACAATTAAAAGATGTGCCTATAAGTGTTAAAAAATTCCAGAGATAATAGTCAAATTAAAGAAAAAACAGGGTTTCATCTTGGATGTGACATTTCTCCTTTTCTTTCCTTTTCCACAACCACGAGTCTTGAAAAGGGAGCAATAATAAAAGAGAAATGGAACCAACTCGCTGCCAAGGGCTGTAATACAATATCTCAGCATTTCAAGGGTAAATCACTGTGAACTGCGTTTGCCGTCCCTCTGAAAAAACTTAAGTATTGAACTTCCGTTCAGTCAGTGCGGACTGCTGAAGGATAGGAAATCTGTGTCAGAGG
>VWZW01000227.1:36164-61375 GCA_013397115.1 Edolisoma coerulescens | reverse complement strand
GGCTGCTGCTGTTGTCTGGTTGTGGGGGGTTGTGGAGTTTTGGTGTGGATTTTTTTTCCTGCCGCTCTCAGACCGTCGAAGTTTGAAAGCATCGCGGAGGCGGAATGAGAGCGTGCGTGGGTTTGTGGCGGAGGTCCTCCCGGGGCTCACTGCGGTGAGGCTGCGGGTTGCTGGCGGGCTGCCCTGGGCATCCCGCGGAGGGCCGGGGGCCGCGGCGGGTTTGCTTGGTCCTGCCCCCGAGGGGCAGACCTGGGAGCAGCGCTTCCAACGCTCATGGCAAAGCCATTAGCTCAGCCTGAGTGCGGAGGGGCCCTGAGGAGGACAAACGCTTCGGACTCCGCAGCGGGTGAGAGTGGGGCGGGCAAGAAGGGACGGGGGTGGGTGGCTCTTACTCACTGTGCGCTCACCCCTGGCCCCAACCTCTGGTTTATCTTTGTGGCTTCTCTAGGCAGCCCTGGAGTGCTGGTAGTGCGAGAGGAGGAGGGCGGGTTTGTACGTCTGCAGCGCTCGCGGGAAATGCGAGCATCCGCGTGTGAGGCTGCGGCAGCCGCTGCGCGGGCGGCGGCCGAGTCCCGCGGCAGCGCGGGCGGCTGCGCCAGGCGCTCCCGGCTCGCCCCTCCGCCGCCCGCAGAGGCAGGAGGACGAGACCCCTCTTGTGCCAAAAGCCGCCCTTCCAGGGCTCTTGCTTTCCTCTTCAAGCTCTAGACTCAAATCTCTGAGGACAGAGTTTCGCTTTTAGGAAGGCTCTGCTTCTTCACTAGCGCTCTACGTGTAAGGAATGAAGGTTGCTGTCTTCCCTGTCTAGGATTGCTGTGTGCATCCTGCTGCGATGGTGTCGTCTGAGCCTGCTGTCTCTGCACGCTCCTAGGGGAGTACAGCTCTTGGGACACCAGGACGGTTGCCATGCAGGCTCCCCAGTGCAGTTGCAGCATACTTCTGACATTACTTTAAAATGGAACATGAACGAAGTATTATTGGTTTCCCATGTACATTAAATTACGTATTTTTTGTTTCTTTGCAAAGTAGATGCTGTGCCAAGTGTAACAGGTTTATGATGGGTTTTGTACGTGGATTGTGGTTTAATAGGGAGTTTCTAAACAGGACATTCTTAAATTTGTATTGTATGGTGCCATAGGCCATCTGATCAGGATTATACTGCTCTTGTTGGAACCATGGTCAAACCTATATGAAGGTGGTGAAGTGCTGAAGAGTCAATACTATCCTCAAGTTCCAGCTGTCACTTACTTTATCCTACTGACTTATTTGGTCACTTTATTTATTTTACCATAGTCTTATTTAAATTGGCACACTTACTATCCAAAGTACCTCTTCAACTCCACTTTACACCTCTCAGTTAAACTTAACGCTAATTTCAGGACAAGATTTAGAAATGGAACATCATAATTAAAAGCAAAGCTGATGACTGGAAGTCAGCTTGTAGTACTGTCTTCATAGTGTCCTTGCAGCAAGAGACACTTCTACTTTTTGTGAGATGCGATATGTCAGTTTAAATATGTATTTCTTTTTCTAACTGGTGGAGGTTGAAACTTCTTTTGTACTAATTTTTAATGGCTATTTTGCTTAGACAAGCAGAAAAACATACAAGAGCCAGGCAAAGAGGAATCAACTAAAAAGGTTTTGGACAGTGTTAGGAATCAGGCTCGGTTTCCAGAAGTTATAATTTTAAGAGCAAGTATATATTAAACGTTCCTAAAGTTTTGTTTTCATCTGTGTGAGAAAGACTTTCTGCTTTCCTTTTGGTAAGGGAGACATTATCAAGGCAATAAAATTGTTTCTACTAGCATAGTCCTGAAAATGTCTAGGTTTCCAATGATTAGATCAGATTTTTAAGTGCAGTTAACTTTGTTTTGGTCTGGCCTCAGACCAAGGGCCTTACAGGTCTGAAGTATAGGTAAGATGTTGTGCCAGGTCCTCCATCCTCCCCTCTAAGTACTGCACACGTTTGTAATGTATATTCATAATGTAAAGGACAAAGGCTTCTTGTGATTAAAACTTACTCTATCAGTGTAGATCACATTTTGATGTAAGCCATGAAAAATTCTAATTGATTAATGAGTTTCAGATGGTGGTTCCCTTTCAGTGCCCCTCCCCCTGCCCCTAATGTACAGTATGCTCCAAGTTAATCTGGGAAAACTCCAGAAACCTTGGGCTAAATTGGTTGTGGTGCAGTTTATAAGGATAATAAAAAAACTAGAAAAAGTAAATTTCCTTGTAAAGATATGCTTGCTGCATTTGTCAGCTTATGTTTTATCTGCTTGTTTATAGTAGTGAGTGAAGTTAAGATTACATGTAAGGTACACGTATTTAGGATGTTGCAGACAAGAATGACCTGTTGTTTCTTACAGAAGGGAAAGCTCTGCAAATAGCTCTTCAAGAGGAACTATGCAAGGTAGTAGCAGAATGGCTTTAAAAATGATTGTGTTTGTTTTTATATATGTAAAAGGGCAAAATGAGAGTGATTACTCTTCTGTAGTAAACTGGAAATTGTAGGTGGTAAAGATTGACTAAATAACATCTAATGGTGAGTGGCAAGTCTCTGGTTTTTTTCTTACTGCTTCTTTTAGTCCATTTTTAGGATTTCAAGAAAGGGAGCTTTCACAGTTTCATTTGGGAAAGTCATTCCACTGTCTAGCAGATCTCACCATAGGGAACAGTTTCCTGGCATTAAAAAATCAAAAGTTTTTAGTTATTTTTGTGGCTCTCAAAGGAAGGCATTCATATATCTTTTTTCCCCTCTTTCTGCATATATGTGTGTGTATATACATATGTATATATATGGGTGAGGGGGTGGAAAAACAAGAGCAGCCTTTAGTCTGTGAACTGATGTTATATTCTCCAAATCTGAAAAATATGTCAACACTGAGACAGGAAAACTGAAGTAAATTTTAAAATGCGAGTGTATTTGTCCTTGGTTGTGCTATGTCTATAAAACTGGCACTTGATGATGTGAAGGTGATGATTGCAATATGGGTCCCAAATTGTGGGCAGCTTCATTTCTACTTGCACAATTATGCATTTCATTCTGCAGCCTAATCAGTTTATGAACATTGAATCTTAAACCTTTTTTTGCACCCAACTTGCTGTTACAGTAAGTGAATGCTTCATGCAGTCCACTTAAACTCCAGTAAAAGTTTCAAAAGTTCTGTTCTTTTCCATCTGCTTGAGGTGATTAGAACTAGCAGGGAGATCCAGCAGAGACCCTTGCCAGATACACTCATGAGCTCTGTTCTGGCTTTTGATCCTCTGTCTCCTCTCCTTCCAGGCTGACTGCTTTCCAATAGTATTACCTTCTCTCTGAGACAGCAGGAGATTGTCTGCATTTATAGCTGATACCCCTCTGTCAATCCCAATGTACAGTCTAGTGCTCAAGTTCCGTTCCTTCAGAGAAAAATTTGCTGCTCTTGTCTAAGTTGCTGTCTGTTCCCTCTATCACTGACAGTAAAGCAGTTGCACAGTGGTATGTATGATGTTTAGTTTCTTCTACAACTGGTGGCTAATATGCTTCCTCAGTCATATTATAACAGATCTCATTGCACAAGCTTAAAGCCTGCATATTTAATCCTATGAAGATTTTATGAAAAAGAGTCTTTGAACCCAGGGTCCAAGGCAGAGTTATGCCATCTTCTGTTCCAGTTGTTCCAGCTTTGTAGAGCAACTAGGCCACTGAACTGGCATATGTGCAGATCTTCAGTCCTGGATAACTCTGGTTTGGCTGCCAACTGCACAGAGCCAGTCAATGAACTCACCTGCGAGGCAATAGTGCCTGCATGGGCCAAACCTGATGTCTGTGCACAGTGTCCCAGTCAAGCTGTTATGGTGCAAAGGGCACATCCTGGAGGACCTTTCTATCAGAGGTGATTTGATTGATCCCTGCATTTGCTTTATGATATATTTTTTCCCTCCATAGACATTTTTAACTTTTTAAAATTCTTTTCTAACTGAATACAAAGAAAAACGCTTGTTTCACTGGATACTTAACTTCTATGCTAACTCTTAAGCCAAGTCATAAAGAGCAAGTGACTCAGCAAGACTTCTTTGTTCCTGACCTGGAAGGATTGTACGTAGGAGCAAGCTGGAAGAAATGGTTCAAGCCTCCTTTCATTTGAGAATTAATCCACATGTTGTAATACGGAACCAGTTTGAAGGAACAGTGAAACTCATGTGGTACAGAGAGCACTGCATAGCCAGCAGCTACTCAGTATAAGCTGTTATGTATGTATGCTGGAACTGGATGGGTAATTTGGAGTAAAAACTTACTGGTTTATATGATTAGCTAGCAGGGTGGAGCACATGTATTTTCTTTGTATGTATATCTATGCATACGTGCAAGCTTTTAGACATACATTTTCCTATACAGAATTTTTTTTTCCTCCCTTTTTATACTTGGTTGAAGAAAATTATCACAGATTTACAGGTAAGGAGGGTGATTGGAATAGGACAGGGAATTGAATCTGGGGATCTGCAACTGTGAGTGCTTCATTGTGCATCCAGTTTTACTTTCTAGATTAAACAGTCTTTGCCTCCTGTGTGTTTTGAGTACAGTGTATCATTCTTGATTCCTCTTTTTCTACCAGTTAGCCCCAACAAAAGCCAGTAGAAATACAGAATATCACTTGTTTGATTCTCATTGCTTTCACCTGATGATTATTGATAACAATCATCAGATAGTGTAAGGTTACACTGCTGGCAAAATACAAGCAGTGAACTGCAATACACAGATAACTAAATGCACTACTGTAAAGCAAAATAAGAACTTCACTGTTCAGTAGGAGCAAGCAGAGAGAAATAGGACCTTTTAGTGTGTTGAATCTGATACACATCTCTGGGTGTGCTGTAAACCATCCCACACTGAATTCTTCATCTAGACAATGAGTCTAAGAATTTGAGATGTCATCCTCTTATTGAGAGAGGTTGAAAAAAGGGTTGTGCCACATAAATATGACCTGTAACAAAACAGGATGAAAAGTAGTCAAAGACTGTTCCTCATCTACATTCTGAATAGTAGGGGGAAGCAGTTGCTTTAAAGCATTTAGAGGTAAGTTTTGAAAATGCTTCTGCATATCACGTCAGCCTCAACAGTTTATAGAGAAATGTAACATTCTACAAAATATTTGACATGTTTGTGTTGGCTAGTTTTAAACAGCTGTATGTATGATGATTTGATGTTGCTGTTAGAAAGTACTGAGATTAGGAAACCCAATATTTTTTGGCTACTTTGCTCATACTTTGTCTGCCAAAAGGAAAGGATGAAATAGTTGTTGGAGCCAGAGGCTTGCCTCAGCTGTGGTGATGTATCCTTGAAAACTGCTGTCTACTTCTGATGCAAGTTAGTCCATTCCTCTGACCAGGTTCCTCACTGATGAATTGTCAACAAACTTTTCTTCAGTTCACTAAAAAATAAATATATTAAGACACTTTAAGGAAGAGATTTGAAGGTATCTGAGTGATGAAACAAGGGCCTGGCCTTCACCACAGGAAGAATCTTCAAATGGATCTTGAAGGAGCTCAGGACACAGTTGCTGTCACCCTCACATACTATGTCATTTTGGGTTCTTCATGGATCCCAACTAGTATGTGATGAAGTTCTGATATGTATGTGCTAGTACAATTGATGAAGTAGATGAACATTTTAATGAAACTTGGGTACTTCAGTACTGAAGTATTGTGAAGGCTTAAGTTAAAACTTAACAAGTTCAGTAGCGATTAGTGTTTGCATGAAGAGTAATTCAGAGTTTGAAAGTTTCTGATGCTTGCAGTTTGATAACTGACCTCCAGTATCACTTGTAGAGTTAGCGACAGGAGATACTCTGCTCCTTGAAAGCTGAGTTTTAATTTTTTTAAGAATTAATTTCAAAAATCCAAGGTAGAAATTTTGTGGATTTTGCTGAAGTGTAGGGCAGGTTTTCAGAGAAGTAGTGGGAAGTGAAAAATTTGGAGGTTTTGGAAATCAAAGAAAACTTACACAGAGGTAAGGCTGGATTGTATGTGATTTTTCTGTAATTCTTCAGGCTCTTCATCAGTATTAACTTTCTCATTCCCCAGTCGTCACTTTGCATGCCCACTTCACAAATTAGTGCACACACTATTTTAATTCAGGGTTCCTATTGCAAGCAAACCTAGTCCCGGTATAGAGATGCCCGAATCATTTTCACCTTCTAGAGACTTTTGTCGCCTGTCTGGCTGGCTTTTGTCATCTTTCCAATTTCTCCTGAGAATGCGTCCTGTGGAAATTGCCTTAAACTCAGAATACCCTTCTTGTCTCTCTTTTTTCTCCTTACTACCACAGTTATATGAAACTGAAGCACCTTTGCATCCTCCAAAATCTTTGTTCTCCCACTTTTCTTCCTTGAATGAGACTCAAAAGTTTCTTGAGGACTTTACACAGTCTGATTGCTGAGTTAGGTCAGTATGAAATATACTTAAGGACAACACTGTATTTTAGAGACAAACTGAAATAACATCCTTATTCCCCCAATTCTCTACTCTGCATTTCCACAGAAACAGGCCTGAAATGTAAATAGACTGCAGTGCTTCTTCCACAGACTGATGGGGAAACCCAGACTGCTTCTGTGTAGCTGTTTAAGAAGCCTTCCTTCTGTTTTCTCGTGTCTTAAAGAAATGTAGCTTTGAGACCATAGAGTTACTTCAGCATCAGCAGCCTGTATTGTATCTGGCTGACTGTCAGGCATATCATAATGTTGGTGATTAATTAGCCCCAGGTTCCCATAGGGCACTTCATATACATGGTCTTGGAAGTGATGAAGTAGGGTGAAAGAAAAGTCATTGTCTTTGTCATTTTCTTCTTGACACAACACAGCTCAGTGTGTGTGCCAATTTTTACCCTTCTAGCAGGACAGACCCTGCGTAGGGTTTCATGATTAATATTGCTCTGTGCATCCTTGAAATATAAAATAACAGAATAAATTTAGGTTGGAAGGGACCTCCAAGGGTCATCCAGTCTAACCCCCTCCACAAAGCATGTATGAACTGTGAAATTATTCCCAGTGAAGAGGTACAGGGTCTAACTGGTTCCTTTAGTAAAGTAGTTCTGCTTTTTCTGTTGTTTTTTTTTTTCCAATCTGTTTGTAAAGTTTAACAAATTGCAGGATTTTCCAAAATATTTACATACATACACTCAAGAATAAGAACACTCTCTCTCTGTATTTTTTTTTTTTTAATTGCATTTTACTGCTGTCATTTCAGAGGTAATTCAAGAGAGCAAACTAATTTCAGTTCTGGCTCTCACTGTAGCAGTGGAGGTTATAGACTCCAGAAATTGGTCAAAATTATTTGAGGGCTCTTTCTGGAAAGCAAGTATATGACAGATACTTGATTTTTCCCATATAATCTTTGAAGACAACTGGTGTCAGTTATCTGTCTTGCCTCTGTTTCTATCCAAAATGAAGCAGTAATTTGAAAGACTAATTTATGTGGTTCTGAGTGACTTGGAGAAACTTTAAATATACTATCACTGAAATTTCTTAGCTGTTGGTAGCTTCTAGTCTGAATCAATTTATTTTGGAAGTGACATTCCAGATTGATTTTTACAGAGCTAACAGTCCAAGTCTTCTCCCTCTCCTCCCTTGCTGCCTGCCCTAAATGAACATGTATGATTTGAATTTAATTAACCAGGAAGCCATAAATCCAAGCTGACATTTTTACAAAGTCAGTTTCACAACAGAGCTGTGCATACGTTATGTACTTTAGTCTGTCTTAAACTCCTCTGCTTTCAAAGAAACTTTGATACATAAGGATTTTTTTTTGGTTACAAAAATGTAAAATCTACTCATAACTCAGAAATATGTGTTTATACAAGAGAATAAATCTTTTTTATGTATATTTTTGCTTCTCCCCAACTGAAAAAAATTGTGGAATTTCAGGAAGAAGTATATTTGTAGTGAAAGCTGTGCCTATCTCAAGGGCAAGCTAAACTTCAGTACTTGGGGTGAGGTACTGTCAACATGAGCTTAAGCAGATCTTTTTGCAAACATGGAGTTTAGTTACACAGAGTAGGGTTAAAAAATGCTGGAGTATTTTAATACAAGTATTAAAGTATCCCAGATACCATTACGTACATTTGGAAAAATCAGTTACTGCACAATTTTATGGAAAGGCAATTATTTTTTTACATTTAGTAAACATCTTCCTTTTTTGACAAAGAAATTGTTTTCAGTATTCTTGTTATTTAGGCCATAATAGATTGTTCTTTTATTCTGCTGTTGTTTTTAAAGTCACAAGTATCTCTTACCTGGTATGAAAGGTATGCAAAGGACAGAAAGAAAGCATTTGCAGATTATTGTGAGTTGAAGCCAGTTGACATGTCTTACTACAATTGGTGAGGATGAGCCAGTTGATAATAGGCAAAGGACTATTTATTATGGGTCTCACATTCACTTAAGGTCTGTCTAGTGCCACCTCTACAAGACCTTGTGTCTGCTGGTCCATGTAGGCTACAGCCTACCAGGCAAGGAAGTATCTCAGCTCATTGCTACAAGTTTCTTTCAGAGAGGAAAAAATAACATTGCTTTAGCACGCTTCTGCCACGGGTGGGGAATAGCCCTTCAGACCCAGACATAGGTCCAGTGGTTCTAACATCAGTGGCTCCTGAGACTGACAACGCTTAATACATCATGTGTTAAAGATTAGTTGTCTTACTCAAACTGAAGTTTCAGTAAGTCATCACTGAAGCAGAGGGGAATTTGGGAAGTGACCAGTGCTAGCTGTTCTGCTTTCTGAAGAAATAATTCTATTCAGTCAATATATTTAGTGTAGTTTTTTCTTCAATAATTTTGAAGCTGTAGAATAGACTGTTTCCATTTGGTTACAGCATTTATTAATTGTTAATAAGTTTGCTGTAGGAGCGTAATGTGGTTGTTCCCATGTTTTTTTTCTAGGCCTGATCCAAAAATCTCTGAAGCTCTCCAATTAATCTGAATGGGTATTGGGTCAGGCACCATAGTGAGTTGTTAGCATTGTATAAAATGTTTATTTTGATTTGATTTTAATCATTCCTTGAAGAATATTTGGTTGTGTTTGCAACATGTAGCTTAGTGAGTACAAAGAAAATTAACATTTATCTGTAATCACTTGCAAAAAAAAATCCATTATCTAAACAAAGCTTCAGTCACTGATGTTTGCAACCATGTGTTAGATCCACATCTGTTTGTCTGATATCTGATTTCTTAGAATCATAATTACCGCTGTTATTATTGAATCACAGAATGGTTTGGGTTAGAAGGGACCTTAAAGACACCTGGTTCCAACCCCTCCACCTGCCATGGCAGAGACACCTTCCACTGGACCAGGTTGCTCAAAGACCTGTCCGACCTGGCCTTGAACACTTCCAGGGACGGGGATTATCTTCTGGATGGGATTATCTTCTACATTCTGAAAATGGAGCACGTGAGACTTTATTTGTTATAATGAAGAGCTTTTTTTCTTTTCTTTCTTTTTTTTTTTTTTTAATATAATTAAACAGGTACAACAAGCGGATAAGCAATGTGCACTGCCCTGAGCCCAAAGGCACGTGGGCCTGGCCTCTCTGACATGCATCAATACAGTCAATGGCTTGCAAGTAGACACGAGGCCAACTTGCTGCCAATGAAAGAGGATTTGGCCCTGTGGCTCACAAACCTACTGGGTAAGGTACAATAAGATGGAATGCAGATACTGGGCGGTATGAGAACTCATTGTACTGTTAGCTGGGAATTCAGATTTCCTTGTGTTTCAGAAATAAAGGTAGTTATGATTAGGTAGCTACCACCATATAGCACAAATGTTAGCAAGGTCAGAAAAGCTAATGAGTAATTTGCCCCCATTCTGTTTCTGTGAGTAGCATAACTGAACATTATATATTCTGTGTTTAGTTTTCTTCAAATTTCCTTTTAATTCTTTTTTTTTTGCATGTATGTTCTGTACTTATACCATTAAACTGAATGGTACTAATTGCTGCCTTCACCTATGTCTTCCATTTTTTTTGATAGGCCTCCTAAAGAGTACGGTGTACTGACTGTCTTGAACAGAAGGAGCCATTAAATAGTTCTTCACTGACCAAGCAGTCTAGTAATTGATAATTGCTGCCCAAGGCAATGCATGCTAAGACTTGTGGAAGCCTGTGTATAGAGGGGTTTGACCCAGCATAGCTGGGACCTGGGGATTTACTGGTTCCAGCTGTACATCTTGGGTGTGTGAAGACAAAGCATGTTGTTGTCAGAAGACGATGCAAACCAAAACCTGAGAAAAAAATCAGGTAGACATAAAAAAAAGCGAATGAAATTGTCCCTGGCAGGAAGGAGAGAGACAACATTTTGAAATGAAATTTTTCAAGAAAGTGGAATTTAGAAGCTACAAGCCAGGAACTAGTATGTTGTTTGCTGAGAATGCTCAGGGAAAATGGCTTTTGCATGATCTCTGTAAATACAAAGGATACTACCAAAGAAATACGTGACTTGCACAATACCTCATCCTAAGGGAGACATGCCAGTAATTCCTCTTATTAAATAAAGAGAAGAAAAATATTTCAGAAGTTATGTTCACATGAAACTTTAGTTGATGGGATTTTGGAGGAAAATTTGGATGAGCACTTTTAAATTTGGTGTGTATGGTTTTGGAGGATTTATTTAATTTTTAAAAAAAACTTCTGTAAATCTGTTCTGGTGAGACGTGGGCAGTATCTTGGCAAGTGCTGTAGTTAAACCATCTCAGTGACATCATACACTAATAGAGTATATCCAGTGTCTTTCAAAAGCACATTCTATATTGCTCTATTTCCTCTTTTTTAAGAGAAAGAAAGGGAAACCACTTACGTTATGACAGATGTGGTCATTAAGCACAATGTCAGTAGAACACAGTATTTTGCAGGTAGACAATATCCATTTTTGAGTTGAATTGAGTTATGAATACACAACTGCAAAAGTGGCAGGTGTTTTAAATGACGTATTTGTGTGGTACTTCCATTTAAATTAATGAGTTTTGAATATAAAATTGTCTATGCAAAACCAGAACGAAATTCAGAAACTTTTCATTCCAATTACCACAAGACAGTAATCCAAGTGACTGTATTTTGAATTGGAAGAAGCACATTCCATTAAGGATTCCATATATTGTTTAAATGTTTTAAACAATGAAGTTTTAGTGATCCACTCTAAAACAAATAGAAGCTTGTTTGCAGTTTGTAACAGAGTTCTTCCAGTGATAAATTTAGGAATGAGGTCACTCTTTGAGCAAGAAAGTAGCAACCAGCAGGAGGTTTTGAAATGCCAACTGTAATTAAATATCTGATTTTTCATATGGACACCAAGTTCTGCACTGCAGAGCTAAATGGGCACAACCTTATTTTAATTAAGCAGCATATACAGTTCATTTGCTTAATGCATTCCCCTACACCTTCTTGCACCAAGCTCTCCTTTTCTCAGAGTTTGTGCTGATGAATGGAAATAATAGTGATTTGTTAGACCGCTTTGAATTCCTATGTAGACATTGTTATTCAAATTAATAATTCAATTAAGTTAAAATTCACATTCAAAATAAATTAAGTGTGAATTAAAATAATTATTATTCATAAGAGTATATTAACTCAGAATTCAGATTTTGTTTAATTACTGCATAATTTGGACAAACTTTAAATAGAGAAGGGATGTGTGACCATACTGCTGTACAGTAAGATAGAAATGAATGTACAGCATGCATTTTTCAGCATCCAAAAGGATAGAAGAATATGGAAGGCTCTTTTTTGTTTTTCTTGGGTTTTTCCCTCTACGTGGAAGAAATAGTGCATTTTGCATTAATGGTCAGTATTTCTTTACATACGTGGATATGCAAGTAACACAGAGCAGATAACACGGTGTGTATCCACATCCTAGCTTGCTCTGTCTGTATCTTGTGTGGCTTCATTGTAAGTGGCCTTATGGCAGTTTTCATGCAGTAAGGTTTCTCAATTTATAAAGGAAACTAGTATGCATTTCATTTAACTTTTGCCATTTTGGTTCATGTTTTGTTTCAGCTATATTTTTGTCATTCCTCTGTACTAGGGCTCAACAAGGACACATAATCTTTTCAAAGAAATGTAGATTTAAAAAAAAATAGTATTTTAGGCAAGAATAGGGCTGAACCTCTTTGAGGTAGTTTGATCAAGTGATGGTGTTTCAGGAGATTTTTATGGAGAGACAATTATGTCCTATACAGTGTTACTGGAAGTTGAAATGGTGACGGGTTTGCAGCAGCATAACTGATGTGGGTTCAAAATCACAAACTGGAAAACATTATCAGGATATTGCACTTTGTAATATGAATGAAGTATTTTGATATCAGATTGAAAGTAGGCATAGCTAGAATTTGACCTTACCCGATTGATAAATTAGAAAACTGAGATTCATGGTGCAGCTGGAAAATAATATTGAAAGAATTTTTAATCCTGAGACTTTGGATATTTAATTTAGGATGGACATTGTTGTGGGGGTTTTTGTTTAGTAATCGCTAGTACTGTTGTATGCACTTTGCTAATTATTTTTGGAACCATATCAGAGAAACTCAGAGCTTCTGAGAGGACAGTTTGTCATTACAGGTCCATTGCTGAATAGATTTTAGCTGTCTGTAGTCTGGGGGATGGAAAAAGGACATTGCAGATGAAATCCATGTGTCAGATAGGATTAACTCATACAATATTGTACATTAGAGCATTTTCAAAGTGGGACATGTCAGTGTTGTGGTTTGTCTGCTGGAGAGGAAGATTGTGGCCATAGATGTTGTGTTTCCTGTCCTTGCTTCTCTCTGTTGAGCTTTGGTGGCTCAGTCAGGAGTGCCAGTGACAAAGCTAACGAGATGTGTTAACCTAGCTGACTTGCAAGCCATGATCATCTCTTAGCCTTGTTTCTATTAGGTATAGAGCCAATGAAGCATTTGGGAATGCTTTCACTGCTGACAAACTCCAAATTTGGTAGATTGTGTATATACATTAGTAGAATGTTCCTGTGGATACTGAAAAGTTCTATTCCCCTTTGAGCAAGCTGCACATGGGAATTAGCACCCTTGGGCCACAGAACTCTTCTAGCAGAGGCAAAATGGCAATTTGGAAGGTTTCCTTGTCTGCTTTACTCTCTAGTATTGTCGTGTTTTCTTTTGTGTGTCTGTAGAAGTGAAATGGCTGACATGAGGAGGAGTGGGCCTCCTCACCAGCCTGTAGTTTACGACAGGTACAGAGAGATGGTTTCTCTGTTTCCTCTTTGGCAGTTTTGTGGACTCTAATCTTTTTCCCCATTCCCAGAGTTCATTTACAAGCTGCAGAGGGTTGTATTGTCTTTTTATTCCATCCAGCTTCATTTAGACTACACCTCAGGCACATGCTGGGCTCCAAGTTTTCAGTCCTGAGGCCTCTTCTTAACAAGGAAGAGGGCTTCAGAAGCTCATAGCTGAGGGGCCATGGAATGCAAGATGCTGAGGAGCTGGACATGTAAATATTGAATATTTACATGTAAATGTAAAAGTTGCTTGGGCGAAAAAGTGAAGGAGGCTTGGAGAAAAGGAACAGAGGTGAGGATGTTGGGAGAGGCATCAAGTTGAAGACAAGGCTAGGTATTTAAAAGTTTGTTGAAGGAGGTGTAAGGTTTGAGGTTGGAGAATGGTAAGTCTTCTGCAAGAAAACTGTCTTTCTTTGATTCTGAATTAAATCTGTGTCAGCTTAGTGTTCTTGCTCACCTTGCTGCCTAACATGTATTTTCAACATCAATTTTTTCAGATCAAGCCAGTGGGAAACTATGGATACTGAAAAAGCTTCAGCAGAGAATTTCTTTGGCTCTCTGTAGCATTTTGTGAGAGTTCTGTCTTTCCCATGCAAACTATCTCAGACTATGTTATGGTTTTGTAAACTTCTTGCACCTGCAGGATGTTTGCCTGATTGTTATGGTTTTGACTAGGAAAATATTTAGAAATGGATGTCTTAGACTTTGACCAGTCCCTTCAAGGGATGGATGGCCAGAGGGCCAATTGCCTTATGCCACTTAACGCACCTTTTGTGAACTAGCATATAAAAACCCTTGGAAATTATTAAAGTTGCTTCCTTTCATCTCTGATCCTGGGACTCTGCGTTTTTCTTATTTCGCCATTCGGACTCAACAGCGACAGGAAACATAGGTTTTAAATGTCTGAGTATCAAGATATTCACAGTACCTCCAGAGATTCTGCTGGCACTGATACAGTTTCTTACTTAGTTGAGTTGGTTTATAATTTTCTTTATTATTAACCTGCCTTTGGAATTTTTTTTATGTCCCATTTCAAGTAAGTCACGTCTCAGTGCTTTCAAAATTATTTCTCCTGCTGTCTGCTATTGTAGGGAACAGAGTAGCCTTGTCAGAAAAGAACCAGTTTTGTATGTGCATAGTGATTTGCCTTGGTTTTCTTTATTTTCATCACATTTTGTTTTCTTGGGTTTATATGCCACGTGAACTGAGAGGGTCAGGAGCAGTTGTTTCAGTAGTGCCTCAGTGTTGTAGATGTTTCAGAGATTCACTTGAGTGAAATATTTCTATTTGTAAACTGCTAGTTTTGTGTTACTACAGAAATGTACAATTGAAATAGTCCATCAGCAAGTTGTGAGGCTGGAGTCAGTCTTGCACTGTAGTTATTACACCAAGTGTAATAGAGGAATCAACTAGATTTGGGTACTTGGGTCTTTCCGTCCCTCTGCCTTCTTCTGAAGGCTCTGGTTGCCTGAGACCTGTAGGGAAGGCTTTGTCTTCGACCTCTTGGGCACACAACCAGGGCATGAACTCTTTTTGGTTATTCTTTCATGGACCTGCAGTCTGGTTTTATTAGGTCCCCCAGGACTGGGTGACCTTACAGACAGTTGCATACGGTTTGCAAGTAGTAGGTGTTCAGGTGCAACTGTTTTCACTTTTTAAGAGAAATGTGGTGTTTGTGGTAAAAAAGAGGGTAGGCAGCACTCAAGAGGTTTCTGAAAGCCTTCATATTCCTGGATTTTCTTCTCATACTTTCAGTGTTGTGTTTTTTTTATACTTAATGTTATTACCATTCTATAAAAACATTGCAACTGCTTTCTTGTAATTATAGGTGGAGCTGTACATTTTTAATGGAGTTTAATGTTTTTTCCATACAAATACATGGAGCAATTTTTTTCCTCAGGTTATGAACATTACTCTTATTTGAATCAATACATTTTTACTGTTAAATATGTCAGAGTGTCTGTTTTAGCAAAGAAATGCCACCTTTTGGAGCCATAAAATACAGTGAATTGAAAGCTGACACCTAATATACTTTTCATTGGAGACAGATGTTCAGTGCAAAACTCATTCTTTCAGATTTCATAAAGGTGAATAGAACTCAAAAAATCCAGTTTAGTGTACAATAAGCAGTGATCAAACTGCTAATGCAATTCAGCACTTAAGATAAATATATTGTTAAATAGCAGAAGAAGATAATAGAATTTTCTATATATTTGTAGAGAAAATATCCTTAAATAAGTTTTAAGGGTTTTATAACATTCTATTATTGTGAAATGATGCATCTCTAAATATCTATAAAACATGAGACAGAAGAGATATGTAGAATGTGGTGTGTTTTTTTGGATTGCCTGTGTGAAAAATTATGCGTTGCAAATTAAAATAAAAATTTTTAGTCTGTCAAAGATACTTGAAATAAATTTTTTAGAAGAGGAGTGTATTATAAAATGTAATACTCAAACAGTTCCTGTAACACAGTTATTTTTAAAATTTAGCTTTTTAGTGGCTTTATAGCATCTTATAAAAATGCTGATGGGACAAATAGGAAAATATGTAGGCTAGAATGGTGGCAAAGGATTTTGAGATGCTGAGCTGTTCAGTTTTTTTATCTCTGGGCTATTATAGTTGCAGTCCTGGCTTCATTTGATCTGGAGATAATGGCAAAAATATTATCAGTTAGGCATAAGGTAACTCTGCATGTCCGCAGTGCTACTACTGCTCTTTTGCCTGGAGAAGTCATTTATGTATATAGGAGCTATAAAGTGGGCTACATGGCAAATAGGATTAAGTGGGAATGAAAAAAGCAAAAATCTTCATGCCAAAAAGATATTTCTGAAGTAAAAGTGTGTTAGGAAAAGACAATTTTAGCTTCAGTGAAAAACAGAAGTCTGCTCTGTCTGAAGATGGTTTGCTGCAACAATCCTTATCTTTTTTATTTTAACTCAAACTGAAAAGACTCGCATTTTGGGTTTTGCCCAAAAGATGCTAAAGTATCTTAAAGTTTTCAGGCAAGGGCCTAGAGAAATCAGCTTTCCTATAGCATTTTTAAAATCATACTTCTTTGTAATGCTGCTATGTTCAGTATTGTGACATCGAGTATCAGGTTACAATGTATCAGCAAGAAGTTCAGTACTAATTTATATAATTCATTTTTGTTACTTTTGAATGTTATTTTCTCCCTCTCTTCTTAGCAAAAAGATACAGGAAAGCTTTAATTTTCCTATATTGTTTGACAAAAAAATTGCAGTGAATCTGTTCTAAACAGATTAATATTTTCAGTTTCCAGACATCTCATGCAAGCAGGAGTGGAGCTGGATGGGATGAGGAACCAGTCTCACTTCAGTTTTTAAATATTTTTCTTCTTTTTGGCATGTTAGACTATTGTTGCTGATGCATGCAGTGTAACAACCTAAGAAAAATGAGTTAATAGTGTTATTTCCTAAATGGCATATGTAAATACTGGGGGGGGAAAAAAAACCATCTTAATTGGAAGAACAAGAATTATTCCTTGATATTCTCTTGATATGAGGGCCGAAAAATACAGCTGCTCATCAACATAGTGTCCAAAGTGAAGGCAAATTTTTCAGGTGAAATGTGAAAATGAAAAACTTCCAATAAGAAATAGGAATATTTTTACTGGAAATGATGTTAATATCCTGGAAGTTTAGTCTAGGATGGTGAATAATTCCCTTCTCATCTGGGGTCAGTGTGCAATCTCATTATGGAACATCCAGGGGGATGTAATTACCTTGCAATGTAAGATTGTCTGGTCTTCTCTAGAAGAGAGGACAGTTCCTGGCAGCTGAAGTACTGTGTCATATAGCATGATATAATAATTGACATATTTTGAAAATAGAGTATTGTAGCTTTGTTCTTTTAGTGAAAAATTTACTCTCTGTGGCAAGTAGATATATAGCATGAAATTTCACTCTCTGTTTTTTTTGTTATATACCTAACTTTACTTCTGAAAAAGAACTTGCATAGGAGCATTGCAGTCACTGTCTTGTCAACTTCTTGCAGGATCAAGATTTAAGAGTCTTCTAAAAATATACAGCCCTTTCTTTTTTGACATGATTTTCTACTTCTGTTACAAAATAAACTGTTAGCAACTCATGCTATAACTACACATACACAGTGGTGTAAACCATTTGCCTGTTGTACTCTCTCTTTTAAAACATTGTGTTAAAAGCACTGGACCTTCATAAGTAAAGTGAAATATGTGGAGTTGGATATGCTAGAACTATTTTTCAAATATCACATGCCTTCCCAAAAAATAGCAGGTTTTTTTTTTTCATAATTTGCTGTATATCTACCAGTAAAGTAGTACTAAGGGTATTCACAAAATATTCAAAATAATGCAAGTTTTTCAGTTAAAGCTTATTTCAAAATGTTGTCCAGATTTCTTTTGATTTCTCTTTTCACAAATGCAGTCTATACTATTGCATGCTTTCTGCCATGTTAACTTTCTCTTTGCTGTTCAGGTAGAGAAATAACAGCAGAAACCTTTATGGAGAAATTGGATAATGGTGCCTTGCTTTGCCGGTTAGCTGAGACCCTGCAGGAGAAATTTAAAGAAAACAGCTTTGATGCAAACAAGCCTGGCAAAGTAAGTGGTGGTCAGCACTCTAGCATTTAATATCAGTATGTGATGTATCTGACTATTTTGATACTGAATTTTTTTTTTGGACAATTAAGAGATTTTATATCTTTGGACATTCTGCAAATGGGTAGAGAGGTAATTGCTCTGTATAAAAAAATTACAGTATAAAATTGGGGGAATAATGCTTATTTGGTATTTATTAAAGTATCTATGCAAAGCAGTTACTCAAAAAAGTGCTTGTAATATGCGGAGAATAAGAATAAACAAGGTCTAGCAGTGGGATGTGGTAAGTAATAGTGAAAATATGATCCTTGTATTTGTTTTCAAGGGGAATATTAAGTAGCTGTGGGAGGTGTCTTTTCCTCCAAAAACAGCTCCAGGGAGACAAATAATAAGACTCTATAGTTAGTTTTGGTGCCTTGAGTTTAAAGATCCTGTTGGTGTACTGGAAGGGGTTTCAGTAAAGAGCTGAAGGAATGATATGGAAAACGTGAAACTTAGAAGATACTGAGGAGTTTTGGAAGGATCCATTTAAAAACTTGTTTGAACACAACCTTGCTTTGATTTAAACTATTCTCATGGATAAAATCTTACTGGGAAAAATTCAAGAGTGCAGCAAGTTTATTTCTTGGAGAAGTTGAATTAAATGGTAGACACATTAACACATTCAATGTGAAACTGTTCTTATTTTTCTGGTTGCATTCAGGTACATCTTCCTTGAAAGCTAAAACAGGCAAATAAAGAGCAGGTAAAAAAGAGGCTGAGAACAGAAATCACATAATGCATCTTCTATTCTTGATGTTTTCATAACTAATTTCATGTAGCAGAAATTACAGCGTGGCATAAATTCTTCCAGCTGTTCTGAGAACTGACAGTCTTGTGTCAGTTGCACCTGTGTAAGTTGTTTTTCGTGGTTCCAAGTTCATAATTGTTGTTGTAGAAGAAATTGTCACATTTCCTAGTTCAAATTATAATCAGGACTTCATTAGTAGAAGTACTGGGTGACTTTGGAGTTCCTCTTTATGGTATGGTCTGGCTTGTCTTCACCTAAGTGTCATGGTAGTTTTCAAGCAACAAAACACATAGGGCAGTCTTTTTGATTGAGCCTAGGAACTAGCTAGGCAGAAGGAAGGGTTACTCGCATGGCTTTTTTGTGTTCTAAGTTACATTAGAAGCCAATCAGACATTTGCAGTCCCATGTGTGGTCATTACTTAGATTTGTTGGTCTTTATTTGTCAGGCTGGTACAACTGACAAAGCAATTAAAGGGAAAAAATCTGCTCACTGCCGTTTTCTAAATGTATGTCATTTCATACTTAGTATAGAAAGAATTCAAAGAAAGGGCAGAACAGTAGATTTGGATCATTGTATACTGTTAGGGAGTTATTTGTCCTTTCAGATTTTAATTCCCTGTGTAGCACTCTTGGGCAATAGGACTAGTCTTCATGGTGAAAAATAATGACTTTGTGGTGTCAATAACATTTATGAGGAGATAATACTGTATGAAATTTAGCATAGAAAGAATTCCACAATCCTCCCCTGAATCATTATTATGCACTTTAATAATAATATATGTGGAATTTTGAAGCCATTTGACTGTTGTTCTGCACAGGAAAACAGAAACATGTTCTTTCACTGAGGTGCGATGACTTCACTGGGAGCTGGGAGAAGCCACTGATTTCTATTGAGCTCAGCCTCTATCAAAATAGAAACACACTTTTCTATCCATATATATAACTTCTAAGTTTTTTAGATAGAAGCAGCTGATATAAAATGAGTGGCTGCCAGAAGGGTCAGCTTGCTTGCTGCACCAGGTTGCAGGTGAGTGAAGAAGACAGGATAAGGATATAGTTAATGGAGGAAGTGTGTGTAATCTTACTAAGGCCTTCCACAAGCTTGAAGATTTCGTCTGTTTTCATAAGCACAGTTTTTCCTTGTATCTGAACTTGTTCCTATGGAAAAGCTTCATAAAATATTTTGGGTTAATTTTGTCTTAAAGATGATATATCCTGCTCTGGTTGATATGTACTACTGATCATGAATTCATTGTGCAGCTCTTTGGGGCTGTCTGGCCAGCTTTGCAGCTATAGCAACAGATGTAAGAAGGCATTAAAAGCTAATATTGCATGCACTGACTGATCAGTTTTTTGCCATGATATCTTAAATTCAAATTGCAATACTCTACAAAATAGCAGAGGTTAAATCCTATTGCTTCTGGTTTAATAACTTGTGCAATAAGTTTCTAGTCGTTGTCAGTTTCGCAGTTTGTTTGTTAACTAAACAGTATCATTCCCTTTCTTATTAATGAGCATTGAACTTTCTTCAGATTTCAGGAATCCTCTAGGTCAGCATCAGCCTTTTTGAGTGTGGAATAAATTGGGAAAACAGATCCAAAAAGTTCCCAAAATACTGCGTTTTCCAAATCTGGAAGCAAGATTGTCATGTTGATATCAACACTTCCTTTTTGTGTCGTGTGGAAACACTTGTGGATACTGGGGACATTTTCAAAATACATAGGAAACTACTGGTAATGTGACTTGGGGATAAAGCTTTAAGAGACTGAAAAGTGTCTAGTGGTGTGTAATGCAAAAGTAGTCTTCTCTCCTTAAGAATCAGAGGCAAGTAAAGAAGGCATAACTTATGCATGAAGGAGATAATGGAGTTGCTTTTTATGGGTGACTGGATAGGTTAGGATGCTTGAGTGTGGGAAGAGGGGCATATGATGGAACTTGCAAAATCAGGAATGGTGTGGTAGAAGGTCAGTTTCTATACAAAAACTATGGGACATTGAGTGAAGCTGGTAGAAGCCAAAAAGGGGGGCCTTATTTACATACAAGTTGGAAAATTCTTGTCAAGGAGTGTATAAATTTATCTGGGTTCAAGTAAATACTGAATAAGGTAAAGGAAGAGAGATCTCTTGGAAGGCTGAATACACAGAAACCCCACCCCGATGAGGAAGTCCCTGTAACTGAAAATGATTAGAACTTGAGAAAGCATAAGAGTTACTCATATGTTCTGTGTGTTACTGTTTCTTGGGGATGAATACCCTGCTGGTTGTGCTGGTGGACAAAGGGAAATCTATCACAAGAGTCAAATTTCAAAGAAATTATTTTAAATTATATTTGTATTTTTTGTTTCTGTATAAAGCCTCTTTAGGACTGAATCCCTGCACCTAAAAATACCACCTGGGCCACACTCTACATTGGTATTTGTTTTTCAAGGGAGTAAGGTGTGATCTAGAGCACAGGAGTTTGGCAGCCTCTGGTGCCATTTATGCAGTCTCTGCATGTTGCTATTGTGAGCTTAATGCCATAAAAGCACCTTTGGATATCATAATAGGCACTCTGTGTCTTCCATGAGTCTAGCTACTTTGCTGTTTGATTGGTTAATCATTCAGTAATAAGATATTAAAAGCATTTCAGTTTCTAAAGAGGAAGCATTTAAAAATTGTTCATTTCAGAAGATGTTAGGTCCCAGGATTTTCTTGCAAGTCCCAGAAGACAATGTTCTTCATTGTTAAGCAGTTAAACCATCCTTCAAAACCTGATTATTCTGAAAGCATTGATTCTGAAAGTATCTGATCCTTTGCTACAGACAGACAAAACTTTTGAGTTTTAGATGAAAATGGATTTTTTAAACATGGAGGGTAGTATTAGACTGGTGTGACTACATAATGTATTTTTTAAGAAGTAATTTTTTCCTCTTCCTGGAGACTTTTAGAGTCATAAATAAATCTAATCATGTGTATTTGTAAAATGACAAGGAGATGACTGGTATCAATCTTAATAAATGCTCCAGATTTGTATGGTAGTAAGTTGTTGAAGCTACCTGTGCTGCTGCTGCTAATGAAGTATTGTCTTGAAACTGCAGACTTATTATTATAGCAGCAGTTATTCCACAAAAGTGATTAATGTCACACAATGCCATTTTGTCATTTTCTCCCATTGACTTGCATTTCTTCTCCACACTCTCCTGTCGGTATTTTACTTTTCCTGACAGATAGTTAGTTCGAGAATTTCACAGCTGTACAAACAAATCCAGAGCATCAAGACATGTGCAGTATGCACAGAGCCCACATTTGATTTGGTTTGGCTTAGTTTAGTAAGACCATTAATTAAGATTTTTTAATAAACATAAATAAACTGTGTTAATTTTTGTTACCATTTTTTTAGGCAGGGCACAGTAGTCTGCCCACCATCCTTGAAGTTGCTGATATATTTATGAACACTCAACTTAAAACAATGTCTTCATTAAGCAGGTTGAAGGTGAATTATCCTTTTTCTCCAAGTTCTCAGAGTAATCAGATAAATTTCAACTCAAATCTCTCTTATAAATACTTTTGAACAATGAATTGGAATGTAAAATTTAACCTTATTTTCAGGAAGCCAGGATTTATTGATTTGGCCAGCAAAAGAAATAGAAGTACAAAAAAATCAATCCAGATGCAAATATTTCTGAATTCCTAGAATGTTTAATTCAAGTATGCATTTAATTTTATTCTCCTAGTGGGAACCAATTTGATGAGATTAAACTTGAATGTTCACTGAGCTGTTGTGTAGAAAACAGTAAATTTTGTCCTTGGATGTGCGCATGCACTTCCACTGAAACTCTACATGAAGCAGTAATTTCTGCACACACACATTCATGTCCTAACATTAAGAGATTCTGTGCACATCTTACACTTCAGATACCATGACTATGGGTATTTTCCAATTGTTTTGTATCCAAAGCTTTGACTTGCTCCTGGGAAATGTACTTTGTTAACCTAATACTTGGTGAGTGTAGATCACTGTGACAAGATTGGCTTCTCAGAGTCTTGCAGGTTTGCATGAGGTGAGATTTTTGGCTTCGTGAGGGCCCTTCGAGAGTTATGTTATGCATTTTAAGAGTTACAATTAAAAGAATCTGTATCAATTATTCAGAATTAGATCTGGAATCTGGATCTTGCTCTTAGACCACAGATGGCCAAGCTGGAATTCTGATCTAATCAACGTGGTGGTTTTATTTATACTGTAGGCTTCAGTTTCTCAAGATTTTCTGTGCCCTATGGATGGGATGAATGTATGGTATTCTGTAAACTTAGTGCCTTGAACCTGTCTGCCCAGTGTAAAGAGACATCAGCTGCATCAGAGCCATGTTCAGGTGCCCTCTGTAAGTTATAAATCTCACTCTCTAGTCGAGAATTGCATGAATAGGACTGCAGGAATTGTTAGGCTATGAACAGATCCTTAGTGGTCTGGAGCAGCAATTTACTTTTCTGCACACTTGTACTTTCTGGACTTTTATTTTGCGATAAAAGCTCATGGAGCCAATTTCTAATCATATACATTATAGATATGGCTCTCAGCTACTTGGGAGGATTAAAAAAATACAGCATTGTCTTTTTGTGTATTAATCTTTCTAGTGGCAGACTGATGTGGATGTGAGGGGAAGAAAATGATCTTGCAAAATGATTCACGAATGCTAATCCATCTAGAAGGAATAATTTCCATAAGACTGTAAAGCTGCTTGTTAGAGAACTCTTTATAAGTTTCTCAGACATGTAAATAGCTTTCTCATTCAATTGAGTTGCTACCAGGTTTCTTGCAGATACTGTAGGATTTGTCTGCAATATGTCTCATGCACAAACCTCCTATGCCTTGACAAATACTCCCACAACTAAAGTTGATGCTTGCAGGAGGATTGCATGGTAGGCTAGAGTGCTGCTGCCCACCAGACTGTGAAGAGATTTCTGAACAATTCCATGTGTTTGTCTGCTTGGCATGTTCCAGGTGAATACATTGAAGAACTACTTTAAAAGGTTTCCAATGCACTTCAAGCCATGCACTGTGTTGGAAGCAGAGCTATACAGTCCTGGAAGGAGCACCAAGACGTGTCTCCAGATTGTTCTTCACATTGATATTCTTGTCCTTGGGAAAGCATGGTTTGTTCCTTTGTTTGGCTGAAGCACAATGTATGTGAACTGGCCTTGCTCTTTTCAGTGAACCTGAGGCAGGGATTCTCCTGCATACCTCTCCCTCTGCTCCTGTTTAACACTGCAGAAATAACCAGAATTTGCATCACAAGCTAATTGTCAGGGAAAAAGCAGGGCAGGTTTAAGTATTTAATGACTTTGTAGCTCCAACTTCAGAAAATATCATAATGATTCAGACCGCAAATCAGGTCGTGAGGACCAAACTTTGATTTCTAATAATATCATTTAACTAGAAAACACCTCAATTTTTTTCCAGAGATTTTAATTAAGATTGACTTTGTATGGAATGTTAATACTTAAACACTTTATAAAATTTATATTAAATCTGGATGTTTTCATAACTTTTTTGCCATTACTTCAATCCATGTGTTGCAGATAGGGATGGCATATTTTCTGAGAGAAATTTATAAACAGCAATTTTTAGATTTGCTGGATTTTGCCTCTTATGTGAAATGCATCGTTACATTCCTATTATTTATTTTGTTGAATATTTAAAGCGAAATGTAGAAATCTTTGTAACAGATCTTCTATTTGGCTTTTTATTTATACTATTAGGAATAGTCTGGAACAGAAATGTAACAGAGACTTGCATGAAAATTACCTTATAACTTGAGAAAACAACGTAATTTAGACCAACTGTCTTCAGTTTACTGTACAGTTCTTAGGTCAAAGTTAGTGGTAGTAGTTCTTTGGGAATAATGAATAAGGAAGAACTACAGAATTTGGTGCGATTACCAATAGTGAGTCTTTAACTTCAATAATAAACCAAAATTTCTGAAACAATGGGAATGGTGAATGTAAGTGATGACTGCAATGCAGAAGAAGAAAACAGAAGCCCCTTTGAAGCATTGTAGTGGGTTTGTTCGCTTCTTTTACTTTTTGTGAGATAAAAATTAGGAGAAGGGCAAAAGCAGGCTCAACACTTTAGAGAATATAAAGACGTTTATTACTAGCAGAATTAAAAGTAAAAAGAAATAATAAGAAATTAAAGCAACCCCCCTTTTTCTCCAACACCTCCCTCTTTTTCCCAACTCGCACAAAGGATAACAAACATGTGATTCAGGTCAGTATTGCAGTTCTTAAAAGTCTCTTCCATATTTGAGGGGAAAAGAGGTTTCTTCTGCTTAGTGTCGTTTCCAAACTGCTATCAGCAAAAACAGACCCACTCAGAAATCTGCTGCTGTGGAAAAAAACATTTCTCTCATGAATCTTGCAGTCTTCCCACACTGCCATCATGGGGTATTTCTTTTAAGGATAAGCGAATTCCAGCCTGAAAACAACGGCTCTCTTCCTTAGCAAAGCCTCTAAAAGCTTCTCACAGCTTTTTTAAGTGACCCAGCATGACCACTTCTCCTTTTCCGCAGGCTGCACACAGAATTCTCTTC
>VWZW01000227.1:0-35983 GCA_013397115.1 Edolisoma coerulescens | reverse complement strand
CCAGAAGCTCCCTTTCCCACGGCTGTGCTGACTTTTATATGCGAAATCATGAGAAGCGATTGGTCTAAAACTCTGTCTATCTACTCAGTTTCAAACCCACCACAGGCATAGACATAAATTCATAGCTACCATAATTATGTCTAATTTGTTTATTTAAATAAATATTCCAATTTGTGTTTGTTTGTGTAAATCAGTCCCAAATTCTTTAAGTGTGCAGTAAAGCTTTGCTCTCAAATTGAGGCTGATCTAAGGCTGATTTAGATATTTGACTGTGTAGATAAACACTCCACCATGTTTTTCAAATTATGAAAGTTTTTAAGTTCTACACCTGCTTAGAATTACCTGGGCTCTAGCAGTTTCCTTGTGGTTTCTAACTGGAAAACTTACAGAAATTCAGATTCTTTATCATAACGACAAAGATGCAATTTGTTCTTAAAAATGAACATAGAGGGCTTTGGAGCATCAGAACTTACCTGCAGTCAGGTACACGTTAAATTCCTCCTGAATGTTTTCAGCATCTGCATAAAAAGATTTATCTTTGTTAAACATCTGGAAATTCAAAAAGGAAACAGATAAAGCATCTCAAAAAATTCTGCACTTCTTTAGACTGCCTAGATCTTTCGGAGTCTTCCTTGACACTTGTCCTATGGGAGATAAAGCACCATTTGGAACTAATCTTACAGAAAAGGCTGGAAAACCCCCACCTTGCCTTGCACTTCAGAAGGTCACAAAATGTGAGATTGGTCACTGGGAGAAAACCAGGTGGAAAAGGAAGAAGAGGCATAATGGTAATACAGCAGTATATCCAGCATTTTATATTATATCAAGGAATTTGAATAGCTTCTTACGTGTGTTATTTAGACTGACAATGAAAGGCTATTCAGTATAATTCCATAGATCAAAGTAATATGTTATTTGACCACTGTCAGTGAAATTATGGAAACGTTTTTCAATGTGAAATTTTAGACCCTGTAATGTGTTTTGATGAACTTCAACAATTTAGTTAGAATTTTTTTGAAGCATTGTCCTTAGCTTGGGTTCTTCTGAAATAATTAAGGGGGAAAGTGATTTTGAAATTGCTATTACTGAAATTAGTTGGTTTTGCCAAAATTTAGTATTTTTCATACTATTTTGAGAGAATCATGTCCCCTTTGAGAATGTGATGTTTGATAAAACATAATTGTGGTGTTAATAAGATGCTTTTCAAAATATGTCCCATGAAAATCCACCCAGATTTGACCATTTATATCTCATGGAAATACTTCCATATCTCATGGCATAATTGCTGCATGTTCATTCACAAGTCATACTGTGTGACAGTGCCACAAACAATGAAATTCTCCTATTAATTGCAATCCTCCATTTTTTTTCTCATTTAATTGTAATATAAATGAGGGAAATTCAAAAACTAGGATTCTTCTATCTTCTTCAACTACCTCTTTGCTAATTCAGCTCTGAATTCTGAGGTTGCGATGGCAAAAGCTCAGGATCATATATCAAGGATAAGGTGTAATTGCCCTCTGAAGGAGCAGCTGTGAGAATTGCTCCATTCTGTTCTAATCAAATATTTTTGAAGAAGACTATTATGAAATGCCAGTTTTAAAAATCCCCATCTAAATGTTAATTCTGAAACCCAGAGATCTAAGGAAAAAACACAGAGCATTTATTGAATGTGAATGTACTACTGAATCCCTGTTTTCATGGATACCAGAAGGAGGTCTTTGCCATGGCTTACCCTAGTGTCTCTCTCTTATTCTCTCTGTTTATAAAATCTTTTAATTGAAGTCTCTCTCTTGAATGCTATCTGATTATAGTCACTCTATTTAATGCTATTATAGCATTAGAAAAAAAACAAACCACCTTTGATTTTTGCATTTGGCCTGCTAGCATTTTCAGAGAGTAGGAGTAATGGCTTTTAATTTTTGATGCATACATGCCTGGAGATTGCATGTTACTTCTTCAAGATTTTGAAAGACTGTAGATAAAAGTGAACCTGTCAGTAGACATGGATGTATTACAGAGGTAGATGTCTAGAAGTTTTAAAAGACAATTTATAGACCTTCCCACGTCTTTGGACTATGGTGACCTAATCCCACCCTCAATTACACAAATTGAGTGGGAAGGAAGAGCGTCTGACATCTGTTTAGATGGGCTCTCTGTTGTGATCCTCCATGAGTTGTGCTCTCCAGTGCAGGATTCCTGGTTGTGGATCTCTGTGTGGTACCCGGCTTGAGAGATGGTCTTCTAGCTCTGACAGACATTATGGTTTTGCCTCCTTGTGTTGAAATGCACATGTCCTTTGACTACATTTAAATTACTTATTAGTCAAATAATGAAATATGCTTAAGCTGGTGAATGAAACTTCTGCCTTGCTGCTTTCTGACATTATTTACTTCTGGGTATCACAGTTGTACAGTGCATTGTCTGTGGATTGAATCATTTCTTGTATTCCTTGGCTTTCTGGCACACTGCTAGAGGTAAAAGCTGCATTTTTTCTGTGAAACTAGTTTTTCATGACTATTAACACTATCTTTTTTGAATAACCAATCTTTTGCTGTGTGATGAATAAGCTGTGTCTTGGACAGAGCACTTAGAAGAAAAAAGCCATGAAAAAATGTTTAACTTTTAAAATTATATTGTTGAGTTTTTATTTTCTGTATATGCTTACTCTTAAGAAGCTACAGCTAATGCCACATGGGAGAATGTGTTCTACTTTGACACTTAATACCATGGTTAAAGCATTTGTTTAGTCCTGCATTTATCTGAATGATGTAGTCTGTATATTTCCATAAAGCCTTGATGATGTTAATTATTTTTATTAGCATATTGTAAATCTATTGGGGATTCCAAAGTATTCACAAATGCTTTCTTAGAATCTAGGAAGTTGATAATGAGTGATTTTTGGCTTTTAATGGTCTCTGCAGTGATTATGTAGGGTAAAAATCTGGTCAACACATGATCCGTAAACTTGAAATCCAATCTCCTATTCCATTAAAATGACATAGCTCTACAGGACATGATATGACAATGTAAAGACTGTATTTCACCTAAGGACAACGTTTTGCTGCTTGTTAAGTGAATTGCTTTGGGGTGCTTGCTTTGTTGTAAGTTCAATGTTATTCTTATTTTTCATTAATCTAGAAGCTGTTCCTAGTTCTATGGCTGTGTAAAAGTTTAGCTTTTTTTCATGTCTCCTATGCCTTCAAAACTTCCCTGTTGCGTTTTTGTATTCTAAATTTTCCCTGGGATTTAGCTTTTATTTTGCAGCTTTAGGAGGGCTGAGGGGTTTATATTTCTTTTCTCAGTTCTTTTTTTTTCAGTGGAAAATGCTTAGTTTTAAATGCCATGTATGTATTTCCATACTCAAAATTCTTTCAATCTATTTTGCATGTGCATTTAGCACATTCTTTTGGACCGTTGGTCCAGTTGTTTAAGAATACCTGAGCAAAATGAGAGAAGAATTGAAGGAGGAAAAGGATTGGTACTGGCCCCAGAGCTAAGTTAAAAGGCAAATGGTAAAAAATTTTGAAATAGATACATGTTCTGTCTAGCTGATATAATCACATTTCAATATGAGCTTGTGTGCACATAACACTAAATGGCCAAGCAAGACACCACTGCAGTCAGTTACTGCACAGCATAATTTCCCCCCTGCGGCCCCCCATTTTGGTTAATGTAATTCACCAGGAGATAAAAGCAAATTTTTTCCTATGAGTACCTAGCTAACTGTAACCCTCTTTCATAGCAGACAAAGTTGCTCATCTTCTTCATCTTATTACAGCATAAGTGACAGTTCAAAATGTTCTGAAATCATCTTTTCAAAGAGGGAAATATGATGAACGGTCTTCAAAATATGGCTCAAGTCTAAGTCTGCCATAAATAAATGGGCATTTTAGCATGTGTTTGTGAACTCTTGTTTTGACAAAGCAGTACAAAACCACATTTTTCCATGTGATTTCAGAGCATCGATGTAAGAGAGTCCCTTTTGCATTTAGAAGTGAACCTGACAGCATTTTTCCAGGATTGCATCATGTGTTTCACTCACACTTTCACATCCTGTATTAAACCACATGCATGCACGTCAACAAGACAAGATTGTAAAAGGAGTGTGACTGGGGAATTGTTTTCCTGATATTTGATAGGAGTAATTGCAGCCACTGCTGCTTCAAAGCAACTGTGGTTATACTATACTATGTCAACAAAAGTCAGTTTTGCCATGTGGAAACCTAATTACTTCAGAATGATCTGTTAGAAAGCACTTTTGAAATAGTCGGGCCATTTATACAACTCAGTAAAAAATATTTGTGCATGAAGCCTTTCTTAAATAAAAGCTTTCATGTGTTATAGTTTGAACAGTGCAGTGACAGTTTTAAATATATTTAAAAAGTAGACTTCTGTTTAAGAGGTGGTAGGAAAATTTAGTAGGTGATAAGAAAATATGAGTATTTCCCTCTGATTTCTGTGATAAACCTGGTAGGGCTATTATTGAATAGAAAAGAGGGTGGGGGTTTTTGCTTTTCTCTTCAGCAAGACCCTAATATTGTGGGAAATGGGATGAAGCTTTGATATATTTTAGTGAGATCATGCGATGTCAGGGATATTTATCTGTGTAGTATTTGCTCCAGAAAATGTCTTGAAGCTTTTGTGGTCTTTTTGGTCTTTCAGTTATGTAGTTGCTGTTCCCAACAATGTCTTGTTTTTACATGTTTGTCACTTCTGAGTTGTTAAGGACATCTGTTAATCAAACATTTTTTCTGTCACTATGAAACTAGAGATATCACAAATTTGCTTAGTTAAGTGTGATGTTCTGCACCTAGACTCTTACTAATTGCTGTAAGTAGCTCTTACTACTTAGAAATGTGCTTCTAAAAGACTCTGTAATCCTTATAACTGCAAAGGAATGTTGCAAGTTCCATGAATGTCTAAGCTTCATAGTGAAGCTAGGTTAACTGATGTGTTTGAAAGTCTTAGTTCTCAAGGCATAGAATTGTAATTTATGGATAGTCTGTTATGTGTATGAAATTTCAGGTGATTCCTGACACATAAACCATCTGTTCTGAATCCCTCTTCTTGAAAGAAATTCTACATTCAGTCACTGCAATATACATAAATCAAAAGATATAAAACATTTAGAACCAGATTTATTAATGCGTTGTTGGTACTGGGGAGCAGCAGTGACCCAAGGGTCACTAGGGGTTTTCTGCATTTCTGCCAGGCATTGCAATGCCTTCCCAAAGGCTCCTTAAAAGAGAGGCAGTGCAGGTTCTCCTGGCTGTCTCCTCACTTCTAGCTGCTCTTGTACTGCTGGAGGCTCTGTGCCACACAGCAGCTCCTGGTCTCCAGGAGCAGTGCTGGAGGCTTGCTTGTGCTGGTGGGCTCAGGGCCAAGGAGAGCAGATGGGTTGTGCCCACGCTGAGCCCAAGTCTCCACTGATTGTCAGATGGCAGCCGCCGGTCACACACACAAGAATTCCTTTTTTGTGTTGTTTGGTTTGTTTTTTTGTTTGGTGGGTTTTGTTTTTTTTTTGTTGGCTTGGGGTTTTTTGTTGTTCAGTAGTTCTAAGGTAATCTAAGTGGTTTATTACAGACTTCCAGAACAGTCTTTAATATCCTTAGGATATTGAAAGGATGTAGGACTTGAAAGAATATAGGCTATTTATTGTGGTTTTGTCAGCACAAAGCAGTTTAAAGGTACAGATTTGTCTAGAGCTGGAGAGCTGTGTAGAAGCAAACAAGCCCAGTATGATGTCACCAGCCCTTCTGAGCTGTTCCTGGCATTAGAAACAGGGTTTTTTTCCTTGGAGAAGACTCACTAGTTTTATGCAAAGGCAACTCTGTGAAAAAAGTAACACATGGACAGTGTGGAAAAATCCAGAAATGAGAACTGAAGAGGGAACTGAGAGGTGACATGATTCGACACTGCGGGTCTGCTCTTTCCCATAAAGTAACTGTAGCCTTATCTCCTTTCCATTCTCTCTGAAGTTCTTATGCACAAGTCTGCAGGTGCCAGGAATACTGAAGCTGGCTTCTTGGCATCTTGTTCCTGTCACAGTGCTGTTCATCCATAATAGATCATCCAGAATTTGTGCTTTTAATTTGACATAATAAATCAAAAATTACAAAGAGTGTAGTAGTGTCAGATATAGTTTATTTGGTCCCCTTATGTTGACTATTAACTCAGTTGATTCAACATCTATGTATCACTTCAGGTAATCTTGTCCAAGCAGAGATGATATGGGAAAAAAATTTCATTCTGTTTGATTTTCATGTTGTTAAACCAATTTAGAGCAGCTGGTAATTTGATTCAGTGAGAATATGATCAAGTATGATGTATGTATAGTGGATATTTTATGTAACTAGATTGATACAGTGCTATGAAATGGCACCTCTTTGCACCTATTGACAAGATAGAGTTAATCATAAACTACTGAGTATTTCTGATTTCACTGAAACACTAAAAACCACAGATTAGTTGTCAAGACCTGAGGGAACCAGAATACCTTAATAGTCATGACCAGCCTCCCCTGGGACCCTGACCTGCACTCTCTGCCCGTGGCCCAGAACCTCCCTTTGACCTCAGCCCTGCTTCTTGCCAGAGCTGCATTGTGAGCAGACCATCTCCAGCCTGGCTGCCTGCTGCCTCAGCAGCTGCTGCAGCCCCGAGCCCAGCCTTGTCCTCTGCTCTTTCTGACTTGCCTTCCCTGGACACACTAGGCCTGACTTAGCTCTTCCTCCTCTAACAGAGCAATTGCCTAAAGCTCTTGTGTTCCCAGCACTGTCTTATTGGGGTGCTCTGGGTGCAGTCCCATTGCCAGTGTGGGCTGCCACTGCCTTTGCTGGGGTCACCCTTTGATCCTGGGTTGTCTTCCCTCTCGGAGCAGCCCGACTTGCTGCTCTCTGCCTATTTCCCATTTTACTTTGTGCCAGTCAAATATTCCTGCCCACGCTGCTTGTTCCTCTTTTGCACTGAAAGAGGTGAAGGTCAGGTTGAACCTTCTCTTGGAAATAACTCTGAAGAAGGAACTTCTTTAAGGTTTCTGCAATGTTTTGTATAAGATTTTAGTGAAAAATCTTGGTGAACTTTTAGTGAAAAATGAAACAGACCTCCTGTTTTGACAGCTTTCCTCTGTAGCCTGGATGAGCTGGCCTTCTTCCAACAGGCTGCCAGAGACTTGTGTGACTCATTTTAAAAGAAGTGAGTGGACTTTAAAGACTATTAGATTTGTCCAGTTAAAATCTCCTGGGAAAGGGTATAGGGAGAAAGAGAGGTGAACAAATGCTGCGTTACTTCTTCCTAAAAACTAAGTCAATGAGAGGAAATTCAATGTGAAAAACAATCTGTAGAGTATAAGAATTTGCCTCAGGATAGATACTCATTGTTTCTTCGAAGAAATTAGTGTGATGTGAAAGGAGTGCTAGCCTATGTGTCAGTAATCACCTGTGTCTAGTGCTGACAGCTTTTTATTAACTATTTTTTTAAGAAAAGGAAAAAAAAAATCACTGATCTAAGAGGAACTGAGCATTTTTTTCCACTTCTTTTTCTTTCTTTTTCCCTCCAGAAGAATGGAAAGGGGGCAGAAATAAAGTTTAAAATCTTCATTGTGCTCTGATCCATAAGATTGATCCATATCTAGAGCCCCTTGAAAGAATTCATGTTTTACAGTTTTTTATTTATTCTGGATTAGAGAGTAGCTGTTTTTACTTCCCTTTTACTTCCCTTTTACTTTTTTTTTTCTTCTTGTTGCTTTCCCCTCCTTGTTCCAGGATGGTCCAGGAGTGGATTTTTCTTTAAAATTCCATGTAAAATTGTTCAATGATTTATATAAATTACAGAAAATTACTAGCACCTCCTTGCAAATAGTTTGAACCATAAGCTAATTTTTACAAAACAAGGAAACGTAAGTTGTGTAATTGGAGTAGGAATCATGGAGGAATGAAAGCTAGATGGTGATTTGAAGAATAGATTTAAATACATAAATCTGTGAGACATATTTATATATCTAAGAAAATCTCTAAGTCCCCATTGACATATTGATAAGTACAGTGGTGTTTATCCCTGCAGTTGTTCTATTTTCAGTTTATTTGGCTTATTGGGTAGATAGCAGTGAGTAGCTCTGTGCATGTAGATGTATTCTGCCATTACAGAGCTGCTTTCATATGTGTAATATAATATTTAAACTCCTTCTAAGCTGTGTATAATACTGATATTATTATGCTACTAGAAGCTGTTGCAAGAGGAAGCCTACTCCTGTGTCTTTTTTTTTTTTTCCTCTCCTCATTTCCAGTAATGTTAATCTAGGAATGAGTAGAGACGTCATAGTTTCAGTTTTCTACCTCTTAGCTCACATTTGATTGAGTAACTACTGACTCCAGAACAGAAGTAAACATTTCATAAATCAGCATTAAATAGCAGCACATTCAAACGAACATAAGGTCTGAATTTCTCCATGATTTAGAGATTCCTAAAGTTACATAGCAACAATGTTTCATTTTTTTGTCTTCACTCGGCCATGTATTACTTTTTCTTTTTCTTTTTTTTTTTGTGAGGAAAAGAAGCCTTAAGTGAGAACTAAATGCTAAGGACTTCTTTGTCTGTGTCTCAGTAAATGTACCAATGCAAGCAGCAGGATTGCTGTGGTAATTACTCTGTTTGGTACAGATACTGTATCAGTAGCATCTTGTCTGATATTGAAATCATGTAAATGGAACTGCTCTGGTACAGTGAGAGCTTGCCTCTATAGACCTTGACCTTGTACCTACTAGATTTACACTCCTGTGTTGTGCACAGAAGACTTCTGTGTGTTGTTAAATGGGAGACAGTGAGCTTTCTGAAGTGTTTGTAGCCTTTGGGCCTCAAGACCTATTCCTTTACATCATGATTACCTCCTAACTTAGAACTGAAAGCAATTTACCCTTAATTGTGAGAATGTTCAGTTCCTAGTTTAAAGTCTGTCTTTATAATTTTTTTTTCATTCAGTGAACTGGACCAAACGCTAGATCCAAAACCTGTAGTTACCAATATTCCTAAGAAGTAGCTAATGTTGGTTCAGCTCTCAACTTCATTGCATGGACTATAATGATGCTTTTGGAAAGACTTTGTGGTTGAGAACTTAACGATATTAAATTCACTTCTCATGCTTTTTTGCTTGGAATTCTTTAATGGCCAAGGAAATAAGTTGGTGGGAGTCACCCATCTATGCAAAACTTGCATAGTGATTTCATAATACTTAAGTATTATGCTAGCATGTAGCATTTAGCTAAATAAAGAACTCCTGTTTTCCAGACCTTACCAGTTCGGAAAATTCCATGCAAAGCCAATGCTCCTTCAGGGTCTTTTTTTGCACGGGACAACACAGCAAATTTCTTATCCTGGTGCAGAGATGTAGGTGTGGATGATACCTGCCTGTTTGAATCAGAAGGTTTGGGTATGTATTTCTTTATTCTTTATGTAGTAGTTGGTAATTTTAAATAACTTTTCCTTTGTGTTTAGCCTTGAAAGACAGAAAGGCTTTTAATAGATCCTGACTCTAAATCTGACCTGTGTTTGACTGCATTAATTCTGCCACTTGTCTGTAGAATGAACAAATAAAGTACACATCACATAATACTCATTTAAGTCAATTTTAAGAGGAACTTAAATGAGAGAAAAATCTTGCAATGTTTTCTTGCACACAAATGATTTTTCACCCTCCACATACTTTCCTGAGCACGGAATGCTGTTCCTTAGTTCAATGTATAAGATGGTGCTTTTCTGTTTTGGGAGCGTAGGATAAAGTGCATGCTCAGTTCTGTCTGCAGACATTTGGTTATTTGTGCAGATTTAATGAATTGCACAAGAGGCAAGAAGATACAAAATTTTTCTGTTTCCTATCCTGACCATTTTTTCCAGCCGGTTCCCTTGTGCAGTTCTGGACAAAAATTATCCAATACTACTGCTTCAGGGTGTTTCATGAAAAGAATTGTACTGTTTAGGAAATCACTGTTCTAATACTACATATTCTTCATTGTTTTAACTCTTCTCTCTTCAAAGAAAAACTTGTGTATCTTGACTTCAGAGTTTTTCAGCCAAATCTCATTAATGAAGACAGTCCAATGTTTGTTATCTGAACTCAGATAAAAGTGTAAAACAGTCATGGTGACAGACAGACCCGTTTCTATGGAAGACAAATGAACACACTGCTGAATGAAGAAGCTTCCTTGTTCTGTTGCTCAAAAACCTTTGCCCCTCTGAAGCTCTAACATGTAGTGACTGATCTATTCCCATTCTTTTGCAGTCTATTTCTATAGTCTAGCACAAATATTTCTGAGACAATTTTTCTTTTTCATTTGTCTGTTCTTTCATCCTGGGAGGTTTTTTAATTACATTATTTTATATGTCTGGGAGAAAATGCTTGGCACAGGACAGATTAGTATCACAAAGGTGACAAATAGTAAGTAGAATATATGTATTGACTCTATTTTGTTAATTAAATCTTCAAGATGAAATTCTTATTTGATATGGTAAATCATGTGGAATATGAACAATAATTGTAGTTTCAATGATTTGGTGAAGAAGTTGGACATTTACCTAGGACCAAGAAGCTTGTAAACACCAGGAGGTGCAGAGCTCCAATGCCTGAGATAGGCAGAAGAACCTCTGGTTAATGGAATACTTCAAGGTATTTGCAGTTTGTACTGCTGTGGTAAGCCCAGCAGTTTGCCATTGTTCCACAAATTTCTTGTGCACTTTTAAGAAACTAGATCTTGTTTAGAGATGGAATTGACATAGCTGGAATACTGACATTTCCTGATAAGTTAATTTTCACACATAGACAGTGCCTTGCCTGCCACAGTAAAACACAGACAGCAAATACACCTGAAAAGGTGGTGTTCCAAAGGAATTCCTCTCTCAGAAAACTGAAGTGAAATATGATTGAGTGCGCAAACCTGTGCTCTATTTTGTTTGATTAGTGACTGATCTTCTCCACTGATTAAAAACTAGGCTATGTTTTTCTTCCCTTATTATATAATGTACTAGTAGAAAAGATTTATGGTGCTGGAAATAGGATTAGGACTTGACTATACTTTGACCCATTTTTATGAACTTGAGAAGGAGTTAGTAACCATGCCATTAAAAAAAAAAAAAGGATAGGTAAAACTGGTAGCTATTATTCTCCCTCAGTTTAAGCATTAACTCAAAGTTTTGCTTTCATTTGAGATTTTCCTAATGCATTAGAAATAATGATAAATCATAACAGTTGCCAATCTAAAGCTTTTATGTTCCTCTCTCTCCTACAAATCACTTCACCAATGCATAGGAAGCAAAAATTCAGCAAAGGTAAGTAATATCAAAGGTTCTTTTCAAAGTAGTGAGAAATGTGTGTGAATGACATTTAAGTCTTTGCACTGCCTCATTGAATTCTGTATTTTTTATCATTAATGGTGGTGAAATTATGGTTACAGAGGTAACTGTTTTCTGTATTTCCTTCTGTTTTTTCCCATGGCTAATAAACTCAGTAAATTGGTGTGTAAATTGTTAGTGATAAAGCAGCTTTTTTCTGTCTGTGTTAGAGAACCTTATTGAGTCAATGTTCTCAATTGAGTAGATTTTTATCCTCATTTTTTCACTCTTATTCTGTTTACTTTATGGTATGTAAATACTGTGTTATTCAATTAGAGGCATATAGTGATATTTTCTTCATGCTACTTTATCATATAAAACATTCTTGATGTCTTTTTCTGGCAAATATGTATTCTAGAATTATAAGAGTGATTTTGAAGATTTAGTGCACTGAAATACTTGAACGATGGATTTATAATGCTATTGATTTAAAAAAAAAAGTAGCAAGTATATTAGAGATAAATGAGATCTATACTCGCTAAGATATTAATTGCTATTATTTCTCATTACTTAAAAATACTATATCATCGTGATGAGTTCGGAAGAAATCTTTGAAATCATGCAAGTATAACTGCACACAAATGCATCCAGCACTCCCAACTTTTTAGCACTGAGTCTGAAATGATATCAAGGTATTCCTCACTGGAATGGAACTGTCTCAAGCAGAGACTAGAGCAGATAGGGGCAGTCCATGCCTGATGAGCATGCAGGTAAGTGATGTTAATGTGAATCTTGAGTATTCCTAGAGGCTTGCTAGGGGGGCTTCCTAGGGTTAACATTTCAGAGCTGATCCAGACAAGCAGGTGAGCAGACCTATTCATGTCATTTTGCTCTTGTCCTTCACTTGTGGACCAATTTAGCAATTTATGTGATTATTTAAAGTTAAGCACAGTTTCAAATGCTTTGTTGGATTTGGGCTATTCGGCTGAGCTAAACAAGGAAACAAGATTGAAATCTTCAAAAAAATAGAAGGAAAAATAAATAGAATGAAAAATAGAGGTGCTTGATATACTAGTAGATATGATTATGCTGTCTAACCAGTAGTTACTTTAAATATAGTTGAAAGAGAACAGTAGAGAGCTCAAAAGTTTGAAGACTTGTACTACTAATTTGTTAGTAGTCTATAATATGATGTAGTTTGTCTTGCTGAATGTTAGCATGCTCTAACATAGGTTAAAATGCAGACAAATAGGAAACACAGTTTCCTGTTAAGATTTTTAACATAGCCAGAGCTGACTGGCAGCAATTTATCTCTAAATGCAGAGACATGGCAGGAAAGTCTCCAAGTTAATAGCCTTGCAAAGAAAAGGTGGCTGGGGTACCTGTTGTATGAGCTGCAGCTCATACGTGGGCATCTGTAAAAATTATAGCAACACAGTATGTAGGGATAATCTTGGATGCTGCAAAATAGAGGAACACTCTGCATGCTCCTTGCACTCATTGCCAAATTTAGCATGCTTGTCTTTTTTTTTATTTTTAAAGTTAGTGTATTTAAAGGAGAAGGAATTAGCTTTGCTAATACCAAAAATTAGCATCCAAAATCCATATTTTGATCGTCTGTGTAAATCTTGAGATACAGTGTCATTGAATGGTCTTCATAGATGTATCAATCTATGTAGGACTCTGAACATGATGCACTAACTCTTTGCAGTGTAAGGATATTAATACTGCCTGTAACTCCTCTGTTCCTGTAAGGATACTTTGTAAATTCTGCTGGATAGGTTTTAGGGCAGCAGATTCACACAGGTAATTTTCTTTATGGAAGCATTCTAGGTGGAGATATTTGTAATTGTGCTTATGCCTGTAGAGTATAATACTCAAAGAAAACTCTTCTTGGACAAATAAGAATGGTAAGATTTTCTATGATTGCTTTAGTTAAGTGAACTTAAAGCATAAGTTCTGAACATTTGTGGTAATGGAGTGTTGTTGGATGATTATAGGATTTGGAACCAATGAATATTCTGCATCTCTTCCATGATAAAGTCTACCCGGCAAGAAAAGGGTTTGCCACCAAGTGTGCCAGCATGCTGATATGTCATTTGTTTGGGGAGTTGTTGAATGCTGTTGATGGTTAATGTTTTGTGCCTGTGTATTCTATGCCCCTGTACACACAGTATGTGACATGGACTTTTTTTGATGCAACTGATGGATTAGAGTTTCATGCAGAGGTTTCCTAAATAAAAGCATTTAGTATTTTAATGGAAATAGAAACACAAACATCTCTGATCTCTCTTCTAAAATTGTTGGTTTAAAGGTTATTTAAAAAATACTCAAATGTTGTTTGCTTAAAAATATTTTATACATAGGGGAAAATTATTTTTTCAATTAATACTCTAGTTTACCTGGTTTCAAGATGCAAGTTTTTTCTGTTCTTTTATACTGTCACATCCACATATTGTAACACCATGTTAAAATTTACATGAAGTTGCATCAGAATAAGATTTTGTCCCATATTTCACAGCTCTTTACTAAACTACTCATAATATTACTGAATATGTCTGATTTTGAGGACTATAGAAGCATCCTGGACTCCGTGTTGTTACCACTGGATTGAAACTAACGAATTTCAGTAAATTATTAGTGTTTAGATGATCTCTATATTTCTCCTAGATGAATTCTTTACTATCCTTAGATCTAATATGTTTGACACCTTAATTGTTTTGAGACTTCCATAAGTGATTGAGCTGAAACAGGGCAGGGAGTGTGGGGGAAGCACAAGTGTGTCATAGCATAACTCTGATGCAGAAGCAAGGATGAGTTTGGGATAAGTTAACGGAGTGTTGACAAAGCAATGTTGGTGGTTTTTCTTAAGAACAAAAAGCCTTTTGTAGGATCAGAATAAAAACTAAAGGAAAAAGTGACAGACAATAGGAAGATGGATTAAAGGACAAACCTTTTGGAAAACTTTCCCTAAACTAGTGTGAGTTCTGATGGCAATTGGAGGCCTGTGATGATAAATACTAAGGCACTTGGTAAAACTCTTTGCTTCTAGTGCGCTAAGGAATACTTTAGAAACAAAAATCATACTTACTTTTTATGATTCAGCTATGCCTGATATCTTAATCTTTAAAACAAACAAACGAAAAAGGTAGTTTATGTTAGAAGAAGGAGTGACTTCATTAAAAATGGTTTATAAAAGTGTTAGGAGCCAAGATTTGAAACTTGGCAGGAAGGTGTGAGAAGTTTATTTCCATATTGTGATTGGATATTCCACTAATTTAAAACCAACACAAAACCACAAACAAAACAAAAAACCTGAATGGTTGTTATTGTGAACTCTCAGTTTAAACGTGTTCAGCAAACACGTGGACTCCGTGTGCATTGTATGTTCTGTCTCCTCACAGTCCCAGGTTCTGATAGTGCTGAAAGCAGAGGCTGTTCCTCCTCTGCTTCTCCTGGTAGCATCCAGGCACTGAGGTAAGGAGCACTGGGGAAGGGACTGGTGAAGGATGCAACACTGTGGTGAACAGTAGGTAGGAAAGAAACGGAAGTGCATGGAAGAAGCACAAAGGCTAAGTGAACAAAATAGGAAGACCTGTAAAAAGAGAATGGGACAGCAACAAGATGGGAGCAGTGTGAAGAAATGTTATTGCCAGAGAGAATCAAGGATAAAAGCTTCTAGGAGCTGAAAAGGAATTACTGTTAACAAAGAGTGCCTGGAGGTAGCATGTTAAGATGCAGGCAATGAGGACAGCAGATAAGAAGCATATAAAGAGATGAGATGAAAAGCAAAAGGGTCTAAAACTGTCAGGACACCTAAAAATAGCCAGACTTGTATGCACTATTTCTTTATCTTCCCACTGCATTCTTGTCAAGCAAATGCAATCAGTGAGATTCTCTAGAAAGATGGATATTTCCATTCATTTTATGCAGGGGATCTGCATACAATAACATTTGTTTTTCTCTGAAGTCCCTAAATACATATGCTGTATAGTCCTCAGGAATGCTAATATTTTCTTGTTAGAAGCACTGTCTTATGAGATGACCTGATGTTTGTTTTTGTGGTTGGTTATTGTCTGCACATGTCTTCATCCTCTAACAATGATTTCACTGTGTCACATTGTTCAGTGTGAAATGCATGAAATGTGTCTAGATTATGTTGAGTCACTTGCTAAAGGTCTGTGAATTTTGCTTGGGTAGAGCATTGTTTTACTTTTTAAATCAAATTCTCTTCTAGCTATATTTATGGATCTTTTTGCAAGTAGTAGTATTTGAACCTCTATTTCTCCTCCATTCCAAAGTCATTCAGATGTGCACATGAATGAATTGTAATTGACTCTCTTTGACTTTTCCAAACCCAGTTTATTTCATTTATGTTTTTGGGGATGCCTTACTTCTTAAAACCAAGTTTTATTTTGGGGCTGTCCCAAGTGGTTTAAAACCAAAGTAGCAGAATACACTTCTAGGGTCATGAATGTAACACTTTAAAAATACTGATCACTAGTAAAGGTAAATATTTAATGAAATTACTGTATTGTGGGAAGGAAGAATATTGAAAATAGCTGAATGTCCAAGTGTTCATCATTTATATTCTTAGTAACAGATGCCTGAAGAATAAATGTATCTTTCCTAGTACAGTGCCTGTTTAGTTTTCATACTCTGCAGTTTCACTTCTGGAAATATATTTGGATGAGATTAGAGGACAAATGCATCCTTCTCAAAGGGCTACACAAACACTAGGAAAAGATTTTGGGGTGAGCATTCAACTCCCAGCACTTACACTTATTCATGTCAGTGGAGCTACAAGTTGAAATCACAAAGCTGAAGGTCTGCCCCAGGGCGTTAGTTACCTAGAGATGTTTAAGTCTGAGGATTTCCGTTTTGGGTCTCATACATACATAGAACAAAGTAATTACTTTCAGAGCTTTAACTAGACATTAAAATATCTTTTTCAGGTATGGTATTTTTTCTTCATGCATTTGAGTTTGGTGAGTCTTTAGATTACCAAAAGTTTATGTAGCTGATGTCTTGACCTTAACTCGTTAATAAGAAAATTATTTTGATGCTGTTCCTTTTTTTTCCAATTTATACAAATAGTCACGCAATTGCTTTTTGGTCTCAATTCAATCTGAAGTGTAAGGTGCAAATTTTTTGATCATTGTGGAAATTTTTAAAACCTGATTTTTACCCATAACATGAAGGCTTTACTCCAATAGGTATTTCTGAAGAGTAGATTACAATGTACTCATAATTACTTTTTTCTCTTCTATTTTTCCTTTCTTCTTCTTGCAATTTTGGGGAGTTGATTATGCAAACAGGCACAGACTTTTCTTCATTTATTGATTTTGGATTTTGCTTATAAGCTTTGCTGAACTTCTTTAGAGAACATTACCTATTCTGAATCATGGGGGAAAAAATGTATTAGTTTATTGTGGTATTTCATAATTGTTAGAACTTACCCCTGAAGGCAAGGGTAACTGACATTCTTGCCAGTAGATTCCTTTGGGCACATGAGAGTGAAACCACACTGAATGACTAGTGTGTTTTTATATGTATTTATATATATATATATACACAGCAAGTTCATTTTAGATCAGTTTGGTTTCAACAGAAAGGAGGTATATAGCCATTTTGGTTATTGTCATCTATAGAAATGCAACAATATAAAAGTATGAAGATATCACTTTAGAAAATGTGGGAGGAAAAGAGAGAAAGGATAACAATAGAGAGTGGAGTGAGACTTAATTGTTGCAATTTTAATGTCTCTTGTTTGAAGTGATGGTCATAGTCTTGATCCGTTGAGGGTGGGGGAAGCCCATGAAACACCAGGTTCAGTGGGTTAATACACAGTCAGGTTCAGGTGAGAACATCCAGGGTACCTCCCCTGGGGTAAGCGCTTTGCATGGTCTGTTGCAACCCTGTGGATCATGTGCAGTCCTCTGGTGGAAGGCCCCAGAAATGAGTCTGGGCACACTTCGGGGGACTTTGCTGTTTTATGACACCTAAAACATGAGAGCTGCCTCTCACATCAGTGTAGCTGAGCCAGTTATGCCTCATCAGAAGTGATGTATGCCTTCAGGCCTATGTGTGAGTGTCCCAACACCTTCCACAGAGGGGAGTTTTACACCGGAGCCAGTTATGTAAGGGAGGACATTGCCATGATAAAAAGCATTATTCCACTTTGCAGAATCTGCTTCTTGTGAGCCTTTTCCCTTATTTGGCTAAAATCCCAGCTTGTTGCTAAACAGAAGTTGGTTTGTCATGTTCATCCTCTGGTGGTGGGTGCCTGGGCTGCTCTTACACAGTTCAAATGTTTCACCACAACACGCCCAAACGCTCTCCTCCTCTCCTTCAGCTAGGGAGTGCAAACCTGGCCTCGGCAAAGCCCCTGCTGCTTTTGCAAATGGATGACTGGGACACCAACCCTTAACATTTCAGTCTCACAATAATGAGAAGATCATGTTGTGTCACAGCTACTTCTGAATAGTAAAAAAACTATTCTGTGTGGAATCCAGGCTTGCAGACTTGCATATATGTGTGTATGTATAAAGAAGAAACTATTTTTTGTCTGTTTGGGATTTTCGTACTGTGAAGAACTAATTCCTAAAGCATTCTAGTTTCATATTTGCTTTAAGAGTAGATGTGAAAAAAAATCAGGTCCGAATTTATAGTGAGGTATATCTTTGTTAATGCAGCCTTGTTATTTTTTTAATTTAAATTGGCTAAGAAAAATAGTGATCTAAAGGACATGAATTCTCTTAGTTTGTAGAAAGAAAAGTATCACTCTAATGTTATTATTTTTGACATTCTACTAATTAAAGTGTTCTGCCAGATCTCTTGATTATTTTTAAACAGTTACAAACTGCTTGCAGATTACCAATTACCCCAAATAATTATTCAGTGATTTAGATAACTAAATGGAACTTCTGAATTGTCTGCACGCTGAGAACCACTCATCAATCCCATCCTTTTTATTCCAGTAAAACTCTCCTGCAAGCCAAAGAAAACAAACTTTTATCAGTCAGGATTTACAGATGTTGATGATTAGGTTCCATTCCCTCACTAAGATCTTTAAAACAGATTATATTTATCAATGTTTTCCATCTTCATTTTGCTTTTCTAGTACTCCACAAGCAGCCAAGAGAAGTGTGCCTTTGTTTGCTGGAACTTGGAAGAATTGCAGCAAGGTAGGTGAAAATATTTAGAGACTGATGAAATATTTGCATTCTTGACAGCAGTGGCTATTGACAGACATATTAAATCAGCACATCTCAAACTTACTTTTGTGCTCATTAGGTTCAAATAGAATGTTTGTCTTGATGTCACTCTTGAGGGCAGTTAACAAATATAACAAAATCTCTGTACCTCAATGAAGATATTTGTTGGATATTCTTGTAGCAGGAGAGGAAGGGTTTGAGAATTTTTTTCTATAAAACTTTGAGCCATTTCTCCTTCTAAAGTCAGATCTCTGTATAAACACTACAATTTAATTAAGTTTACTGGTAATAAGTTGATCTTCACATGACCTAAATCTGACCAAGATGATTCTAGCCATGCTGGACCTTCAGTACATTGTAATGTTATCTTTGACATCAAGATAAAGACTTTTTCTAAACAATCAAAATTACAGAAACTAGAATGTGGGTTTTCCCCCTGGTTTAACCAGCATAGTGCATAAGATTTACTAAAAAACACATGAGCAGCAGTGCTGCTGCCCAGTCTTGCATGTAAATTGCAGTTGCATTCTTCCATGTGTGTCAAATTGGAGTCCCTTGCTATTCAGATAGTTTCATTAATTTCAGAAGAATTCCTTTTGGTGATAATCATTGTGAAGGAGACCCTTGTTTATTCCAAGCTTAAGAACTAGTATTGGCCATGTTAAAATTGCATCATATGTATTCAAATTTTGTGAATGAACTCACATGGAAAATTAGAAATTTGTCTCATGGTCAAGTCTCAGAAAAACCCTTGCTGTCAGTGGAAGCTTGCATAGGAATAGCAATGACCAAAAAAAATAGTTGATTTCAGGTTTTCAATTATTTTGTTATCTCTAAAACTTGGGTTAAAAAGGCAAATTATTTTAACTTCCCACTAAGAAGAAAGTATTTTGATCTGCAGGTGCATAATGAAATTGATTTTAATGGATCTGAATTTACCTGAGCAAACAAACTGTGCTTTCAAGACCAGCTTGGAGATAGACCCTATGCCTGGGGCATAACTGTCAGGAGTATCTGCCCCAGTTGGTTACTTGAGAGTATCCAACTTCCTCAGGGAATGCCTGTTAGTGGTTAGGCAGTGTCAGATTCTGCTAAAGTTGGTTGAGTTAGATTAATCTCATTTTGCAGTGAGATTTGATGTCTCAATAGATCTAAAAGGGAATGAAAATAGAATCTTATCCTTTATATTTGTCTTAAGCTTCCATGTCTCAGATGCTTTCCGTTCCAGACATGAAAAGAAATACTGAACAAGTAAATAAGCCATGTTTTCATTTATTATGCATGTCTATCCCTTTACCCGTAAAATATTTGTATTTTATTTTTTATTTCTATTACCATATATCATTAATGATTATTTTATATATTGTGTTTATGTTTCTGTATTTATGTTATTTATTTTAATTTTATTTATAGCTTAGGGGTCAAATAACATGTCTGTCTACTTTTTCCTGCTCTAGTATCTCTTCAAAAACAACCCCCGATTTATAACCTTGTACGCTTCCAAGGTACACAAAAACTGAAGTGGAATGTTGGGTTAACACAATTGAAAACCAAATATGTGATGCCAGTTTTGCCTGAGTTGTGGTAAACTAGAACTGTGTAGGAAAGGAGAACTGATAATTGCCTTCATTAAGCGCAGGAAAGAGCACATTAAAGCGACACCGCTGCGCTGCTTTAAACAGGAGGGAAGTCAGATGTATGCTTTGTGAAGCAAACCGGGTCTGATGGCAGTCTTAGGGATCTGCTTTCCAGAACAGGAGCTGCAGAGATCTTTGAAAATGTGCCTCAGTCTGTTTTTAAAGAACAAAAGGAGTAAGAGACACTGAGTCATTTTAGAAGCAGAAGGATATGTTCGAAGTGGCTTACTCATCACAAGGACTCAGCTTTTGGCACACTTTGCCCAGCTAGATTACTGTTAGTCTTCAGGGTCTGTAACTCCCAAAAGTCAGCCTAAGCTTTTTTATTTAATGCAAATAGACTTGTGATTGAGGCACAAGTGAGGAAGAATGAGGATTGCTTGAGGAGGAGTTAAACTGAGCTCTGTTCTGCTGAACTTGAACTTGTATTCAACAGATACTCTGTGGAGGAGGGGAGACAAGTGATAATATACCTTCGCTTTAGTAATGCTTGTAGCATGTTATCTCATAGTGTCCTCTTAGCCAAATTAGAGACAGATGGACTTGATGGATGGACTGCACAGTGAGTGGGAAACTGGTGTGACCACTTGGCTCAAAGAGTGGCAGTTCAAAGATACTAATAAAAATGCAATTGCCTGATAAATTATCCTGAATTTGAGTTGTTATGAAAACACAATTTGAGATCATCTGCGAAACTTCAGTAGTTAAAATGAGCCCTTGTGTCACTGACAGCTGTTATGTGGATGCAGTGAGAAGATTTATGAGAGAGGGAGGTGTCCTACAGGATGGAATTGACCACTGACAATGCACAGGACCATTGCAGTGTGTTGCACAGGTCCAACATTCTCCCTAAGTATATGAAAGTCAGAGATTATACAATGGAAAACAGCTAAATTATCTTTTCAGCACAAAGAATGAAGTTCTTTGGTTACTGTTAAACTCTGGGAGGTTAAACAACCATCACAGGTCTTTTGGAATTACTGTTGAGTGATTTCAAGGTCTTTCTGCTATTGTATTCAATTTTACCTTGATAAAAATGTTAAGTGGTGCTCTAAGAAGTTTACCAGCGACCATGTTACAGTCCAATGCTGCTTCATTTGTAGTTGTGAGAAGCCAGGCTAGAAAGGAGCAGAAAGGAAATGCTCAACATACCTGCCCAAACAGAATTTGCACCTCTACCCCTCTCAAAAAGGTGTGATTTTTACAATTTCAGCTTTACAGCAACTTTGCTTCAGGTTGATACAGCATGTGGAAAAAAATGTGGGTGTTTTTGTTCATTGATTTCATTTTTCAACTTTTCACCAGAGGAATTCAGAACACTAGAAGTACAGCAAACTTCAAAAGTCTATCACAAAGACAAAATGTAGAAATTATGGAAAGTAGTAGAAGCACAGAAGCGACATTTCTTACAGTGGAAGAATTTTATTTGATGAGTAAGGCTGTATGCAGGAGTAGGCTTAGAGCCCAGTGGGAATTTAATAATTTACAGCCTGTCAGCATCTGCAGACAGACAGGAAGTAAATAGATTGTATATATTGTTTGCTTCAATGTTGGCTGACTTCTCATTAGGCAGACTGCACCAGTTAGAAGCCAATACAAGCATAGATTTGGTTCTTGGTTTACTTTCTATTAATTTACTAGGCAGTACTATGACTAAATTAAATGTTACCAGAAAAACACAAAAGCTAGTATATGTGCTTTTGTCTTTTCTCTGTACACTTCTAACATTATTATGGTATTTAGCTTAAATTTTCATGCTATATATTTGTTACTGCTCAATATTTTAGTGTCCAGATCTTTATCTAGGTAAGTCAGTATAGTTCTGCATCTGGACTGTGGACTTTTCTGCTACAGAAGAAAATAGGGTTTCATTTGTGCAAGTAGTTTGCTATGAGAAGCCTACCTGGCATGATAACTTTTCCAAGCTGAAGTCATTCTTTGAAAAAGGAACTCTTATCTGTTTTTCTGGGGTTTGTTCAGTGTTGGCAGATTTAAAAAACACGAAAAAACAGAAGGGGATTATCAGTAATTAGGAAAATGGGATGCGCTTTTAGACTTCTGACTTCTGTCCAAGCTCTGCTGGTTGCTGTGAGATACTGACTCAATCACTTGCCATAAAGCTTTCAAAAGATCTTTCAAAAAGAACCTTGCTCTTCAAGTGCTCTGTTGTGAGTTTATCCATGCTGAAGTTCCATGTATTTTGTTCTAGCTGGAGCTACAAGTGTGTTGCCGCTGTAAACAGAGATCTGAAGACTGGCTGTCAAAAATCAATTAATAGAAACACTAACCACTTCTGAAGAGTAGTGGCCATGTCTCAGTTTAATTATCTATAAATTCAGTACAATAGCTGAGACCAGGAAACCCCTTAATCCCTTTTCATTTGGATTTCTTTGAAAAATAGTAACACAAAATATAAGTTGTCAAGCAATTTGAAAATATGCTGTTTGGAAAGAAAAAAATAAAATTAAAAAAGTGCAAATGTACTGAACTTGACTCTGTCCTGCATGGTATAGCAATTTTTGAGGTCTAGTGTTGTTCATAAATTATTCACCAACATATATATTATCAGACAGAAAAGTTGAAAAAATACCTGTATTTCCTGTAAATTTGATTAACTGAGAGGCTGCATCTAAATTATTTTTTTCTATTAATTTGAAATGATGGCAGTAATGGTTGGTATATTTTGTACATGTTTATTAATGTGCATATCATTCTGCTATTGCATAGAAAGTAGAAATTCTTTCCACTGTTTTATTTTAAAATACGTAATACTTTATACGGACTAGTAATTTATTATTTGCATGTTTCCAAAAGGTTTGGGGTGGAACCTCCTGGATTAATAAAACTGGAAAAAGAGATTGAACAAGAGGAAACATTTTCAGCTCCCCTTCCATCTCCTTCACCATCACCCACAAAGTCTCCTGGGAAAAAGAGCACAGGGAAACTGTTGGATGATGCTGTAAGTTGTTGGAGGAAGCTTCTTCCTATCTTATCCATTCTGATATGCACTCACTTGCAAAACACACTCAAGCCCAAGTTTAACATCTCACTCGATTTTAAACATTTGTAGACTTATGGAGTTGGGGTTTTTTTGACTACAATTATTTATGTCTGAAGCTTGGAAAAAAAAGTCACACTGTGTAGGAGCTCTGCAGCTTAGCCTAGCTTTGTGCTTAGGGCCACATTCCCTTCTTATTACTCTTTTACTCCTTATTCCCAGCTCCCACTTGGTGCTTTGTCTGAGGAAGGACTGAGTCAGGACAAGATTTGGCTCATGCTGACTTGTACTGAATGTTAACAAACACTTCTAAGATATTTCAGCCTAATTTTTATGCTGTTTTGCATGATTCTCCCATAGTAAAAAAACAAGCATTGTTTTCCTCATTGCTAGAACAAAAGTATCTTGCTTTGAATTTCATTAAACTTGTTGCAGCATATTGAGTGTTCATGTCTCTGGTGCAAACCCATAGGGGTTCATTTGAAACAGCTGGAATCAGATGAAAAGGACACATTTTGAGACCATGAAGAGGTTAAACTGGAAAAGTACAAATCTAGCCTGTAAAAAGAAGCAGTTACCATAGCAACTACTACATTGCAAGGTAGATGTGCCACCTGGGAGTTACAAAGCACTTCTTGAAAAATCCATGTGCCACTTTCCTGTTACAAAGAGCAGATGGAATATAACGTTCATTCATTTTATTGAAACACTTTTTTTATTTGATGCATATAATCACATTTAAATTTTTCTGGTTTGTATTTCTTCCTTAACTTTGCAAAAGCACTCGTGTTTCAACAGAATTGAGAAAGAGCAGTTACGTGTAGAGGGAGGATGATGACTGCATATCTTGTAGAAATTGAACAGAGTATGTAGTTTTCTCTAACCACCTCCTTTAATTTAGAAAGCAGTATGGATAGAAACAGAATGGAATTCATCCTGCTAGATTTGTGACCCGCACTGCCCCAGACACTCACACCATAAAATAGCAGCAGTTGTTCATATAGTCCAGACACAAAATAAAATAGAATATAATTCCTCCCTCTGCTTCCTTATTTGATTTCCAAATTCCACTCAATACTTCTGTGTCCTTCGGGACAGTAAGGCAATGGAACCCTCAATAGCAGGCTCAGCAGTGAAGATCTCATTATCGTCTGTTTTACACTAGAATAAATCTGTTGGCTTTCATTCTCCACAGGCTGAAGATTGGTTTATTTTGCTTACGCAGTTCAAAATAACCTTGAAGTTGTTTAGGCCCAGCTACTCTGGGTTTTTGGTTCTTTAGATGAACTCTGGTGGATGAAGCATTAAGTTCCTACTACCCATTTTCAGCTTCAAATTTCCAGTGTGTCCAAGGGTGATAAATGCCATAGGATACTCGTTCAGAAATCCGTGATTATCAAACAGTATTCAGAGGGCTGGTGCCAAAAAAGCTCCCTAAGCACAATCCCAGTCTTGATACCATATTCCAAGAAATACAGCAATACACCTTTTTCATCCTCAGCAACCTGCACTTGGATTTAAGTCATCAACCACTGACTTCATATAAGTTATTCCTATTGTACATTGACTATCTATATAGTTTGTTCACCAAAAATGGAGGCTAAGTCTCACCCATGTTGATGTAACTGATCTTAAAATTCAAAAAGTGACTCATTCAAACTGAGGACAACTCATCTGATACTTGAGAAACACTTTTTGTGTGTAAAATACATGTAGAGTTCCTCTGTTAAGTGTTATTTTAATTATTTTTTTCATAAAAATATTATGCCCTGATTGAAAAAGAGAAGTCTTAAGAATACTTATAAAAAACCCTCCACAAAGTAATAATGTTATTCTGATAAAGGCATTGAACAATTTCAGTAATAATTGGAAAGCCTTTAAATCACTCAACAGAGCTTGTTTCAGAAGTATAGAATCAATAATTGGTTACCTTTTAAGTTCTTTTTGGCTTATTTAACATACTGTAACTTAATTCTTAAAGCAGATCTGAAAACGATTTGTTACTTCAGAAGCCTTATCTATTCATGATAACCAGAACACTTATTAGAGTGCTACAGATTTGGTCAGGCATCTTTTCATTTTATGAAACAATTTAAGACTTTAATTTGTTAGCTATTCTGAAAATATCCTTTCCTGAGCCTCAGACCATCTTTACAAGCCTTGATTTACAAACTGGATATGAAAATGTCTTTGGAATATTGTTTGAAGTGGGCAAACATCTACAAGTTCCTCTGGCATTTTGCATTGTTTGATGCTGACATGCTAGGTATGTTCTTTGTCCAAGAAAACCACAGTGGATGAAAATGCTGCACTTATTCTTGCTGTTCCTATGCAGAAGTGCAATTTGAATGTCAAGTAAGAGCTTCTCAGCCAGATCTGCTCTTTTGATATTGATGCCTTTACTACTTTCCCATCATTGAAGAGTACAAAATATACTTTTACTAAATGTCACTGCTTTTGGTAGCACATGCCAGAACAAGGAGGCTGAAGTCAAGCTGATGCAGCTAATAAAAAGCAGGAAAGTGATTTTCATCTGTTTTTTCTCAGCCCTTATTTTTGGGGCTATATAGTTAGGTTTGGCAGTGATAGTGTACTTGAGGTCCCTTTAAATTAACTTTGATTGAACTAGCCCTAACAAGGAGATCATCAAAGGGCAGTTGAAAATAGTGGGGAGTGTCTTGGCATGAGTTTTTAATCATGTCACAGTATTTTCTGTATGATTTTTTTCTAAGGTGTTAGTGCACAGTTTGAAAGAGGCAGAGCCTCTTACTGGTAAGGAAGATGCCTCTATTATTTATATGTATTTAGAAGGCAGGATGCATCTTATGACACCTTCATTTTAGCTATATTAACACTTTGAGCTGATTCACCATAAAATACTGAGAATACATTTACAAAAGTTTGATGCTGAACTCTACATAACAAACTGTTTGACTTCAGATAAACAGTGCAAATTTGATGCTGACCTGTGTGACATTTGTCTCTATTTTTAACTCATCTCAGCTACTAAGTCATTGCTATTGGAAGTACCATAGGGTGCTTTCTGGGATTCCAGAAATGTTAAGAAAAACCAAGAAAAGTACCATCCATTAAGACTTACATTAAGTGATATATTATAACAAGTGTCTTATTGAATGTTTTGCTATCCATGTTATTTTAAATAGTTTCTATTAATAACTTCTTGTTTTACAGGTTAAACACATTTCTGAAGATCCACCTTGTAAATGCCCTACTAAGTTCTGTGTGGAGCGTCTTTCACAGGGCAGGTACAGAGTTGGAGAGAAGATCCTTTTTATTAGGGTAAAGATTTTATTTTTACTTTGTAGTGAATAGCTAGTATCTGCTACCTTCCACTTTGAAAATTACATCACTGATTAACAGGAAAAAATATTTTCTTGTTAACTAGCACTGACTCATTTTTATGACACTCTCATTTTATGAGTTGGAGAATGAATAACCCACAGTATGTTAACTGACCCAAGGAATTATTAATATGTGATAAATATCCTTCTGACTTTAGGTGACTGAATTTGCTCTCTCTTTAATCAATTGCAACCAAAAGAAAAGTCTTTAGAAATGGACCTGGTGACTTCTCAGTTTGGCTTGAAAGAATATCCACTGCACTAAAACAGCCTTTCTTCCACTCTGTTTTGACTGATACCATTTAACAGGTCAGGAAACAGATCAAAGGCTTCATGATCATTGAATTGCCAAGTCATGACTAAGATATATTGCTGAACTACCATGAGCAAAACATTAAAATGCATAGTACTTCATTTGATTAACAGATATTTCCAAACCCAGAATTGTATTTCAGACTATGTATGTAGAGTATGAACTCCCATAGCACAAGGTTAATCAGTATCAATATTTGCTAGCATTATTATATGGCTGAGTTTAGCACATCAATACTTTCAAAGCTTAATTCTTCTGATCCACTTAATCTTCTCTATATATGTCTATGGTAATGATAATTGAAAATATGCTAATCTTCTTATTCTGTAGTTGTATGTTAAGAATCTGATTCATACTATGCTTCTTTCCATCTTCCTCTCCACATGCACTATTCTTGAGTCATGACTTGACAAAATGATAGGCCTTGCTCTCAAATAACTGTTATCCCTATTTTGCAAAAGGCACGTAACTGTGACCTGATAAAACTGAGCACTTGTAAACAAAAGAAGTCAGAGGGATTCCTTGTCATCTGCAGAAGTCAAGTTCCTTGTTCAACAAAATACCGGAGTGCTTATTCAGTCATAAACTTCTGCTTGATATAACTTACAGTGAAGTCAATGAAGCCAGATAAGGATTTGGGTTTTTTCAGGAGTGTAAAGTTGGGAACACGTATAAGTACTGTGCTGAAAAAGGACTGAGAGCTCCTAATTAATTCAGTAATAGGTCATAAAGAAGAAGAAATAAGGGATTTGTTAAATCTCACAGATAGTTTGAGATTTAACATGCTAGTATAAAGGATTAATTGCTTTTCTGGTTTGTAGCCAGTGAGACTTTTTTAAAATTTTGGAGTATATTTAGGTACTAGCATTATTAGTAGTTCAAATGACTTTGAAGAAGGTAATGATCATTAATCAAAGACCTCAGTAATCTGGCACAGTTCAACATCCACATCTTCTTCCTTTTGATTTTCATTTTAAAAACAGTATCAAAGTATTTTTGATCTTTTCGTTTTGAGAAACCTGAGTTCTGCCAGAATGGTGAGTGTCAAATTCCCTTTTGCTGGCTTCTTTACTATGCAATCTAGTCCAAGCCAGATTTCATTCCAAGTTTGCAAACAAAACACCCTTTTCATATCAGGCTACTGCATTCCAAGTTGAATTGTGCAAGAAAAATAACAGTAATATAGATTAGATATTAAACAGCAGTATTAAAGGTCATTCCTTACAAAACTTAGGTCAATGGAAACTTGCCATGCATTTCAGTGGGAACAAGTTCATGTTCCTGGGTTTTAGAAGTCAGTTGTCTTTTGGTTTTGGTTGGTTTGAACCTCATTTTGGAACACTTCACTGGATCACAGTAAGTTTTTACTCTTCACTCTACGTGTTTTTGTTGTGTACATAAGCAGATTTATTAGCCTCTGGAATCCTGTGGACACTTGTGAAAAAGCACATTTGAGATGTGTAGCTGATTTTTAATTTTGTTGGTATTTGGCACCCTATTTGATGCCACTGAGGTAGTCCTTCCTACACTGCATGTTCTTTACACAGCATGACACAGCCAAATACATACCATTTGTTTACAACCCAATGTGTTCCAGTTGAATTGGGATCAACAGTTTTCATTGCTTTGCTTTAAGATGGCTTAGTATACCCACTACTGTATTAGTCTATTAGCTTTTTCCAGTAACCTCTATAGAATTTAAAACCTCTGTAATTTCAGTGATGCTACAAGTACCATTCTGGTAGGAGTTAACACCTATTAACTGATGGTTAAGATTTTTTTTTTTCGGAAATTATTTAATAATATAATATCTGTAAAAATTTTTTTCTAATTCTGCAACTTCTGTTAGGAAGAAAACCCAAAACCATAAGAGAAAGTGTCCCAAGTTCCTCTTTTTATTAATTTATATCTATATATGGAATAAGTGAACAAGGAACAGCAAAGCAAAATAAAACATGGCAGAGCATAGATTTCATGCAAAAATTCACAGAAACAAATTACATGTGTCAGTATAAATTAATTCTAAGGAAAGGAAACCCTTTGGAATATGTAGCAAAAAGTACAGGAGTAACGGTCCCATTAAAATTACTTTTTTTTTTTTAACATGGGAAAATATTTAAATTCCTAATAGAACTTTTAAATCCATGAATTATAGGGAAATTATGAAACTTCATGAAAACATTAAGGTACTTAAATCTCCTAAAATTGCATGCCCCAAAAGCAGTTTTTTATACATGAAATGGTTCCATAACGCATAAACTGAATATGATTAACATAATGCTGAGGTGGCTTAGATGCTAAAAATTTATTTTCAGTAAAAATGTATCTGCTTGTAGATTCTTTTTCCTTCCTTCCAAATATTAATGATTCTAAATTCCACTTACACAGAAAAGATGGAAGACATGTTTTACAGTAATGGTTATATTAAAAAGTTGAAATAAATGACCAGCTTACTTAAAAGTGAAACATTGGTTTACAATTAGTGGGATCTCTGTATGTGTGCAATATACAATTAATAATTTGCCTTTTCACTCTCCTACCATCCTACCATTATGCCTTAATCTTTCAGAATGGAACTGAATGAATAAGCCTATTTTTAAAAATAAAGAATAACGAGTCATGAAAACTTGCACAAATGTATGTTTTATAAATTGGGAAAGAGAGTCACAGCGTTTGAAGTGCTTGCTTCTTGCAGAAGGCAGCAAAGTAGTTATTAAGAGAGATTTTTATAGTAAGAAATGTCAGTCACACCTTTAAAAAAAGTACTTTTTTAACAGTTTCAGTGACAAGAATTCTGTTTTCAAGTTACCTCATGTTGCATTGTATATGCATTAGTATGAACGTTTCCCACAAACTAACCAGCTTCTGTCAGAAAGATCTGTCGTTTTTGCCCATAACGATGACAACATTCAAATTGTTGGGAAATTATCTCTTAATGCAACTGGAGTCACATTAGATGATATAATGGGTCCTGGTTTTAAAGCTTCAGATTTTTCCTGTGACACATAGATGTTCTCTGTCTTGCAGACCAGTTGATAAGTATGTGATTGCTCTTAAATGATTGACCATGTATTTTTAATTTAATGTAACATTATTTTGCTATAGTAATAATAAAATATTTATTTAATACTTTCTTCCTCTAAATCGCAGGAAAGGAAAGGTGTTGTTTACCGGCTACAGCACCTGTGTAGAAAGTTTATTTTCAGATTCACCAACACAATATATGTATAATTTGGGGAAAGATATATAAATCACTCTGCAGACAGTCTAGTGTGCATTATTGCCTCTTCCTGAAAAGAAAAATGTACTTGTGTATAAATATAGAAGTATATTTTACTCCAAACCATCCAGGTAGGGATGATGTACCATATACCATATAAGAACTGGAAATAAGGAGAAATAGAAAGCAGATTGATTATACAGATCTCAAGACGGAAATGTTTTGTTCTGCCTTTCCAATTCAAATGCCTAAGTTGTACTCATAGCTTTTGCATGGTGTGTTTCTGTCTTTTGTTTTTCCTTCAGCATCATTTTCCTAGATTTTTTTGTCTTCCTTACTCCAAAGATTTTCATAGTTGTTCTGCTTTTCCCAGGCCTATTCACTGCCAATCTGCAAAAGATGTTTTTAGTAGTGAAAATCCTTCCCTAAGCTTTATCCATAACAAATAACTTTCCAGGGTGTTTAAAATGTCAAAATCATGGGCAGATCAGGAGTTTTAATTAACCTAACTCTAAAGGAGATATAGTGGGATTCCTGGGATCTTGTGAGTGAATTCTGAAAATACATCTTGGGCCTCAGAGCAGCAAGTCATTGGCCTCTTCAGGCTTCTAATCTCAATGTTCTTGTGTTTGTAGACAACTACAATAATTCTCAACTTGAGACTGCAAAAGACCTGGGGAAAGGCATGTCTGAAGTCCAGCTCTAGTTTGTGCCCAGATGTAAGGTGGTTTTGGAGACCTTTCAGCCAGACACTTCTTTACTCTGTGCCAGTTCCTCTCCAACAGCTTCACAATCACAGAATAGATGACATTTCAGTCTTACTTTTGCTACTGAAGGTAGAATTCTTCTCAGCCTTCTCAGGTTTCATTTATTGTTTAAAAAACATAACACCTTAAAGGGCCAGTAAAATTCACTCCACAAGATGGAAAAACTCTTGGACAAACAATGATACTGAACGTGTCGGTGGGGTGACTGGAGTTGAGGGCTGCCTATAGAACAGTCAGGAAATCTGTTTTGTTCTATCCTCCATCATTAATTTGTTGACATTAGGCAGAACCCTGCCCTGCCCCAGCTTAAGTTGCAGCTTGCTTGTTCTTTTAGTTACCCTTTCTCTCCTGTCTTTCCCTTTTTTCTTTATTTTCTTCCCCTTCCTGCCTTCAGCTTTTCTTATTTAGGCCTAGATGCCTCCACGGAGGCAGAAGCCCATGGACATCTCTCTCTTCACTTTGTACCTGATGGTGCTGGTTTTGCATTCAGTAAAAAAGCAGCTACAGCTACGCTATCTTGTCCTGTGAAGATTTGCCATTTTTAGTTAAATAGTTGACTGACTTTCACTGGGGGTTACTAAAGTAAAGTACTAGAAATTAAATAAATATTTTTTGCCCCTCTTGATTTAATTTTCTGCGTTCTTTCCCTGATGTGCTGCATTTGTGTGGCCACTAATAACATTAGTTATTTAGTGTCTAGAATTGGAAACTTCTTTACAAAAAAACCCCCTTTGTGAGTCAAATTATTAGCTCCTAATTTAATGGAAAAATACTTTAAAGGTAAATAAAGATGAGTAACAAAGCTAGAAAAATGTTGAAGTTATTCCTTTTTACTTTCACCCCAATGAAGTTCTTGTTAGACTTGGTTGAAATTTTTTTACAGAGTATATCTTTGATGCAATATTCAGATTCAGTGGAACTGACAGGCTGTGCAACAGCTTAGACTTGTTTGCCTCAGTGACCTCCTTCTGTGAACAATCAAATATCGTGTCTTCTTTAATTCCCAGTGTCTCCCTCTATGCTTTATTGCACAATGAGAACTCCCCTTGGAAATAAGAAAAATTTTTAGCAAATCATATTGTGCTTTTTTAGGGTGTAATGCATCTTCAAGAAGTGTAACACTGTAGTTCTTGAAATGACTAATACATCTGTGGTAATTTTCTGCCATGGTATTTATCATTTAGGCTTCTAGAACTGAAGTTACAACAATATTACATTCCCTGAAATTAGTAGAAAGAGAACTCTCCCTCAGGAGGAGACTAGGGTAGAGTATTTTGAATCTTTATCTCTAAAAGCATCACCCTAAAATTCAGCTGACTTCCTCAGCAAGAGCTGAAGATGGCAAAGCAAGACATTCCCCAGGTGCCCGAGTTTCCTCTCTGGCACGAATAAGCTAGGGTAAAATTACCCTGCACCTCAGCATCCAGAAGTATTTTCTGTGTGGTAATTAATTAGACAAAAAATTGTCAATACTTTAAAGATAAATGAAGATGAGTAACAATGCTAGAAAGGTATGTACTATAGATCTCATTATTTCAGACTTTTTTCCCCCTCAATACTGAGAACACAAAAATAGACCAAATTATATCATTCCCCTCCTCTTCTTTTTTTGGTTCTCTTACTCCTTTTATACGAAAGGTACTGGACCAGCATCTCCACAGCTAAGAGCACATACAGAGTGCTAATCCACTCCACCATTAATCTACAGCCACAAATTTTCAAAACTAAAAGGCCTTTATTTATAGTGTATTGTTGAGAACTAAGGATTGGGTCCCGTAAGTTTATACTGAAAATGTTAGTGGGGGAAATTATTTCCTTTCTCTCAGTTATTTTCCTGTGTTTCTATTAAATAGATGAATAATTTTGCAAGAATCCATTTTACATTTACTAGACAATAATATATTCTATATTAATGATGAGACAGCAGCAGGTGCTCACGGTTTAGAAAACAGTTTAGTAAACCTGATGCTTTAGAAATGGAGATGCTGCTATTTCTAGTGTTGCTCTTAAAGAATAGCACTGAGCTTTACATTTCCAGTTTAAACTTCTTTGGTGAGTTGACAAAGTATGACACTAATGGGAATAATATTTAACAGACTCAAGGTAAGTATGTCTGTCTTTTATAGAAGAATGCTAAAATATTTTTTAGGGTGAATTTAAGTTAATATTCTTCACTGTAGGTTTAGATAATTACTATACAATGCTAATTAAAAAGGAAAAAAACCCACTTGTTTCTTTATGATATGCATTGTGTACAGTATAATTTTATACTATAAACGTAACTCATGCTGCCATCTGGAGAAAAAACAATAAATGTGGCTTAAGTGGTGGCATTGGTTAACCAAAGCTTCTGCACTGTTCATAAGGGATTGTCATTGGACATTTAGGATTCAGGCATAAAAGTGCATTGATTATCTATTGCCATATTTCTTAGCTTTAGTGTAATACTCTTAAAGAAATCTTAGCCTTCATGGGAATTTCCAATTGGGCTTAATATCTTGACTCAGGAATGATGGTTCTGTGTAGAAGTGGGCTGGCCACAATTTAACAAAAATGGTATGTAGGCTTTTAAAATATTTAATACCATGTGGTTTGATCTTTCTATTCCTAATACAACAGGAAGAAGTTAAAGTGCATTTTAAAAAGTATTTTATTTCTTTGTCATTCTCTTGTCAGTGTGAAAGCAAGTTTTTTCCCTCTTGTTATATCCAGTTATACTTTGTAAGCATTCATGTTGTTCACCAAAAATCACATCTACTATAGTTTGTTTTCAAACTCCACTGCACCTCTGGCAACATGCAAGATGTGTGTAAAGGTATAAAGTACTTTTTGCAATAAATCAACACAGGAGGATTTTATTCCATGTGTTTATTGATGACTTTGTCCTCTGTGTTGCCTTCTAGTTCTGACCAGAGGAAAAGTATAAATGCTATATTTCCAAATCCTTTTTCATGTTGAAATATAGAACACTGTATTTTAATGAGAACAGTCATGATTTGCATGGCAGAGAATTTATCAACCAGTCTGTTCCACAAGGATTTTGTCTTTCCTAGCAGAAGTTGTCAGATGCCCACTCTTTCTAGAGAGATGTGGGAAGCTGAATTTTTTTTTTTTGATTTTTATTTTCTTAAAAAGTTCTTTTTGTTGTTTTTTTTAGAATCCGAGGGCTGCCTTCATCTCACCTACAGGGTTCTTTCAGTGGGGAGGAACAAGAAATTCCTCTCTATTTTCTATGATGGTTAATGGGATTGATAATCAAACTACAGAGTTACATGGCATTTTATATTATTTATCTTCCAGATTGAAAATGTAAAAATTAAACTGTCAATTTGATATATTCTTTGTTATAAATTGTGGGGATTTTTTAACATTGATTTATTAAGATTCTATTTTGAGATGTTATGTTCCAACTTTAAAATAAAAGAACCCCAGACAAAACTTTAGCTGCATCTGCATCAGTCAGAAGGAATTGATTTATCTTTCAAAAAGTAAAAAGAATTATTTAATGAGAAGCTCTCATGGTAGCAAAGGAATAAAACAATGAGACCTTTATCCATAACAGTTATGTCCTTTTTATTATTTATTAGTCTAGGAGCCAAGGACTATGAAACAGTCATGATAAATTCAGTGCATCTCTCTTATATTGCCATAACATATAAATAATACTCATAGGATATACTGAACAACGCTTTTTCAGTGCAGATTTTTAGATTTTTATGTAACTACAACATAAAAATTTTCCTTTTAAATATAATTTGCTTTTAATAATTTAGGATAGTATTAATAGCTATTTTTACTTCATTTTTTAAATTCCATTTGTTAATGTAGATAATTAAAGAAAAGTGACTGGCAAATTTTCTTGCCTACAGTAAGGTAGAATTAAGGAAAGAGGTTTTAAGGTCAAGTGCACTCAAATTTGATTATTCTAATTGTTATTCTAATATTATGACAACTTGCCCTTCAAGCTATTTGTGCTGAACATGTACAAAATTTAGTTCATGATGAAAACACATGAACAGGTTAAAATACAGGTTTTAGTAGTTCTGCACAGGTACCTGTAAGATCCTAGACTAGTGTGTGTTAGTCACTGTTTCTGCTTCTTGAACTGGTTACCTCCTTGTATATCACAAATGGAAATAGTTGTATCAAGTGACTTTGCCAGTTCACATGGGACCAGAATTATGCTTCCATGGCACCTCCATCAGCAGAAATCACAAATGCCCAACAAATGTCAACATTTGATCCTGGCTTTATTTTCTTTGGTTTTGTTTATTTTCTTCTTGATATTAGAAGTTTGAGTCCAAGACCACTTATATGTTTTGTGCATCAAATAACGAATTTTCTGTGTAGTTTCTCTCCTTTAGCAACAGGACATTAGGAAAACTGTAATTACTGCATTTTTGCCTTGATGAAAAGTTTATTAATTATCACATGAATGCTACAGAGTAAGTACCAACTTAGAGATGGGTTCAAGTTGTTAGAAAAACCCTGAAGTCAGTGGTAGCCCACACAAGCCAAGGGATAAAACTTCTCTCTTATCCTAATGTGGAATTTGGAGTTAAAACTGAATATGCAGTTGCCATTATTTATCCTCTTCTGAAAACAATATAGTTCAACATATTTCCAGAAATGCTTTTCTTGTGATTGTCTTCTGGTAATGAACTATTTCATTGAGGGTTAGCTGTACACAAAAACAAACTTTCCCATATATTTTGATTTTTAAAACTGTGAATACACAAATTTCTAAAACTTTTTTAATACTTTTCTTTTTAACAGTTTGTTTTACTAATCTCATTGAGATCTAACAGATGTAAAACTGATCTGACTTTTAAACATTGTTTTGCATGTTTTAATGGAAGTTTAGGAGCATCCCTTTTTCTCTTTTTGTTGTCACTGCATTTTGAAACTCAGAACAAAACAAGAAGAATATGTTGCTATACAGAAGTTTTAAATACAGGAAACATTTTCTTTGCCAAAGACTAGTAAACTCTGGAGATCCCAGAGTCAACTGTTATCTTAAGTGTATTTTCCAAAAAACAGCACCTACTAAACTGAAGACCAGATATAGATTGTTCATCAAGTCATAAATCAGCATCACTTGATTCAGATTGCTTTGTGGTGTGCTATCATGCCTTGCTTTCAACTCATCA
>VWZW01000226.1:900702-920963 GCA_013397115.1 Edolisoma coerulescens | reverse complement strand
CAATGACCCATAGTAACCCCAAAAATTAACTGATTGTCCTCAAGTAATGACCTCAAGTAACCTCCAAGTGCTCTGCACAGAACAAATTTGACCTCTAGTAACCCCTATGACCTCAAGTAACCCCAAATACTAACTGGTTGACCTCTAGTAACCCCCAAGTGCTCTGCACAGAACAAGTTTGACCTCTAGTAACTCCCAATGATCTACAAATGTTAACTGATCGACCCAAAAGATCTAAAGTAACCATAAAGTACTCTATAGAAAGTGAGTTTGACCCCAGGTAACCCAAATGACTTCTAGTAACTAAAAATGCTAATTAGTTGACCTCAAACAACCCAAATGACCTAAATTAACCCCAAGACTTAGCCCTCTCCAGCTCTCTTGGAGCCCCTTTAGGCACTGGAACGGACTCTACAGTCTCCCCAGAGCCTTCTCTCCTCCAGGTGAACACTCTCAGCCTGGCTCCAGAGGAGAGTTGCCATTTCCTGAGGGGTGCTTGGAGCAGAAGATGCTGAGGGGAGGGATGGCTCAGCCCAGAGCCACGAGGCCCCGAGCACCAGCACAGCCATCCCCCAGCACCAGCCACGTGAGGGACATCTGCCCTGCTCCCACCCAGAACATCCACACAGCGTAATCCACTCAATTAACAGGAAAAAATCATTTTATTGTTGACCAGAGAGAATGGAAGCTTTTGTAATTCCCCACCCAAGAGTGTTCTGTCCCCTCCACTGCCTCCAGCCATAGCTGTGGTGCCACAGCACAGCAGTGTGTGACCACCAATCCCTGAGCTGTCCAGCAGCAGATTCCTCAGGCAAAATAACCCTGGGGGTAGCAATTCCCAGAACTCTTTGGCAGCAACTTCAGAGCTTACATATCCCAGACTTTTTGTGGGGTATTAATAATGGCAGGTGGCAACTTGCAGAATGATGAAATGAGGTGTGAGCTGCTCCCTTGACCCAAAAAGCAGTGCTGGTGGCAGACACAAAAGAGCGTTTGGGCAGATTCACCTGCCCTTCGAAGTTCCTGTAATGCACAAAAATAGATGTGGGGTAATTACTTTCTCTCCTGTACAAAAGACCTGGTTCAGATTTATTCTCCCTGAATACAGCACTGCCTCCTTCTCCTCTCCTTACTGATTTCCACTCCTCATATCTCCTGGGTTTGTCAGATTACTGGTTTGTGTGCACAAATAAACACAGAAAATCACTGAAATCACAGGCACTGCACAGCAACGGGTAAACAGGGCCAAGATGATATTTCTTACCTTTTTTTTTGCATACATTTTGCATTGATTCTCTTTCTGCAAAACTCAAGTAAATTGTAGTGAGGTCCTGGCACAGGGTGCCCAGAGAAGCTGTGGCTGCCCCATCCCTGGAAGTGTCCAAGGCCAGGCTGGACAGGGCGTGGAGCAACCTGGGACAGTGGGAGGTGTCCCTGCCCATGGCAGGGGGTGGAAGGGGGTGAGGTTTAAGGTCCCTTCCAGCCCAAACCATTCTGTGATTCTATGACTTGTGTTTTAAGTGTTTTAAGTCAAGCAGTCTTTAAATATTGAATCAGAGCTCTTATTCTTAAAGACATAATTGCTTTCCCTTGCTTTTATGTATTTAGTCTGAAGCTGCTGATTCTTAAGAGAGTGCACAATAAAGCATGAAAAGATTTTATCTCTCCATAGAATAATTGGTTTAAATCACATCTAACACTTGGTATTTTAACTTATATTCAGTTAACTCACCCAATCATCAATCACAGAGATTATATACTAGAAATGAGACCCTGAACGTCAGAAAAATGCAGACGGCATCTTTTATAAAACATCTACATCTCCCTTTATTCCAATAGCTCTTCAATGGAAAGGGCCAATAAAAGGTCCCAGAGCTCCCAGTTTGGAATGGGGGCTTGGGGGGAATTTCCCTTGGTGACTGAGGAACACGCTGCACTTGAAAGAGATGCAAAAATCCACGTTTGGGTGATTTTTTTCCCCCTTTATCTCTAGACATAAATAGCAAGTACAAAATGCAACGTGTTCTCATCAAAAAGTGAACCCAGACACGACATTTTTAAATAAAAAAAATTAGCAGATTTCCAACCACTTGTGCTCCTCTCCCCTTTGGCAAAGGCTGCTAGAGACTGTCCAAGAAACACCACGCACATACCCAAATAGAAGCTCTCCACAGAGCCCATCTTTTCCGCTCTCCCCTGTGTTTCCAAGAAGCTGCAGTTTTGACTGACAAGCTGTTGAATTTCACAACATGTTCACAAAATGAAAAAAGCGCAATCCTTGAGGAGGGATGGGATCCCACCTGCTTAAATTCCTTTCTGAGCCTGCTCCACGGCCTGCTCCTCACTGCTCCAGTGTGTTTCACTCAATACACACTTGAAAGATGAGGGAGAAATAAAATATGACTGTTTGCCTTCTTCTCCATTAAAAGTTATGAAATTAAATCAGCTTTAGGCATTCTGAGTGTTCACACAGCAATATCCAAACCCTTTGCCAATATCCTTCCAAAGACAAATTTAAGCTTCAGTGTTGGTGCAGGTAAATACCCACATGAAAACAAATCAAACATTTTAAGTTTTAACTTTTCCTTACTAAGTCTTTTTCTTGCTGTCTCAATAGTAAATATTTTCCTAATCTTCCTTTTTATATAAAACAAAGATTAGAGGAATAGTAGCATTCCACTGAACAGATCATTACTAACAGGAGTTGCTACAAGGCCACAGGATTGGGCTCCTACGTCTCACTTTTCATGGATGTTTGATTTTTAATATCCCTGCTTTGCCAGCTATGGCATCACCTCTAATGTACTTCAGCCTGCTGGACCTGTTTGGGGGATTAATTTATTAAAACAAGGCGAAATTTTATTTTCCCTGCATGTTGGCATCAATTAATAACTGGTGTGAGAGGATTGCTGTGCTGTCACGGGAGGGGTGTGTAAAGAGCAACATTAACTGCTGCGAGAAGGAAAAATGCCTGAAAACAGATGATGTCAAATAAAAGATAACCACGAGATAGCTGCACTTATCCATAGCATGGAACAAAATCAAAAATCCCTAATTCAGTCCCCTGCTGAATAGAGGGAGTTACCTGCACTGAAATTTTTCTTTAGTCCGGTTTCAAGTCATGGAAAAAAGAAAGACTTGGGTGATGTTATTTTGTCTCACATCAGAGAGAGAAGAAGTGTAAGAGTGCCAGCAGGACAGGGAAATGGAAAAAAAATGGATATTGGAAAAACTGGACTGGAAACTTAACGTAGTTATTTATGTACTAAGTATCATAAATAAAATATTTGCTACATAGAGTCATAGAATCATCAAGGTTAGAAGAGACCTTTAAGAGCATCAAATCCAACCATCAATTCAGCACTGCCACTGTAACCCCTAAACCACTAAACCATATATATATAAAACACCTCATACACATTGTAAGTTATATATTGTACTATAGAAAACCTAATTATGTATACTAGATATACTATAATTTATATACCATGAGTATAATACATAATATATAATAAGGAACAATATACTTATATATAACAATACATGTCAACAAGACACAATTATTAAATGTAATATATGAATAATATATGTTGTCATATCTGTATCTTTATATTATTGATATATTATTAATAATCTATACTAGATTATGTTTTTATTACATTATATATAGTCTATCATACAATTCTGCATTATACTGGATATTGGGAAAAATTTCTTCACCAAAAAGGTAAAACATGAGAGAACAGAACAGCAGAGAGTGAACAAAACCCAGAGCTTTGACTCAAAGAGAAGAAATCAGGCCAGGGCAGAGGAGAACTGGTTGGAATAGAAAGGCCTGGACCAGCCCCTACCCAAACACCACAGACTGGCACTGACCAGCCCCAAACACAACCCTACAGAACCCAACAGAATAGAGTGGAGCCACCTGAATGGACCAGCCAGCCCCAGAACCAAAGCCAAAGATGTGCCCCTCCCACCACCCCAAATCACCAAGCACCCCCAGGCCCCCACCACAGTGCAAAGCTTTGCTCCCACTGTCCACCCTGATGCTGCCAAAGTCCGAGCTGGTGTGGAAACTCTTCTGCCTCTCAACGTCTCCTTGAGCCTGCTGCCTGATTTCCATCCTCTCCCTCCTGCTGGAGCCCTGCTGGGGAACGGCAGGCTCCTGCTGTCCACCCTGGGACCGTGACAGCCCTCTCAGCCTGTCAGAATTCCAAAGGGACATGCCACAGGTGCACGTCACCATCCTCAGTGACAGCTGGCCTTGATGACACCATTCCTCAAACACCTTCCTGCCCTGGCCACCTCAACCACCCAGGCTGATGTCGCCCATCCTGCTATTGCCAGTATAATGTGATCACTCCTGGCAGTCCTGCCAGTAGCAAACGGGAAAACCCCACCCCGTGCACCCGGAGCGCGCTCTCACCTGTCCCAGGCTCCCTCCTCCCCCTGTGCTCCAGCAACACCAGGGCTCAGCCGACTGTTGGCCACCTGTGCTGTGCACCCAGCGTCGGGCTGATCCAGATCTCATCCTCTGAGCATCCTCTGGCAGGGCCTCACTGCTCGGGGTTTATGCTCTTTGGCACCTCGATGGACCAGGAACACCAAATACAGCCAGCCCTGCTCCATCGCTCCACCGCTGGCTGTCTGCCAGCCTCTTCCTCTTCATCCTCCTCCTCCTCTTCTTCATCCTCCTCGTCTCCAAATGCCTCCTCTTCACCCTCCTTCCCTTATTCCTCCTTGTCACCTCACCTTACTGCAAAAAGCCGGCACCTACCGTAGAGGATGATGCTGGCGTTGGTGTTGCCCAGCTTGTTCGTGGCCACGCACGTGTAGTTGCCGTAGTCCTTCTCCGAGACGTTGAAGAAGGTCAGCGTGGACAGGCGGCCCTTGTTCTCGATCCGCACGCCCTCCAGCCCGTTCGCTAACCTGCGGAGGAACGCGGAGAGCGGTGCTGGGAGATCGGGGCTGGGGCTCTGGGATGTCTCTTGCCCCTCCCTGAGCATCCCTTTGCTTCCCACCAGTCTGCACCACTATATACCCACATGTTCCCCCACTGGATTTGCACATCCCAGTTTTGAAGACAAACTCTCCATCCTGTTCTCCATCCCATAACCCAGCCTGACCCATGTGCCCCCTAGCCACCATCCCTGGGAGAAACAACCTTGGGATTTCCTCAGCCCTTAGTTGAGCACCCACCAAAATGAGTCGATCCCAGCCTTCTTCCACATGACGCCCTCAGGCACTGTCACCCCCCTCTACCTCCTCACCTTGTCACCCCAAGGCTGTGGCTGCCCCCCCATCCTCCACCACCCTCTGCAGCCCCTCACCTGGTGTCCTCCTTGAACCACTGAAACTCGGCCACAGGGACGGCCGAGGCCTCGCACTGCAGGATGCCCTTCTGGCCCACCGAGGCACCCGTGTTCCTGGTGTTGGAGATGTACGGCGGGTCTGCGGAGACATCGTGCTGTGTCACACTGGGCCCCGTGCACCCACCCCACCACCCTTCCCCCGTGCCCTGCGCTCACAGTTGACGGTAACTTTGACTTTCCGCACGTCCGGGACGGCCACGTCGTTGACGGCGCTGCACTCGTACTCCCCGGACTGCTCCCGTGTGATGCCTGTGATCTCCAGGTACTCGTCCTCACTTCCTAAGGTCTGCCCTGAGGGATGTACTGAACGTGTGGCACCGTCACCCATGGACACCCGCACCAGGAACTCCCCTGTGCCCCCGCCCTGACACCCCTTGCGGGGTGTCTGGCACCCCCTTCACCCAGGAAGCTTTGGGATAGCCCTTGACAAGCATCCTCAGCCCCATTCCAGGGCACACCAAAAGGTCAGCACCTCTGACTGTGAGTCACCTTAATGCCACCCTGACCGCCTCTACGGGGACACCCATCCATCCCATACAGGCCAGGACAACCCCTCCTCAGACCCAGGAGGCTCATCCACCAAGCAGGGGCTCACCTTTCCCGGAGAGGTGCCGCCATGTGACGGCGGGCTCCGGTCTCCCGAAGGCCAGGCACATGAGGGTCACGCTGCTGCCCTCGTTCACGGTGATGTCCGACGAGATGTTGACAATCTGGGGGGGCACTGCGAGACATAAAGGCCACCAAAGACACCATCAACACACCAGCTTGCCAGGCACTGCTGGGAGGCCCTAGCCACGAGACTCGTCCCATCGTGTGACACTGGTGTCCACTCCATCGCCCTGTCCAGTCACCAATTCCATGTCTCCAAACCAGTATCTTGGACTGGAGCCAAGCATGGATATGGGACGTGGAGGGGTCCACTCACTGTGCCAGCCCCCGCTCCATGGCCGAGACCCCGATAACCAGCTCTCGTTATGGCCTGCGACAAGGCTCATATTTTAGCATATTTATTAAAGCTGTTTAAATTACTGAGCGTCTGCTCCTTCAATACTGGCCAGGGTGATTTATATTACTCTATCCCCAGATACTCCATCTAATAAATAACTTGGCAATCTCCATACCCATAAATATCCCCGGCCATGGCAAAAAGCAATTAAAGCTCGCTTGCCGGTGCCGCTTCCCGGCGCTCTGGGCTGTCGGACACAAGCCCCTAAAGGGTCTGTGCCCCAGGGAGTAGATGAGGCCACACTTAACAACACTCCCCAAACAAAACACCACACCTACAATGCCAGAAAGGATGCCCTGTGCCCCCTCCCCAAGCACACAACATGCTGAGAGCCCAGGTCAAGTGGCATCAGATGCCCAACCCTTGCACCCAGGGCTCTCCCACAGCACTGGGATTCAAGGATAATCACCTGAAAACCACTGTGGCCAACACCAGCACTGCCTGCAAGGGAAAGTGGGGCTGCCTGGCTCTCCTCGCACCCCCAGGGAAGCTCTCCTCACACCCCTGGGGATGTTCTCCTCCCTCCTGGCGCGGGAGAGGCGGCACAGCAGGACGAGCCACGGCAAAGATGCGGTGCGGGCTCTGCAGCCCTATGGGCTCTGCAAAGCAGTAAATTTCCCAGCAACTTGACACATTAATATAGAAGTACAGTCTGTTATAGCAGAGGGAGATTGTCTGAGTCCTTCAGGGGAAAGCAGCAATCCAAAAATGAAAAGTGTGTGCCGGCAACTGCTGGAAAACGTAGTTAACGCTCGGAGCAGAGCCGGCCAACTCCGACAGCGCAGCCACGATGAGCTCCGGGAAGGCTGCAAATGGCCCTTCCTCACTCAGACAAGATGACACCAACCCCTATTACCAGCATCCTTGCACCTCTCCCCTCCAATAACAGCACCACAAACTGCTACCAGGAACATCTGAAAACTACGAGAACATCCAGGACAAGGCTTCCCACAACTGGGCATTTCTCATCTGCTCATGAGCCTGCAAACCAGCCCTCCTCGTGAGCAGTTCTGGTCTGAGATGACAGCAGCATCGTTAGTGGATGCTGAGACCTTGGGACGCCACCCCTGCTCCAGATGGCAGCCTGTCTCTTCCGTGTGTGCTCTTGCCTGCAGATGCTGTGGAGCTGGACTAGAGCAATGGTGTGTGATGCAGAGCCTCAGCAAAATCATGTTCATTGTTCTGTCCTCGCCCTCCCAGCCACCTCCAGTTCAAGGCTGACATCCCTTTCCTGTCCCCTGAGTCCCTAACCACGAGTACAAATTGAGATGCACAAACTGGTGCTCTGGGCACAGATGTGAGCCCGCCCCCCTCCCACGCACAGAAATACTTTCATTCCTGTGGAAAAAATTACCACTACCCATAACCACTACAGTCCCAGTGCTCCCATTCGGAAAACCCCAAGCCACACAAAACCACACATCAGCCTGAAAGTCCTTCCCTTAGCAAAGGATGCTGACAAAGATGTGCCAGCAGGTCTCACAGTGGGGAACTGCATTTCCCAAACATCCAGAGGCCAGGGAAGCACGGCCGTGCTTCCACTGCCTGCCCTAACCCAGTCAGGAATGCCCCTGTGAGCCGGCAGGGACACGCAGTGGAGGGACACCCATGGACAGCACGGGGACCCCACTGGGCAGCTCGATACCCGTGACTGCGATCGTTGCCTACGAGGTTACCAGGACTTGGAGAAGGACATGGAAGGACCTTGATTACATTTTTATAGATCCCACTGACTGGGCTGCCAAGGACGGCATCTCAAGGACGCACCGGCTTTGCCACGGGAGGATTTAATCCTATGGGAGGAGTGGGTGGAAACTGGGGCCACTTAGGGATGCAGGCAGGGCAAGTTTGGTGACAAACATGACTGTGTGGATAAAACCAACCGGCAGCCATGCCCTGTCAATACCATGGGACAGGGATGGCCCAGGCATGGCTGCCCTGACAAGCACATCCCACTGAAGCTGCCGTGTCTCAAGGTGTTGACAGCTTGGGCTCGGTGCTGGGCACGGAGTCCAAAGGCTCTCCCATGCCCCACAGATCCCTCTTGGTCCCCTCCCAGGTCAGGCAGCCCTGCTAATGCCTTGTGGCCCTCCAGCATGACTGGGTGCTGTTCCTAGTGCTTTCCCTGCTGAAAGCATCCTTTCCCTGAATTACCTCTGGTTCTCTGCATTTCTCTCTCTCTGCCCTACAGAGCTGCAGTGAGAAAAATGGGGCAGAACACCATCTCTATCCCCTTTTATCCACAGTCCTTCCTCTACAACTACAAGCAAATTGAATACAGAATAAATCCTGAGGAAGCGATGAGCAGTGCGGTCTCACCGGAGCGACGAGCAGCACACAGAGGGTTTCGTCAACCCTGCGTAATATTAATCACAGGGAAGTTAATGCACAAGGTTTGGTAAGCCAAAAAATACATTTGCACTGTAATTCCTTGTTTGTTCGGAAAGCCGGCGAGAGAAATTGAATGTGAAAGTGATGCCACTAAATTCAATAACAATAAGCCCGTGATTTATCTCCTTCCTTTACCACTCGAGACCTGAACCGCCTGATGCGCCGATCCACGCTCTCCGTGGGGCCCGAGCATGTGCCAGGGTCTGGCACCACCCGTGGGGACTGTGAGGTGCCATCCCTGCCCTCACCTCGCAGACTGGGCCCTGTGGGGCCGGCCATGGATCACACCTTGGTGACGCTACCGTGCCCTGTGATGCTACGTGCAGTACTCGGGGTATCTGTGGGACTCTCCCCACCGTGTTCCATCCCACCACCTGCTCTGCGCACCAGCGACAGCCTTGCACTTGTTGTCCCATCTGGGGACAAAAGCAGTGGGGAAACTCGGACCTGGCGAGCCACTACCGGACACCCGAGGGTGAGGAGGGATGGTCACTGCCGGCAGGGACGCCCCTTCCCCGCTAAACTGAGCGGGAAGAAACAGCACCTCGGGAACGGCTGCGTGATCGGTGACTGCACATGACGCTGACGAACACGACCGCGTGCGGGCTGACTCATCCCCGGCCGCTCCGGAGCGCCGGTCCCTACCGGAGGCACTCGCCGCCGTGGCCCTGGATTATTTTTAGCTGCCAGATCATTACTGCTGCACGCCTCGGAGCGGAGAGCCTGCATGAGCACGGCGGCTGACACATGCAGCTGATGTCCCTCCTCCACATCATTAGCTCCTAATCCATTAAAAGAGACCTCTTCCTACACTGCTGATAAGGGGAGATGACAGATGGATACCTATGGGCTCTTCAAACCGCCAGGCAACAGCCACTAACCCACCTCTACTTGGGGCACAGGTCCCCACAGGGACAGCAGAGAGGGACATCTCATCTTCAGAGCTCTGAAGCCTCTGTGGACACTGTCACACCTACAGAACGTTGTGGTGCTGCCCCGCCACCTTGCTTTCCATGCCCTCTCACATACCTCCTATTCTGGGGAGATGCAGCATTCATGCAGCTCCCTCTCCTCTCCAGCTGCAGTGTCCAGCTGTGTCCTGCGACAGGAGATGCTGTCACTGGCAGGGAGAGGGACTGTCACCCTGGCAGGGGTCGGATGCCTGCAGGAGATGACACTGCCTCCCTTCCCGGCACCCCAGCTGCCTATAGCCCCAGGCACCTCCAGCTCAGCACAATCCTCCTCGGCACAGGCAGGATGGGGCTGTCAGAGGTGTCACTGTGCAAGGTCTCATTAGCGTACAGAAAGTCAGCACAAAGGAGGCAAATATGCTGAAAGCTCACATTTTGCCTGTGCTTTCCATCTCCTTCGCTGATGAGAAGCACAGCGGGTGGCACCAGGGCCTCCTCCAGTCCCTGTGTGTCTGCTGAAGGCACCAGAAATACGAGACCTTCCCTCGAACAGCCCCTCTTTGGGGCTGATGCCCTTAAACGGGGCACCTGAGAGCCAGCTCCTGGCTGGCAGATGGAAATGGATGTTTTCCCTCTCTCCAACTCACTGCTTTCGGGGTGCGGGGGACACCTGCAAGGACACACAGAGTAACCCTGTGCAAATGCACCTCAGTGTTCCCATGGGGGGAGTGACCAGGGCAAGGAGGTGACATCGACAGTTTTAACAACACGCTGCTCCTCGGCAGCAAGGATGATGATCATCTCTGACCGAACCATCCTGGTGACAGCCCAGTCTGAGAGGCTCATCAGAGCTGATTTTATTGAGATAATGGATTAAACACTTCTAAAAGCTACAGTCTGGTCAACAAAATTATTTTTGTCAAATTTCCCTGCCAAGTGAGCAGCGTGTCATGGCCTCACTTTTTCTACAGGCATTCCATTTTGGGAATATTTTCCCTTTCCCTCTGCTGGGTCTTGAACACCCTCTTTTCACAGCCTCCCCCCAGTAAAACGCTCTCTTTGGGATCCTTTTACAGGAAGGAACATGGCAAAAATGAAATACAGGCACCGAGCACCCTTTGCCAGGCGGAGTCGCCCGACTGCTCGTAGCACATCCTTTTTCTCCAAGTTTTCACGTTGAGACAGGCAAAGCAATAAAACCGAAACTCACAGTGTTATACCTACTGTGTAACCACCTGTCAGTAAATTTATGAACAATTAGGAAGTGAGAGTGCTTCCCAGGGAGCTATTTGTGCGCGAGCTAAAACGTTCTTTCTGTTCGGCAACGTAATGGGGAAACAACTTCACCAGTTCTCCCTCCTCTTCCCCAGTTTTGTTTTTTTGCAGTAATTAATCATCTGATGCTGCTCGTCCCTGTGGCACATCCCCATGGCTCCTTTTAACCAGTTTCAAGCAGCTTGGAGAATGGGAGCCCAAGGACGCTGTCTGGGTGCACCCTACCCTGTCCCTTTCCCGTTCTCCCACCCGGATTTCGGGGTAGCACGTCACGGCAGGCACTTTAGGGACAGTGGCTGTTCCCACCTGGGCAGTGCGTGCTGTTTTCTGCCTGCCAGTCCTACTCTTCCTCCTTCCCCCTTTTCCTACCCTCACTCCTTCATTACTCTTTCATTTCTCCCCTTTGCTGCCTCCTGCCCTTTTGATGCTCCAGAGCTTTTCTGTGTGTGCACATTTCCCTCTCTCTTTCCTGTGTTCTACGGTCTCTGGGCTTTTTTTTCTCATCCTTTTTTTTTGTTTTTATTCCTCCTCCAGTTGCTTCCTTCTTCAGTCTTTGCTGTTCCTTCCAGATTTTCTCTGGGCTGCTTTGGCTTTGAATTCACTGCCACATTGCTCCTGCATCACCTTCATTTTGGCTGTTTTCACTCTCTTGCCCGTCCTCTGCTTCTTCAGGGAGGAAGGAATGCTGAGATAAGGGTCTGGTTGCTCCTTTCCATCCAGATTTTTCCCTTTGGAGAAAAAGATCTCAACAGGGATGGCTTGGGAGGGGTAGACCTTTGAGAGCCTTAAGGAGCCAGTTGTTATCACAAGGGAAAAATGAAAGACTCAGTTTGGTTTCGAAACACTCACTGAGAAGCTACGTCTGCACTGGTGCTGCTTTGAGAGGCAGTGGGTGAGACACAGGACCAGCTCCAGGAGAGCATCCTTAGGTGCATTTGGATAACACATCCCACAACCACACCCTGGAAATGAAGGCCACAGCCCTTCAAAACCTGTCCTGGTTCCCAGGGCGAGGAAAGCAGCAAACACCAAGATGGGAAATGGATTGTGCCAACCAGAAACAACAGCAACGATGCCAACTGCTGGGAGAGGCTTCAGGAAAACCTATGGTGAGTAGAACTAAGGCAGTACAGGGAAGGGTTCTCAGAATAAATCAGAAACAGAGGACATCTGAGGAATACCAAAGACGTCTGTTAGGTAAGGATGGCCAGCACCAAGGTTTACCACCAATCTCTACCAGATGGGATCACAAGCTCACAGCCTCCACCAAAACACTGACCCTGAGCTCCACATTTCAGACTGAAGCACACCCTGAAGCAGCCCAAGCCATGAAGGCAGGGCTGTGTCCTGCCTGTTGTCTACCACACTCCTCACACCAAAACCATCCTGCAGCACGATGCCATTAAGGTCTCCTGGATCCTCCTCACAAGCCTGCACCTCCCAGGAGCTCTCCCTCTCCCCGTTTTTGAGAGGTGGCCTTCTCAGTGCTCACCCCAGAGGCAGGAGGCTCACCAAGGTCCACCTCTCTTCAGCTCCACTCCAGCCTTTATGACAAGAGGAGGATGAGGTGGTTCATCTTCTACTTATATGAGCTTAAATGCCTGTTCTCTCTGCATCCCAAACTCTCCCCAGAACACACCAGAGTGTCATCAGCATCACGCATGCCTCTGAAAACATCCATCCCTTCATCACGAGGCAGCCCCTGACAAAAAAAGAGGAAAAGGGAGACAAAAAAACCCCTCTGGCTTCCTGCCATCTACGCTCTTATAAACCCTGTTAACGGCTGCTGCAATGAACCAATGCAAGAGACATATTAATAGTGCTACTAAGAGACACATTTACTGTTGACGGTGATTCCCTGGCAGATTTATCGCTGGGGTGCTGGGAGGGAAGGCCGGGCCCCGCAGTAGCACAATTAAAACCCAATTGAACACGGGGACAAAGAATCAATACTCTCTCTGGCCAACTTAAGAGTTTTGCAAAACACAAATAGAAATTAATTGACCTGCATATAGTTGCTAACTGGTCATTACTGCTTGTTTGCCATCCCGCTGGCACAGTGAGGGCAACAAACAGAGGACAGACCCTAAGCCTCATTTTTGAGGCCAGGAACAGGGCTTTGCTCCCATCCCTGTAAAGTGTGTGCTCTGCTTGCAGTAACAGCCAGGACCAAATCTATCTTTGGAAGATCACTCCTTTCCTCTCAGCGCTGAGCAAAGGACTGTGTGTTATCCACCCTCACAGAAAGCACAATTTAGCCACCAAGGAACTGCAGTGGAGCTGAATCACAGAATGGTTTGGGTTAGAAGTGACCTGAAAGATCATCTCATTCCAACCCCCTGCCATGGGCAGGGATATCTTCCACTAGACCAGATTGCTCCAAACCCTGTCCAACCTGCCCTTGAACACTTCCAGGGATGAGGCATCCACATCTTCTCTGGGCAACCTGTGCCAGGGCCTCCCCACTCTCACAGGGAGGAATTTCTTCTTTACATCAAGCCTAAATTTCCCCTCTTAGTTTGAACCTATTACCTCTTTTAACTACAGTTCCTGATGAAGAGTCCCTCTCCGACTTCCTTGTAGGCTCCTTCAGATACTGGAAGGCTGCTATGGCACCTCCACACAAGCTTCTCCTCCCCAAGCTGAACCGGGAACAGAGCACAGGAGGATTTGCCTCTCTCATCACCACCATCAAAGGCACCTACAGATGGATTTTCACAGCAACCCAGCTTAGGCAAACCGTGTGGTTTGAGCTTAACACATTGAAAGGGAAGTACAGACACTGCTCAGCATGGGCCACTTGACCTGTGCCTGCACCCCCAGTTCCTCTCACACTTCCCTCCAGCTGTGGAGAAGTGACACTGCTGAGAACCACAGTCATGGCTGCAGTGGGAGCAATTCAACAGGACCTGCTCACACCAGGGAAAAAACTTCCCCCAGCACAGTTAGGAATGCCTCACCACCGGCCAGCCACTCTGGACACAAACTTCCTCTCACCTTCGCCTGCCCGAGCCTGGCAAGTGCCTGCATCACCCTGAAGAAGGGATGAGGGCGGCGGGTGCTGAGCGTCGCCGCCAGGTCACCTGATTTCATTAGGTGCAAAGCACTCGGCTACTTCAGCGGTGTTGACTGGATGGATTAGCACGATTAGAGAGCAGACAGGATAAACAGATTAAAGCTCACAGATGGACAGCTCGCACGCAACTCAGAAAGGGGGAGAGGGACAGCTCTGAACGAGGGGAGGGAGGGATGCTTCCAGTGATCTCCACTCCCCTCTTCCCGAGGTGAGCACTCCCCTTCACGACAGCCTGGTCCACACAATCCGGGGTTTCTCAACACACTCCCACAACCACCAGGCAGGAAAACCTGTTGGACAGGTGACCACAATCAACCCCTGCCTCCTGCCAATGAGAAGGGTACATAAATACATACATAACTCTGTTGGGGGCTTCTCAGAGACGTGTCGAGGCTGAGAAAGTTTTCAGATTTGCTCATTGCAAAATCAATACCCATCAGCTGTTTGAAATTAAAGGAAAGATTAGGTCCTGGTTTTATACACGCTTTATTGTATTCCGAGAGCTTTCTACTCAGCCAAATAAATCTTCTTTAAGAGGATTAGGAAACTTTCATTATCTTTATCTAACCCGAACTAATACTAACTCTGAAAAATTAATCTAGAGACCGGACAAAAGCCAGTACCTGGTGCAAAGCTGCAAGAATCCAGAGGCAGCATCCATTGGAGTGCTACTGGCTCCTCTGATCTGCCAGCACCTGGATCCCCCCACCAGAACAGCCTCAGGACGCTGCTTTGCAACCCAACAGCACCTGCTATACTGATACACTGCCTATGAAGCCCTGTGCCAAAAGCCCTTCATGGCCCCACAGTGACTTCGACCTCTCTCCCAAAACCATGGAGCCTCGTGCTGTTCGGATCTGCTTCTCCTCTGTGCCTGGCAGCACGCTGCTTTTGGCTCTCCTGAAGCATCTGCGAACGCGTGCCTGAGCACCTTACTAATGAACCTCTGATGGAGCAAGCTGAACAACATGGCTCCAAGCAGCGGAGACAGGTCAGATTCACAGCAGGGGCAGGCAAAGGGGGAGTAAGGAAGAGCTCAGCAGCCCCACTGTCAGTTCTCAGGTGTCCTCTGCCCCATGTGACGACCGTACAGCACAGCGAGGCTGAGACAATGCACGGTCATCTCCTCCCTGGCATGGTGGGCACTTGTCCACACCACTGTTCCCATGCCCTGCAATCCCTGAAGCAACTAATGCTGCCTCCAACTCCACTACCAAGAGGGCCTCCAAGCCCTTCCCAAGTCCAGGCAGCCTTCCAGACCAAACCATCCAGCGACAGCACGAGGCACGTTCAGACCTACCTTGCACGATGAGATGGACGCGTGAAGTCTTGGGGTGATTGTCTGTCTGCACGGAGCAGGTGTAGGGGCCCTCATCGTATATGTCCACGTTGTGTATCTGGATGCTGTACTGGGTCTTGGTGTTGGACAGGATGACCACGCGGTTGTCTATTGACCACTTGTCATTGCCGGCATACAGGATGGTGCTGCGGTTCAGCCACGCCACCCGCGTGACCCGGTCATCCACAGTACACCTGGAGGGGACACACAGAGGGTCACACACCTGGAACGGGACACACAGAGAGCATCCCGGGTCCCGAAAGGGGATGGGAGCAGGATGGGAGTGTGGCTCCCCAGCACTGCCAGCATGGAGATGGTGCATGCCACGGCTGTGCTTCCCTGTTTCCACCCCCCCCAGCACGTGAGATTTCACATAAACAGTGGGTCCGCCAGAAACAAAACCTCCCTTTTCCTTTTACACACAACTGGGGAACCACAGAAAAAATTCCCATTGTTTGACCTCTGCAAGCCAGCCAGACCATCTCCATCCCCCTTCTCACCCACCTCCACAGCCCCCCTTGCCTTCGCTGTGCACTGAGAGTTCCAGATGAAGCTGTAAAATGTGCTGACAGTTCAGCTTGTCGGCACGGCCCTCGAGCCATCCCCGGGGTGATAAACACCCCCACTGCCGGGGACAGGGGCCATGGCACAGGCACGGGGAGAGGGGAGGAAGAGAAACAGCCGGAGACGGCCAAGCCAGCACACGGGGAAGGGAAGGGAACATTTGGATAAGCAGCTGTAAATCCTACAAGTGCCTTGAAAACACAACACGGTCGTTTCCATTATTTATTTCCTGCCTGGCTCCCACCCTCCCCGCTCTGAGACGCGCAGGAGCTCAGCAGCTCCGGTCCACGACGCTGAGTTACACTTGGCAAAGAATGGGATGGAGGGGAAGGGAATTAAAATGTTCCTGGAAAACATGGCTTTTTCATTCTATTTGATAGATTCTTCTCCATCTATTTACTTGTGGCCTTCTGTGCTGCTGCCGTGGTACCTGCAGCAAAAGCTCTGAGCATTTGGTTAAATTAAGAGCCCAGCATCTCTTGGGAGCTTCACCTTCACCACCTGAGAACCAGGCTAGGGAAGCTTTCTCTTGGCATGAAAAAAAAAATGGGAAAATCAAGCTAGACGTGAGCTAGTGCCGGCAGTGGCAGAGCTGCCACAGCTTTGTGCAGCCAAGACCGTAGGAAAAGGCACCTACAGTCAATCAAGAAACTCATGAGAGTCCCTCTCCACATGCCTGTAAATTCAGACGGGGGCTGAGAGGCTGTTCTTGTCCTCGTCCCCACCGCAGCACCTCTCCAGCCCAGGCTCGGGGGTGTTATATGCCTCCCTCGCTGAGATTGCAGAGCGCCACCTCGATCGAGATTATTAATCGGGCGCAGGGAAGGGGCGATACTTGGCGTGTTTGAGGGTCCCCCCGGGTGCTCGGTTCAGAGGAACGAGCCATATATTCTCCTGCAAACAAGTCACTTTCCCCTTGCAGGAGCTGTACGTCTCCGCCAGCCACATCACGTACGGACGCCGGGAAAGACGGATGGCCCTCCACGCCCGCCGCGGCACTGCCGGGAGCCTGCCCGGTGTCAGACATGCCCCGGCGCCAGCTCGGCTCTGCCGGACCAAGGCAGCCTTGTGCCGGCAGACGGCATCGTCCTTGTCGGGAAGCCAAGCCCTCTCTTCCTTCAAATTAACTGGGGGAGAGCTAAGCACAGCCGAGTTAAGTTCGGCCCTGGGGGATTCCAGTCTAGTGGACTATTACTGCTGTCTCACTTCATTATAATGAATAATAAAGAGATACTTACACACGGCTTCTGTAAATTATTCATTGCGTGCACTGAAAAATCAGGGCAGCAATATGTAAAACAGACAACTTGCATGTCTGCGCTCATATAAATATCCAGACTACAGCCCTGCGAGGTACTCTCGGGTCCCCTCATTAGGGGTGAAGCACAAGGACTCGGGTTTGAAGTGACAGCGATGAGACGCTCGTGCCGGCACCGAGTACGTTCGACTGTTGCTGCCCAGCTTCGGCTGGTGCGTACGGGATGTGCTTCCCGAGGAGGTCTGGGGCCGGTGCAGGATGCCTGAGAACCAGGGTGGTTCATTCTGCACTCACAGCTCACATTTACATCTCAGAGCTGCACCCGCACAAGCACTCAGGGATGGTCCAGGTGGACACGCTCACAGGAGGGAGGGCAAGGACAGCATCCCCCTCCCTTGTCTGTGGTGCTGGTGATGGGTACTGCCCTCAAAAGCACTTGGAACGAGCAGGTAGCAGCAACTTGGAGACCCCTGTAACAAACCCATGGCAAGAGCAAGGAGGAGAAGGCTCTGCCTTCCCATCCCTCCAGCTCACTCTTCAGTGAGCTAAATTAGCCCAATAGCTAATTTAGGACGAAGTCCCTTCGGCGTTGTGCAGCATCATGCTCCTCTCCCCTGGAGCCCAGACTGTCCCCCCTGCAGCTACAGATGACCAGACAAACCAGCCTCCTGCAACAGAACAGCCCTCCTGCACCTCCTGGGAGCGTGTCAGAACCACCACCAGCAGAACAGCCCCATCCATCAGCTGGCACAGAGCATATAGCATTCCTGGAGGCACCTTCTCAGCTGACCTCACCTTCCCAGCGCCAGTTTTCCCGTGCCCTGGCAATTGTCACTACAAAGAGAATACGGACGGATACCCTGGCGCAAGGAGCACCTCACCAGCTTCTTTACCTGCCTGGGAAAGTGATCTCCATTAGCTGCTAAGCTGACGGCGCTCGCTTGTCTGCTGAGCCGTCTTTGCTCCCCATTTCCAATTGACCAGGATTATGATAATGTCTCCAGTAAGCAAACAGGTAAAGAGACTTCTGCAAAGTGTTTAGATAAAGCAGACAAGCTCTGACAAAGCTGGATAATAAAGCAGGCCAGGAGGTTTTCCCTTGAAGGGATCTAATTAAAACCAAAGACAAACCCCCATTAACAGTTTCCTGAAGGCACCGTATCCATCTCCAGAAACAGCCTTACGAGTCCAGAAGGGACAAAAGACAATAAAGCGCCTGTCACATGGGAGGGAAATAAACTTGTCCTGGCTCTGCAGTTCACCTGGAGAAAGCCCATCAGCAAGGCAGGGGGAATATCTTGGGAATGATATCATCAGCCCCCAGCACACGCTGCATCCCAGCTACCCCACGCATCCCTTCTTTGTGCAACGTGACCCGTCCCATCGGCTCCCCCATCGCTGCATCCCACTTACACCCTCACTGCCTTTGAGCAGAGACTTTTCACCATCTGCAACCCTTCAGCTGCCTCCAGCCGCTGCTGCTCTCCTCCAGAGTGGCTGGGGAGCTTTGGATGCCGGGCTTTGCTGGAGCTCCGGCCCCCACAGTGCTCACAATGATAAATGTGGGCTCTCAAAGGCTTCATCTCCTGAGACCCACACTGATCCCCCTACTCTGCAGGAGGACGAGAGCGGCCGTAGGGATCCCAGTGCTCCACCAGAGACGAGGGCGCTGAACCTGAACGCGGCAGCGTGAGAAGATGCATGAGGGTGGGTGCTGGGGGCACCAGCACTGCGCTGCTTCCCCTCTAATTGCCCCCATTCCTCATTCGTAAATGCTAATTTTGAAGTTTGCCGTGGAATTATTTCACTTAGTGTCAACAATACGGATAACTCCGCGGACGTGCTCTTTGTGCTCGGTGGCACACAGCGACCGTCTCCCTCCTCCTGCACCTATTAGGAGAGACCCCACACGGCTCACACAGCAGGCTCCTTCCCAGCCCCATCAATGACACTGACAATGCCTCTCCTACGTGTGGGATGAGCCATAACACCCTCCACCTTCATCCCCTGCCTTCTCCAGCTGCATCACGGACCTTTCCTGCACTGCTGACTCGGCTGAACACGAGGGAGAAGCCTGGGGCTGCCCTCAACACCTCCCCCACAGACACGGAAATACTGTGTCCAGGGTCAGCACAAGTTTTCTGGCAGTAATTTGGAGGGATAAATAGCACACAAAGAGTTGGAAGCATAAAGGAAGTCCTGCAAAACCCTCTCCACGGGTGCAAAATATTCTGAGGAATGGGATGCATGGGACCCCAAAACGTTGATGCACACCCCGAGACATCCAGGGGACGTGTTTGTACCTGCAGAGCCAAGAGCACCGGTCCCTGCCCGTGCCGAGAGGCTGGGGGGATGGATCAACCCACATTTGTTGTCCAAACCCATTCGGACACATGGTGGGATTTTTGGGGTTGTCCAGCACAGAGCCAGGACATGGACTTAATGATCCTTGTGTGTCCCTTCCAGCCGAGGATATTTGATGATTCTAGGATTCAAACCCCTCCTGTTTCCTTGCTCAAACCAACAGTGCTCTACTTTTAAACTCCTCTATGGCCCTTCAACCCCAAACTGCTTCTCTCTCCTGTAGGTAACATGTCTCGTCAGGATGACAAATGGAGATGCCAAAACCAGTTGCAAACTTGCCAGCTGACCCAGATTTCAGTGGCTAAAATAGCTCACCCAGATCGGGAGCGAAGCCCCTCGACAGCGACCAGGTGATGCTTCACCCTGGGAAGCCTCCAACCAAAAATACCTGTCACAGGGGCAAGAACAAACACCCTTGTCTTCGAGAAGAAATTGTTAATTACATTTGCCAGGGACTCCTAATGGGATTTCTCCTTCACTTCCAATATTCACCCCGGCTCCACAGTTAAGGGGCGCCGGATGTTTTTTATTCTGCGAGGCTGGAGCAAAGGCAGAGGAGATTTATTTGTAATCATCGGAAATAAACACATTTCCTCAGAAGTAAACACAAAAGAACAGAACCTGGCTGTGCTCCCACTTCGTTCAAGATGCAAATGAGAAGCAGGCCTTCAAAACACAGCAGCTCCTCTAATCCTCTCCCAACAA
>VWZW01000226.1:823110-900694 GCA_013397115.1 Edolisoma coerulescens | reverse complement strand
AATGAACCCCGCCACATTATCTGCAGGGACAATGGCATCTGCGCCGTGTGATGGCAGGTCTCACACGGCAGCTCCCGAGGGCAGGACTGCGAGGGCAGGACTTGCTTCACTGCCATCCACGCTATTTATTCTGGGGGTGAAGGGCACAGGGCACTTTGTCTTTAATCACGATCCTGTCCACTGGCACTCTGTCTCCTCTCTGAGGCACCTGCAGTGTCCCTTCTCCCCTCTCTCCCATCCACCTTGGTGCCTGCACAGCTCCATGCCATCCCCACACCACCCCCACACCATCCCAGCACCCCGAAGACAGAGGGCACAGCTCCACGCCATCCCCACACCATCCCAGCACCCTGAGAACAGAGGGTACAGTTCCACGCCATCCCAGCACCCTGAGAACAGAGGGTACAGTTCCACGCCATCCCAGCACCCCGAGGACAGAGGGCACAGCTCCACACCATCCCCCCACCATCCCAGCACCCTGAGAACAGAGACCACAGTTCCACACCATCCCAGCACCCCAAGGACAGACGGCACTTGGGATGCACCATATGGCATCACCCAGCACGACCACCTGCCATCCAGTCTTCACCAACCACTCAGCAAGTCCTGATCCACCACCACACCCACACCCCCCGTGGGAAAACAAGGAGCAGGGGATGCATGAGAGCTTGGCCAGCCTAAACAGTTCTCCTTTCCTCCATAACATTCCTCCCTCCCCACCATACGCCACTCAGCCACTGCCTCCCGCAAAGCCACAAGCCACCGGCTCTCACTCTGCAAGTTTAATTAATTGCCTGGCCCCACTGCTACCGCTCTGATTCCCCAAGCGCTCCCAGGGCTGTTCAAACACACTCCAGACCACTGCAAAACCTGTTCCCTGCCAACAACCCCCTGCCCAAAGCCCTCCAAGGGCTATGGGACCCTTCTGCCCTCTCCAGGGGCTCAGGGCTTGCCAGGGAGGGGTTGTCCCTGGCGGTTCCCCCGCGGTGGCAGTTTGCCCACCACCAGGCACCAGAATAGAAGCTGCTCCCTGTGAAAAATCAAAGCCCAAATTGATACATTAGAGACTGCTAAATATAAAATATCCATCTGCAAAGATAATAAGCCTGTGAGGGCAGAGGCTGTCGAGTTGCTCCATTTCAGATAGTTTAATGGTGTTTTGGTCCATGACTGCAGCTCCCAGACATTAGAATGATAACAAGATGATGAGGAGGGCGGGAGCCGTCTGCGCGAGGCATCAGAAGTCAAGACAACACTCACTACACAGTCCCTGAGGGGTCCATGCCACACAAAACACTGGCTGCTCTGCACCCAGCACTCGCAGGGCTTTGGGTGGCCTCTGTGACAACCCAGGGCACACAAAGGCTGAGCCTGGTGCCAGGTCGCTGCCAAGCTGGAGCTGACATTAATTCAGGGAGGGGGGTCTGAGCCCCCTGGAGTCAGGGGTGGGCCTGGGACCACTGCAGGTGGCACAGAGCGATGCTAAAGCTGATACAGGCAGAGCTGTGCTGCAGGTGGCTTAGAAAGCAATCGCAGTTTGAGGAGGGAAGGGATGCCCAGCAAGGTGAGCTGCTGCACGGTGCCCCCACTGACGGATCACATCTTCTCCCCAAAGCCATTCACGGGATTTTCTGAATTAATGCTCCACATCGAGCAAATCCAGAAACAGTCAGCTCTGTTAAAGCGAGCCAGGCTTTCCCTTCAGTTCGTAAAGCCCTTCTTTCACTCCTCATTGCCTTTACTTCCAGCTTGCGGGGACACACCTCACCCTGACAACATCACTGACGAGGGGAAGGGGGTCCGGACGAGGTCGGGTGCTCAGGTACACTTCTCCCAGCTCCCACCTGACTTCCCCTTGTTTCTGACACAACAATGCATCAATATCCGTGTCCACGTGCCGGGATGCTCCCCCTGCGTGGTAGGGAAGGTCAGAAGGCATCAGCCTAAGCCCCAACAGCCAACAGCTGTTACTAGCTCAGGAGAAATCTTCATAAGGAAATACGAGGTGGCAGCAAAAGAAATAGAGCGGGAGGCCTTTGGATAGAGCAAATCAATGGGAATGTTTATAGAGCAGGTGGCACGTAAATGCTTCCATCAGAGTCAGTCGATGCTGGCGGCCACACCTCATCTCCCAGAGTCAGAGATGAAAATGAAGGCACTGAGCAGGGCCAGCCAGGCCAGGAAAAACACAGAAACTGGAAGAAGCACAGCAAAGCATCTTTCCTTGCCCAAAATGGTACCCGAATGATTGCACTCTCTCCCTAACACAGCCAGGCACTGATTTCCAACTTCCCCATGGTCACTGGGCCATCCTGTGGTTTGAAGAAGGCTGGGACATCTTCCCACCTCCTCTCCAAAAAGATGGTCACCATCCAGCAGCATTTACCATCAAGGCATCGGTACCCATCCAAGGAAACACGCGCAGAGAGCACTTTCCTCACCAGGAAAGCCAAATCCCCCTCTCCCTACACCAAGCCCTGCCCTACATCCCAGCAGGGAAAAACCCAATGAGAGACACCCACCAACGCCATCAGCACCCTTCAAGGTGCTGATTAAGGGACACAGTCTGGAGATCCCCCTGCCCTTGGCACGCTGGTGTCGGCAGAGCCCCCTGCTCAATCAGCGCCCGCGCCCTGCCTAAATCAGCGCTAATCTCACACAATACAGCACCTGCAACTGGCTGATTTCCAGTGTTCTTCAATCAAAAGCAGCAGAGAAAACACTGAGTTCATCGCTAGCAGAGCTGAGCAGTTGAGAACCTCAAGTCCTCCACACCTGCACTGAGGTCGTGTTTCTTCCTTGCTATTGTTTTTTTTTGCCAGGTTTTTCCATTCCCCTGCCCAAGAAGGGAGAGAGAGGAATAACTCTGGCTGTCACAGCTGGACACGCAGTTAAGTGGCGGTAATTAGCGCGTGGCAACACGAGGCTCTGACTGCTCTGATTCAGCCATCCTGGTGGGACTGGGGACCCTCTCCATCTCAGCTGGATAAGGGGGACACTTTCAGCCCAGGAGGATGTGGCTGTGGCTCCGGCAGCACCCCACAGTTGCAAAAGAAGAAAGGATCCTGGCAGGCTGATTAAAACCTGGGCTGGGGCACATCCACAAGAGAAGCATCTGGAGCAAAACCATCGGACACTTGTCCCTGCATTGCAAGGAGGGAAAATTGGTGTGAAGCCACCTCAGTGCAGGGCAGGGTGGCAATGCAGCACGGGGGTGGTGTTATCACCCCAAAAGGTGTTCCTGGGGGGGAAACAACAGCACACAGGGCCCTTTGGAAGGAAAGCCATCCACGTCTCCATCACACGTGGGCCTCACGCTCTCTGTTGGTCTATCTGGCCACACCACCCTCCCCAAGAGTCAGGGAGGAAAGCAAACCTCTTCTCACATCCTGCTGTTGATTACCACCAAAAATATATTTGTCATGAGATGCCCACCACTATCTCTGTGGCTCTTAAGGGTAATGGAGAGGTTTCAGTCTTTGGAGGATAAGTCTCAAGCTCTTGGCTGCTTGCCCGGGAGGATTATTTTACATCAGGTTGAGTTCTGTAGTAATTATCTTCAAAACAGCTGGACTGCTGGATAAACTCGCTGTATCTTAATGCACAATACGAGAGCAAACGCAGGGAATTAAACTGCAATTCCAGACAGATCGACGGAAAAGCCTCTCGCCGGTGCTTCAGAGGCCGAGGCTCAGGGCTCCTCACACGTTAGGGGTGGGGAGGCATTTGCTCATTTGAAATCAATTCCAACTTCCCCAGAGACAGAACAGAAGGGGAAAGAGATGCCGGATGAAGATGTTTTACCCTCAAGCTTTCAGCGGAGAAAAAAAAGCACCGTTTTCCTGACCCTCGTGGCTGGAAAATGAAGCAGTATTTGATCCTGGCTGGACAGCTTGATGTTCCACACGACCCCGAGACTTCCATAAAAGCTCCAGCTTTCCAAGGTCTTGGCTCCACACTGCGCCATTCACTGCGGTGCCAGCGGGCAGGGAAAGCCGAGGGGCAAATCAGCTCACTCCGTCCACACCCCTCACACCTGGAAGTCACTCCCAGTGCCTACTGGATCCCATCCCAAGAGGATGAAGGGGCTGACAGATGGACAAACCAACTCCCTGACTGGTCCACCGAAATGAATTAAAAGGAAAAAAATCAGGTACCTTCACAATGGTGCCGCCACAGGATTTAGGTGCAAAATCCTTGCAGACGGAATTACTAACCTCTAAAAAGGGGAATTCTGCCACTGGAGAGTGAAGCCGTATTTCATGGCGAACACCGTAAAGCGCTCCTGCCAAACGCAAGATCTGTAAACGACCTGGGTGAGCCATCAGCTCAGGAATATAATTGCCAATTTGCAGGAATTTCACCAGCAATTAGGCAAAACAAAATAACCCACCAGAGGAAATCCTTTGCACGCCGCTCCCGCGCCTTCCTGACCCATCTGAATTCCACCCACCGCTGTTCTGCCGGGATGAGGGCTGGATGCTTCAGGCTCTAAGGAGCCAGGTGACAGCTCTGTGGAGATGAAGAAGTCATCTCCAGTGCCAGATAAAGAAGTCGTCATCAGTGTGAGATGACAACAGACACTCCTGGGCACAAGACAGATGAAGACCTCTCCTGCTGGTACCCCCTCTCCGAGCATCCCCGAGAACCAGGAGCCTGATCTCGGTAACTCCACGGGGCCGAACAACTGCATGCAATTAGGGGGTTTATTTGTTTGAGTTGCACGTGAATATCCCAAATTACATTATCAGATCATAGTCCTGCTTCTGATTTATTCCTTCTTTGTTCTTCAAGTCTTCGTACATCTAAGCAATTAACCTCTCAAAGAGCTGGAGAACACATAATTATCCTCATTTGTCTAAACGTCACCAAGATGGCTGCCTTTCAATTAACCTTCTGGGAATGGAGGGAAGTTGGAGTGATACAGTGATCATTTCCAACTTCAGCCTAGGCTGCTGCTTTTTTTTTCCCCTTAAAGTAATTTAATTGAAATATTCACATGATAAAATATAGCCAGATAACTGTTACTGCAGGTAACGGGATCAAGAGGGGGCTTGCAATCGAAAAAGAAGTCAAACGAGGTACAGTAATATTATATCAATACGTGGCACTTCCATCTAAAAATATCAAAGCACTTTGTGCTTATTAATGAAGGGAGCATTTTGCACTGCCCTGCCAGGCTGAGACTTACGTCACTTCAATATGTCCCTGCTATCGATGGGGAAACTGAGGCAGCTCTCGCACCTGGAGTTTACAGAGTGAATCCCTACACAGCCAGGAGCTTTCCAAGAGCATCTTCTCATGATCCCTTCTCCTACCCTAGGAGAAGTTGGCTCCGTCACGAAGTCAGCACGGGAGACGCGGTGGTGGCCGAGCTGCTTTTGCTTTTATTAATTTCAATAATAATAACCCCCCTTCTGCTGAGCATCCCCGTCTGGGATGGTTCCCACCCATCGCCTCGCTAATAAACATGCATCATTCCCGCCAGGAAGCGCCAGGTCAAGCTTTGCACCCACACGAAGCACGACACCAGCATCGTCTGGCACGGGCGAGCGATATTTATACACACTCCCGCTCATAAATACACAGGCAAAATAAACAAGCCGGCTCCGAAGTTCAGCGCATCTCCTCCCTGACAAGCGTGGCTCCTCAATTCCCCACGGTGCCACGGCTCCGCTCCCGGCGTGAAATTGAGCTCTCCGAAAAGCAATTTGGGCTCCGGCACCGCTCCAAGCCCTGCTTGCTGCCTCCTGCCCCGGCAGCACCAAGGTGGCTGAGGCAGGACCAGCACTCACCTCCCTGCAGACTCAGCGGGTTGGGGGAGGCCAGACAGAGCTCCCACATGACGGGAAACTGAGGCACGGTGATGCACAGGACTCATTCCCTGCCTCCTTCCCTCCCAACCTCACGTGCAGATCAGCGTTTCAGCACCAGGCAGCCGCTCTGCTGATCCGTGCAGGCGAGCGGGGAGGAAAGGACGTGGGAACACAAGAGGGTCCCCACTGGGGACACCGCAAACCCGCGTCTCTCCCGGTGCATTCATCCGGAGATGAGAAGCGAGGGTAACACAATAGCCACCGAGTTTATTCTCGGCACAGGCTGGCGGCGACATAATTAAAATGCAGGTCGGAGTCAAGGAACCTTCCGATAAATCTTTGCTTTTGGCTCTTGGGCTTGACAGGAAGCCTATACCTGGCGCGGGGAGCGCAGACCGAGGGGGAGGCACGGATAAAGGCTCTGCTTTATGGACGGCCATTTTAATGTTTCGTTTGAGTAATGGGCCTTGCAAATTAGCACCCCGGCGGTCTGAAATACATATTTTTCCAAGGACATGCAGGCTCCCGATCCGACAGGTGATGTGGGCAAACAAGCCCCGAGGGCAGCTGCGATCTCAGCTCTTTGTGGCTGCAGTCATATTCCATCCCCAGCCAGGATGATGAAGAAGAAAACAGAGAGCTTGGAGGGGGAATCTGGAGGCTGGGGGAGGAAATGGAGCAGAAAACGATCCTGCGTGAGACCAGCGAGGGGCTGATGAGCGGTGGCAGTGGCAGGGAGTGCCCGGCAGCCTCTGGAGGGAACGAATGCTGCACTGGCAGAGCACGGCACATCCCAGCCTCTCTCCCTCCAGGGAACCTGGTGAGACACTCCAGGGCACGTCTGTGGCACACGCCTCTCCTTGCACAACCAACACTATGGATCTCTGGCTCCCGATGCAGCTTGTCTGAGCATCTGGCTCTGGGCTGAATACTCAGAAAGGCTGGAGGTGCTGCAATTGCGCTGGGGAGAAGGGGGATGCCTCGGTTGTGGGGAAGTTAAGCCAGCAGCCAGTGGGCTGCCCAACGGGGCTCCAGCTTCTCCAAGGCAAACGTGGCAGGAAAGATGGAACATCCCTGCTGTAAGTGGGAGAGGAGAGCCAGGAGAGCAATGGAGAAATACGTGCGGCTGAACACGAGGGGGAGCTCAGGCCGGAGCGTGCAGGGGAGCACAGAGCAGAAAGCAGAGCCTACAGCTCACCCTCTCCATCCCTCCTTTCCTGCCTCCTCACCTTCTTCTCCCCCCTCTACCCTTCCCATCCCAACATGTACACAATCCGCCTGGCCGTCACCTTCCCACACCAGCACGAGATGTGCTGCAGCTCCATCGAACTTCCAGAGGAAGAAGCTGGTTGAGCACCCAGGGGATGTGCCTGAGCTGCCCCAGATGGATGTAACTGCACAGCGTCTTCCCCCCTTGCACAGAGCTGCACATGTGGCTGGGCAGGCGTTCAAATCAGAGCTGAACATGTGCCTGCAAATTGTTCTGAACCTCAAATGACGAGCTGGATGCCTGGAATTCTCCTCCTTGTCCTCACCATCTCCTGCAAGAGGCACGGGGTGACACCTCCCTGTCATCACACATCTCTGCCTCTGGATTTCACTGCACGGACCATAAAGGGTGGGTGGACAGGACGAAAGCAAGCTCAGAGCCTGGAGCAGCAGTTTGCACTTTACTTGCAGGGTCATCAACTCAGACCCAACGTGTCCAAAAAGGATTTGGGAGCAAGCTGAGCTGGTGACTGAGACATGAACTTTGCCAAAGACCCCTGCGTAGCATCACAGTACCACAGAACTGGAGATGAACTCCTTCCTGACCGACCCATGCCCACGGCACAACTTGCTGCTTCTCCCGGACGACTCCAGCACAGGGAAGTTGTACTTATGGAAGCAGGCAGCTCTGCCTGCCGCTCCCACTCGCCCTGCCAAGTTTCAGTCATCCAGGATGTGATTTGGAGAGACAGCTCTGAACTCGCCAGGAGAGGCAGGAGTTTCGGCGCAGTGCATCCAGCACTCCCGAGGCGCTCCGGAGCCGCGGCACGGAGCCTGCGTGCCAGCCACCACCGCGTGCTCTTCCGACCGCGGAGATGCTCGGGGGCAAAGGGGAAGGAGCGGCCTCTCAGAGGTACCACACGTTCCAAGATGCTGCTGTTTTATGCACCAGCATCTCCCTCCAGGAGGTCTGACTGCAGCTCACTGGGGAGAGAGCAACAACTTCCACCTTTCTCCAAAGGTACAGGGCTGGGCTCTCGGGAATTCCAGCCACCCAGAGCCATTGCATTTCATTTACAGCCACAAGGAGTGACCAGAGCCACCCCATCAGTAAATCCATGGTCTTGTTGCCACTCTAAGGACATGCTGAGAGCTGTTCCGAGAAATCCCTGCAGCTTTAATACCCGGAATGCCAAAAAAGGGACATGGTGATGCCAGCTATTTCTGCCACCCACTCGTGTGCACCTACAGAGCAGCGAGACGGAGGCCTGGGCCAAGGCGCACGGAAATCATTTTCTGCTGGCAAAGCTGCCGACTCAAGGAGAAACATAAAACCCTCGATGAAGGGCTTGTCTAGTTTATTATAACATCGGCTTTAATTTATGCGCCTGCCTTTTATGATTGTTCTCTATCGCTGTTCCTGGGGCTTATTTATAGAGGGCCATTAGCACAGAGAGCAGGCCCTGATGAGGGAGCATTTGCAGTCTGCCGAGGGACCGGGATATAAACTGAGCTGAGGATGAGGCAGCGAGCTCTCGCATGGGGCTGCCCGAGTCCTCTCCCCGAAAGCTGAGAAGGATAATTTGATCTCGGAGAGTGATACAACTTCATCTCACGTGGCTGTCTCTGGGCAGGCTGCAGCCTCCTTCACATGCACTTTGCTGAATTCCCTAGTCCCAAACAAACTCGGCAGAGAGCTTTGGATCCAACCGTCCACACCAAGCACAAAGACAGGGAAAAGCCTCTCGAGGGTGTGAAAGAGATGCCAGGGCAAGGCAAGGGAATCATAGAATGGTTTGGGTTGGAAGAGACCTTAAAGCCCATCCCATTCCAAACCCCTGCCATAGGCAGGGACACCTTCCACTATCCCAGGGTGCTCCAGCCCTGTCCAACCTGGAACACTGCCAGGGATGGGGCAGCCACAGCTCCTCTGGGCACCCTGTGCCAGGCCCTCCCCACTCTCACAGGGAGGAATTCCTTCCCAATATCCCATCTGTCCCTGCCCTCTGGCAGTTTAAAGCCATTCTCCCTTGTTCTGTCACTACAACACCCTTATAAAAAGTCACTCTCCAAGAACGGGGGAGACAACCCCAACTGCACGGTGTCCAGGCAGTGCATCCCAGGATGCTGACACTGGCACTCATCCCTGCCTGGGCATCCCAGCCTCGTGCCCATCTCATCTCCTTCCACCTAAAAGCAAAACACTTCGAAGGCTGTGCAAACACCCCACGGTACACAGGCAAACGTCACCAATTATTCCTATTTACAAACATCGCTCTCCAATCTCCAGCACAACTCAGACAGGCAATCCTATGCTGGTAATTAAAACCACAGGCACCGAAATGATGGGTTAATTAAAGATCCAACCCACCCCCAAAACATACCGATGTGTAGGGAAAACCACATTGGTTCAAACCCCAGCGAAGCGGGTAGGTGGGTCTGTTGGCAGAGAGAGAGACGATGTAAAATGAATTTGTATGATCAAAACCTTCCCGTACAGTTCGCAGGTAATTTGCGACGAGAACAAAAGCTTTAAATTCATCCACTAAATTATTCACTACAAATCGTCCTCTCGGCTCCCGCGCTTGTGTCCTTCAAGCTGTTCTAGGTGGTGATTACGTCCCCTCGGTGCTCGGGGAGGCCTCGGGGAAGCGGCTGCAGGAAAGACGGAGCCGCCGATCCGACACTGGCAGTTTGATTTACAGAGAGAACTGGGGAGAGGAGACAGCAGCCCTCAGGAAAAAAGAAACTTCAAGCTCTAACCATCCCATCAAGGGGCTTTCTGCGTTCTTTATGTGGTGGATTTTTTTGCTCTCTTTCGTTTTCCGCAACAAGCTCCCGCTGCAGGCACAATAGATGATGCTAAATTATTTTGGAATATGCTGAGAATGCCCTGCTTGGCCAAGCGTAGCCTCATAAATCATTCCTCTTCTTCCACTCCCTTTCCCATTCCTGATCTCTCTTTCAGGCAGTATAATGCCAGCTTGCTGGGGAGCCCACTGCCCGGGCACCGTGGGCTCTGACGAGAGCGACCAGAGCCATTCCTGCTGCCAAGGGGACGAGACCACGCGACTGGGACAGACTGGAGCCACTCGAGCTGCTCACAAAGTCTCTACATCCCAGCAACCAGTTCTGGAGCCGAGCTGGGTGCAAAGCAGCCCCACAGCAGCCCATGGTGGTGACAATTCCATGGACTACTGGAAAGGAATGGGAAAAGCAGTTGCATTCATGTGTCGGATGTTTAAACATCGCCCCGATGGAGCTGCTGATTAGGACTGAGCTCCTCCCATCACCAGCACAGGTTCCCTGCAAAGCAGGGGAGATGCTGGCGAAGGACTGGGCATGGCAGAGTGTGCCAGCAGTGGTCTGGAGCAGAGGGAGAGAAGGAAATCTGGGGAGAGAAAAGCCCTGCATGGAGGAGATGTGGAACTTATTCAGCATTTGTGCTGTAGCTGGAGTGGCTGTGTGGCCCAGGGCTGTCAGCCTGGCTCCTTGCACCACGACTAAAATCACACTTTCCACTAAAAACCCCAGAGCAGAGATACCTTAGTCAAAGGCAGAGGCCCCTCCAGCTGGAACTGATGGGAGGAAAAACACTTTGGACCAGGAACCGCAGCGTGGCAAAAGCACAGTCATTTTCTAATACCTGAAGTGACATTTTCCGAGTCCCTCACGCTCAGCTGTGACACTGACAATGTCATAATAGGGATGTGAGTGCTGTGCATCTCTGTGCTGGCCTGGTACCCATCACTCAGGAATGATGGAGAGGTGGCAGGCTTGGGAAGCTGCTGACAAGAAGGAGCAGTGAGCAGTTCTGTTGGCAGCCCTGGGCAAGGACTACATTCCGTTCCCTCCCCGGCTCAGAAAAAGGTGGATTGCCGTCTTCTGCGGCTTGGCTGTGAGCTGGCCCGGGACGACTCATCCAGGCATTTTGGAGGGGTCAGCGGGATGAGGCAGAGTCCCCTGAGGCCACCCCAGGGAGGAGGAAGCCCCATTATCTATCAGTGTGAGGCTCAGGGTACCAGAGGCAGACTTGGGGTCCCCCAGCCCTCAGCATCACCCCATCACTCCTTCCACCTTCCCACAGATACAAGTGAAGTTTAGCTTGGGTTTTTTAATCACTGCCCTTCTGCCCTCCCCAGGAAAACACTACAAACCCCAAATGCAACAAGAGCAGCCACCCCTGCCTCTCCAGAGCCTGAGCTTTATGACTCCGTAGCCATTTCTTGCTCGCTGTGTTTTGCACAGACCAGATGTGACACTCATCCTGAACAGCCGAATTTCAGGCCCCTTGGTTATTCTGTAGATGGAGCTGCTATTTTAAACAAGACAGACACAAAACAAAAACAAAACCTAAAGCGGAAGCAGAGAGGAAAAGCCCTCTGAGCGTCACAATGGTGACAAAAAACCGTAGTGAGGCATTTGTCTTTGGTTTTTAACCCGGAGGAAGGTGGAAAAGCCAAGCGGAGCTGCAAACGTGCAGGGACCATGAGCCCGAGCAGCCCTGTGGGGCTGGATGGGAGCTGTTGGTGGGCAGGGAGATGCCAAGAACTTTGCCAACACCAGGACCAGGGTTGGGGATGACCCACTTACTGCACTTGTGCATCACCCCCTCTCCCATCCCAGCCCCTGGGAAAACCAGACAGCCACAAACACACGGCTTCCCTCCAGGGCTTTTCCCAGCATGTTTGCATCACCCAGCTGCAATTCCCACCTTTTCCATCAGCACCTCTGCTGGAGCCAAAGTCCCTTCAAGCCAGACCACCCATACCAAGGAGGCCCAAGGTACCCAATATTTCATCCCCAGTATCCCAGAAGGGCTAAGGAACATGCGGACGCGCTCCATAAAGCCACCATTAGAGATCCCCTGATGGAGATGGATTATAATTTGCCAATGATTAAAACACAATTAACGGCGGTAGGGAGGTACTCGAGGCTCTGCAAAGGAGCCGTGCAAATGAGGAGTTATCAGGACCTTCGGTGTCCTAAGCACCTGTCAATTCTTGGTTGAAACAAGTGCATTAGCCTCGTCCAATATCCATCTAACCTTTCCACTCTCCCTTGCTCTGTTTCCCTGGCAACCAGTTAAAAGTGCTGGAAAAAGGCACAGCTGCTTTCAGAAAAAAGAAAAGGAAGAGGGGGAAAAAAAAAGGCAGCGTGTTCTTTTAAAGCACGTGTGCTCGTCACTCCTTCCCCCCTCCCTCTGCCTCTCCTTTAGGTGTCTGTGTTTTCCCTGCCCAGCTCGGCTCCAGCTCCGAGACCTCAGCACGAGCTGCCACGCTCGGAGGGCAACGAGCAGGGTGGGGATGGCTCTGCCATCCTGCTCTCCCTGGGGGTGGCCAGATGAGCCACGAGCCATTGCAGAAAACCACTTGGGACTGCAGAGAAAGGGAGGGGAGCAAGCCCAGGAGGGGGCTCACCGTGGGAAGCTGCTGAAAGGGGAGATGCTGTCCCGAACCAGCGCGTTCCTGGGGCAGGGGAGCTCGGTGTGCCCCCCTGGTGTGCTCCCTGCCACAGCAGAGCCACGCACAACCTGCACAGCTCTCCGGAGTGGTACAAGCTGAACACTCTGTATTTCATGGTGCTCCCTGTCAGTCTCTGAGCAAAACAGCAGTTTAACAAAGATCAGGACTTGAGGCTGTCACTAAACCCTGCTCCGCCGCCTGCTAAACAGGGTTATTTTTCCTTTCTTGCCTTTTCTCCCTGCTCCTGCCTGCCTGGGCAGCCATCTCCCAGCACAGCCACGCTGATGAGTGTGGCATTTGTCCTGACACCTTTGGGAACTCAGCTCCAAAGGGTAGAAGGAAAATAGCAATGAGAGCAGCGGTCACAAAAGCGGGAGTGGGGAGGATGGTGCTCAAAGCCTGCCACTGCCACGCTCTCCTGTCTCCACGAGCAAATGCCAGAGAGGGGCTGGAAGCACATCCTCTTCCCCAGGGACAACCCAGCACCCAGAGCAGCCTGCTCTGGGTGAGGAGAATGGGGTGGAAGAGCAGAAGGTTTTCCAGGTGCTTCAGGAGCTGTCACAAAGGATGGAGCTGGGAATGCAGTCAGGGGGAAGAGCAGTGAAGGTGGGATGGGGTCCCTCTGATGAACCCTGCAGTTCTTCGTGGCAGGGAAGGCACAACATCAAAGTTGTTCAGTCCTGGAAAATGATGGGAATTTCCTTAGAAGGGAAGGACTGACCACAAATCTTCCTCCACACCGGAGAGGCTCCAGGGGAACAAAGCCCCTGGGATGGCTCCATAGCCAATCAAGCCTCATTACTCTGCTGCTCAGTGAACAGCTCCATCCACACATGGATTTGCCGCTCCATGTTCCTGGCACACACAGGAATTGCTGATAGCCCTGTACCCTTTATCCTGTCCCTCCCCAGCATCTCCAGGAGCAGGGGCTGAGGACCACCCCCACAGCAGTTTCCCTCTTATGTGGGGGACAAGGAGCAGGAAGGGGTGGCAGCAGCGTGGGGAAGAGCTTGATTGTGTTAATTAATTGCCTGGTTTGAAGAGCCACTGCCACTTTGCACTCAGCATCTTAAACAGAGGGAGGGGGAAAAGAAACAACCCATTAAACAACACACATGGGGGAAAGAAACCAAAACAAAGGAAAAAATCACCCTAATCTAATATTTTGCAAACACTGGGCACCCAAACAGCTGATCTTTGTCAGGAACCTTAGTTCCAAGAACCACTTAGAGGCTTTCATCAACACATTATAATATTAATCAAGACTCATAATGCAGAGTGATTTGCATGCCAACAAATATATTTACACTGTAAATTGTTTGTTGAGAAGCCTCAGAGAAATATGCAATTCGCTGCTATTGAACTTGGGTAGCAGGGAAAAAAAAAGAAAAGTACCAAATCCCTGTAGAGTTGGTTCCTTCTGGTTTTGGCAACGTGACTCATTAGCATGCACTCGCACTTCCACGTTTAGCTGGAGGTGGAAAAGCAGTCGGAGTTGGAAAAGCTCAGCAAGGTCCCCATAGTTAAATCCAGGTCACTGTCTTCTCCACGGAGGAGACACAGCCTCTGGTAAAATGGCCCAGCAAGAGGCAAGGAGTCAAAGCACAACAACTGTCACCCGTGGGTGACTCTGTCTGACCCTCAGAGTGACCCCAGGCTATTTATGCACCTCTGTTGTGAAAGCCAAAGTGACCCCAGAGAAGTCCTGCTCCCACGGAGGGGAGGATGGCCAAGCACCGGGAGCTGAGCAGCCGGAGAGGCAATGGCAGAGCTCCCAGTGCCCACAGCCCCCAGCTCAAGGCAGCCAAAAAGCCGGAGGATGGCTGGACTTGATCTTAGAGGTCTTTTCCAACCATAATGACTCCATGATTCCGTGGTGTCCTGCTGCACAGGCCCATGGCAGCGTGTGGGAGGTGACTGCTCACTCCCGGGACTTCCCGCGTGCCCCTGCCGACAGGGAACACTGCTCAGAGAGACAGCTCAGGTCAGATCCCAGGATTCAGGGGTTTGATCCACACTGAAAAGCCCTTACAGACGCCAGGGCACTGCATGGAGAGGCCAAGAGGAGCAGTTATCCTCGTTATCTGCACAGGTTCACAACAGAGCCTGTACCTACAGCCCGGAGGGAGAGGACAAGGTGGGAAGCAGCACCACTGGGACGTCTTTTCCAACCTAAGTGATTCCATGACTCCAAGAGCATTCAAATGGTTTGCATGCTTATGCCACGCTTCTCATCCCAAGGGATCTTCCCCTCCTTCCTCTCCCACTGCTTTTCCCCCTTGCACCCCTGCTCCTCCCACCACGGTGTGCGGGTCCTGCCAGGTCTCCGTGCCGGGTGTAAATGAGCGCCTGCTGCGCTTCCCATCCGGCCTCTCCCCTCCCTGCCTGTCTGGGGCTCTGGGGCTGGAAAGGATGATTAGCAAAGGTGTTAGAGGAGAATTAAACGGAGTATTCTGTGGTGCCTCTCTAAGCTGCTGAAGAGCGGATTAGCAGGAGGCATTGATCTCCTGGTTCAGAGACCTTCTAAAGAGCGAGGCAGAAAAATAATGGGAGGGAGGAGGGAGAAGCTAATTAACACTTGCAGGGTAGCAAGCCCTCCATGTGGAGCTGGTATTAATAGACTGGATAGGAGATGCCCTGGTCAGAGTAAGCAGTGTTTGTCCATCCAGTGGGAGACAGGACCAGCCCTAAGGAAGGGGAGATCATAGAATCGTAGAAAACACAGAACCCACAGAATCCCAGAACGGTTTGGGTTGGAAATGACCTCAAAGCTCATCTCATTCCAGCCTCCCTGCTGTGGGCAGGGACATCTTTCCCGAGACCAGGTTGCTCAGAGCTCAATCCAACCCAGCCTTGAACAGTGCCAGGAATGGGGTATCTACAACTTTTCTGGGCAACCTGATGACACAGAGCAGCAAAGAACCCTGTCTCAGATCACTGCTGTCCCTGTGGGAGCTGGGACAGGACCAAAGGCTGCTCTCACACAGGTACCTCTGGCCACAGCTGCTGCCTTTGCTCCAGCTTTTTACAGGAAGCCTGAAGCTGAAGATGCACTCCTGCATCCTGGCTAGTTATCCTGCCCCCCAGCTAGCAGCTATTTTGGGATGACACCACACTGCTGCTTCCAAACCCACCGTGCCACCCCCGTGACGAGCAGGGAAATGATCTGAAAGCCCAGGAAGCGTTTCAGCGGAGCAGTGAAAATCACAGGAATAAACTTTGCGGGTCCGTCAGGTGGTTTGATCTGTTTGCATTTAATACTCAGTCTCTCTACGTGTGCGCAGCGCAAGTCCCTAATCCCTGCTCAGTAATTACCAACATTAGAGGACCAGAGCTCAGCCCTACCCATCCGTGCTCGTTAATGCCTGCACAAGCATTTCCCTAACCCTCACCGTGCCACGACATTAAGGACAAGCAGATGCCTTCAAGCTCTCCGTTCACAATGACTGCCCTACAAAAACATCCGGGAAGGAGAAAGAGCTTGGCTGGGGGCAAAAGGGCATTTTATTTGATAAAATCATAAAGAGCAGTGCATCCTGCAGAGGAAGAATCTCCGAGACATAAATGTCAGGTTTATGAACAATTGAGCTGTTCCGTGCTTGCCCGAAATTGCTCTTTAAGGTCAGCGCTGTAAGTGTTCCCTTGGGAAATGGACTGCGGGACAGGAGCCAAGCAGGGAGCGGCAGCTGTCCCGTCACCAAAGTGGGGCAGAGACACAGCACCGGGGCGAGGAGCCACGGCCCCAAGGTGTGGCTGCCCCCACGATCCCAGACACCCACGCACACTCCCTTTTTGGGAAAAGCCTCGGGAACAGGAGCACCGCTGCCTCCAGCCCGCTGCCTGCCAAGCCCCGTGCTGACACTCCAAGGAGGCATCGGCTCCGCTCTCAGAAACGCAGATTTATCTGTGCAGCCACAGCACTTGGATCAGTTGTGCTGAGATGCTGCACTTTACCTTGGAATTAAAGTGATGGGATGCAGACAGACCCTTCCCCACCCGAGGGCAGTTGTCCCTCCTGCCCCCAGAGTGCTCCCTCCATGGAAATGAGTGTTATTTTAGCAAAATTTGGTAAAGGAAGGCTGTGAGTCTACAACGGAACCAAGGAAAAGCCCCAGACTATTTGAGAAGACAACAAGCTGAGCACACTCCAGATGCATCTAAATCTCAAGGAAAGACCAACCAGATGCAGCTTATCCAGCCTAGCAGTCGGGCTGGCTGAGGGCCGAGGGGGCAGTGGAGGGGTGAGCCATCAATAACACCAAGAGGCCACTTCACACTGATCCGAGGATGAGAAATGCTGGCAGGAGCAGTAAATGCTCCAGCACACCCTCGGGTGCCAAAAGGGCTCACACATGACACCCAACTTCACAGCTGCACACGCAGGCTCTCCCGGCTTTCCCTAAACCAGGCAGGGCGACAGAAGACTGAGCCTGTTGCCACAGATCCCAGGATGCCTCTGCTCCTCCTGCCTGCCTGCCAGAGAGGACACCCCATGAGGGGACCCACAGGGCTCTGGAAAGCAGCTCAGGGCATAAATCAGAGCAGGGAGGAGCTGGGGAACTGCTCTCACAAAGGTTACAGCAAACAGCCTTGAGAGGAAGCAGGAAGGGTGAACTAACACAAGGTGTTTTATATTCCTCCGGGTTGTTACGATGGGACCTTGATGGGCCATATGGTCTTGTCTTGACCCTTAAATCATCTTGTGCCCTTCTAACAGCAGCCATCGCTGTTGCTGGCTTCCATTCCTTGTTATTCTTGGCACTGGGAGGCCGGGAATGCGAGGCAGCTCAAGCCCATAATGAGATGCATCAGATGGAGACCATCTGGAAGGAGCATCCAACTTTAACCTTGAGGGCTACTTGGAAAAGGACCTTCAGGCAGCAAAAGCCGCCTTCCCACCGGCAAACAGCCCTCTCTCGACTGCTCCTCGCAACATTCCGGGGTCTTGGGAGCCGTCAGCCTCCAAAGAGCTCAGCACTGAGCCTCCTGCACTCGATGCCTACAAGATGGGTTGTCCATCTGCTCTCTGCCAAGGAACCGTGTCCTCGCGTGGTGGGAGAGCGGCCGAGCGGGGCAGGAAAGCGGCTGCAGGCACTCGGGGGAAACGGGACAGCCGACAGCCAGGTGGGGCGCGGCCGGGATAAATCAATTATCCAAGGTTTATCATCTGGAAAGGCAGGAGGGGACTCGGAGGAAGCTCCAGCTCCGATCGGGAAGCTGCAGGGGACGGCTCTGTCCGCTGGCGTTTTGGACTTTCCTCGCCGTTCCCCTCACCCCGTGCTCCCAATTTCCACTCACTAACAGCCAATCCTTTGCATTTCCAGATTCACATCTACTTAAGGGCCACTGACAGATAATGCTGACAAATCTTGCCTGGCTATCCAGAAGGAGATCAACTTTGCCATTAGCAGAAAGAAAACATTTTCTAAACAACTCCGAGGCTTCTGCCTTTGCTTCCATCCCAATTAGAAAAGAAACCCACAAAAATGTGGGAAAATCCCCTTTATAACTCAAGTTTCTGTGATGAGAACCTGCTCCAGATGGATCAAAACATTTCCCATCAATGTAGACTTGCTTCTGGAGTGAAAAAGCTGGAGGGATTTGCACCAGTAGCCTTAGGACCCCAATTTCATGGAGCAAACTCCTGAAACACCTCTAAGCCTTCACTGAAAGACAGGAAAATCTGTTACCTCAGCCATTTGTTGAAGTGCTTCGCTCAATTGTGCCTTTGTTCTTTCCATTTTTTTAATTAAGATTGAAAGGCCGAGGCTGTAAAAAGAAGCATCAGGAAGCTGCACGCAAGGGAACAGGGAAAGTTCATTTGAATGGAAATTGAGAAGCCAAATCCTTGGAAAGGCTTTCAAAAGCCACCTTAAACGACTTTCTTTGTTGTCTGGCAGGTTAAACACCTCATTGGAACTGGGATATCTATCTTGAAATGCCTCTGCACATCTCCCCAAAGGCTGTTCTCCACAGCTTGGCTGCACATGGATGGGTTTTCTTAGGAAAGAGCTTGTGCCAGGGCCAAACAGGAGCGGGATGCAAGAGGAGAGCAGGAGGGAGAGATGAATTGTGCTGCCTCTCCAAAATCCAGGGCTTCTCTGACAAAGCACCCTCTAACAGCCCCAGCCCATCCCCACAGCCTGACCCAGACACTGCTTGAGATTACTTGAGAAGGATCAGGCAAATCGCTTCATATCAAACATCCCCTTGAGACACACTGAGGAAAAAGATTCATTAATAAAAAAACCCAAACGAGCAGCACTTAGGCAGAGAGAGGCTGGGACTGAAATAGCAACCCCAAAGGGCTCTGGGAGGGCGAGCTTTCCTTCTCACCAAGGGTGACTGGAGGGGACAGCTGAGCTGTGCCAGCTGCACAGGCAGCTCTGCTGATGGTAAATGTTATCAGCTCCATGCTGAAGGATTTATTCCCAGCCACAGACCTCTGCTGTCCAGCCAGGCTGGCTGGCATGAATCGTGCACACACCCGACCTTAATTTAGCATCCGTCCATCCGTCTCACCGAGGCGGACGCCAATGGATAGAGGCCCTGGGGCAGGATCAGGCTCACGGGATGCACATCTCTAGGAGAAACCTAGCAGAGAAGATCCTGAGAGGCAACACCCCACGGACACTTCTCACAACGTCTCTAAACTTCAATTCTCCGGTCAAGACGGGACAGCAAACAACACCAGGGTGCTCTCAGATGACTTTGCTCCCACCCCTGGGGCTCACACGGTTTTCATTTCCTATTTTTCCCTATATAAATCTCTCAGATGCTGTGCCCAACGACCCCAGCTGGCTTCCTGGGCAAGGAAAAGCCTCTCCCTGTACAATCATCCATCTCATATTTGTCCACTAAAGATGATTTAAACCTTTCTCCAACGTGCCTGGTGCTGGTCCGGACCTCAGAAGAGGCACAGCACCATGGACAGGTGAGAGAAGCAATTTTGGCAAGACAGGCTGACACCGCTCGTTAAGAGAAGGACAAAGTGGTGGGATGGGAGAATGAGACAGGATGAAAGACACAACTTCAGAGCAAACCCCCAGCTCCTGATCCAGCATCTCCACTGACAAAGCCACCTCTTGGTGTTCCTCAGGCCAAGAAGGGCTGTGAAGCTCCTCACACCTGCTCTCTGGCCCCACGAAGGCTCCTGGAGCAGCACAAAAGAGCTGGGATTCCTCAGGCTTTTCTCCATTTGCCTTTCCCCTCTCGCTGTCAGCACCCTCATCCCGTCAGCGGGATGAAGGTGCCTCTGCCGGGCGCGGGATGCCGTGCTGATAACAGGGAGCCACACAGGGAGCGTGCGAGCCACCCTGCTGTGTTATTAATACATGAACTTTGCCACCGCCCTCCCACGCTGCCTGCTGATTTTTATACCATATTGCATAATTAATCTGTCAACATTCTGTGACGAGGTATAAATATTAATAATACGATCACACAGTTGGCTGTTCCTTTTAAAATTCAAACTTGGCGAAGATAAATCGCGCACTTAATCTTAGCAAGCTTTGAAGAGTGTATTAAAAAGGGAGAAAAAAAATAATAAGGGGGGAAAAAAAGGATACATTTGATTTTGCAACAGGATTGCCTGATTTTACCTGGGTTTATCTTTCCCTTTCTCTCTGGCGCTCCCCTTCCTGCACGTGTGAGGGTGATAGTAGCATTTTGTCAAATATTTGGGTGCAAGTACCAAAACAGGGTGGGGGGGGAAACACACACACAAGCTGTGCCCAGGTCAGAGGGTTCTTTCCTAAGCTAGATCTTCCTGCACACATTCAGCTGGGAAAAAAAAGCCAGGAATGGCTTTAAAAATGCCATCAAGCACTGTTTGAAGGGTAAAGAATAGGGGGAAGAGTGCATCCTCATGGAGTTCTGAGCTGTTTTTAGTGCCACCCCAAAGAGCTGGACGTTAAGGCTGTGGTTCCCCATTGAGCCAACAGGAATGGGAAGCTTAAAGCACCACCAACCTCACAAATGCCTTTAAAAACACAACTCAGGAGGCCCCAGTGCTGCTCAGCACTTCAGAAAGTGACTGCCTTGCAGGCATGAGTTGTCCAGGGCAGCACGCAGGGTTTCTGAGCACTTTGCCACACGTACAATCCTCCCAGACCCTTCCCTCAACAGAGGGTGCTCGGGCTGAGGAAAGCCTGTGGCACAGTTTGCTGCTGAGACCTCTGAGCATCTACCAGCACCTCCCCAGAACCATCTCTGATAAACTCCACCAAGCCTTTGCAGGAGCAACTTTCCCGTTTGTTCTGGGCTCCAAGACCTCAGTAATGCTCTGCCTCCCCTGCTCCAGCCTCGCTATCCCAAGACTTCAACACCCTGTACTTTCCACATATTGCTGATCTCCAGTTGAGATGCTGCCTCTTCCCGTGCTTGTTGTGCCTCCCAAGACAAAAAATGATGTAACACCTCGTGAACCATGGGAATCCAGCCTTTTCCATGCCCATTTAGCCTCAGCTCATGTGCTCTTTCTAACCCTGCTTTTGTTTCTAAAAGAGGAAGACAGGGAGGGAAAAAAATCATCGCACCACCCGCCTCCCTAATACAAATAAAGCACAGTGATGGCAAACTCTTCCCTCAATACTCCAGTCACTTTGTTTTACAGAGTACTGAAATGAAAGGGATACTTTAGATTAAAAGATTTGTTTAATGGTCTGATTAATTCATTCCAAACAGACAGAGACTGTTCTGAGGATCTCTGTTAGCTCTTAACCTTTCCAGCTTGGGGTTTTTTTGTGTATAAGCGAGGATGTGTTTTAATTTAATATTCAGTGCCTGCTGCGCTCTCTCTGGGCTGGATCACATGGCTTTTCTTCTGCACATGGAGAAGGGACCAAATGCTTCTTAAAATAAACAGAGAGGAGCTGGTAAACAAGGAGGGCAAAAGCAGGAGGGCTCACCTGGCGGCCCCCACGTGCCATGGGCAATTACCCCATTCACCCTGGTTCAGTTCACAAAATTAATTAGCACTGAACGCTGCTGGTCCATATTATTTATGAGCTAATGAGCAGGAGAAGCTGCAAATCCAAAGGCAAGCGCGCCAGGTGGCCAGAGGCAAGTTTCCAGCCCTCAGGAAGGGAGAGAATCCCAACCCATGATCCCAACAAGAAGCTTTGCAAAGGCGGGACTGGAGCTGGGAATTTGACCGTGGAGGTTTCGGGGAGGAGAGCTTGTCTGTGGGATGGCAAGGCATGAGGGGAAACTGATCCTGTTCCTTGGTTTTTGGAGACCTGGATCAAGAGCAAGGGGGCTGGGCAGTGCCACGGGCTCTGTAGAGCAGCTACACCTGCACCCTGCAGGACACGTGGTCCTGGGCACCTCGGTGCCCGTGTGCCTTCAGTGCACGCAGGGCAGCATGGCCATGACCGTCCTCCACCCAGGCACAGCATCCTGGGCCCTCTAACAGCCCTGGTGCCTTCTGCTCCTCCAGGGAGACCTGAGGAATGGCCATCATCAGGGATGGGCACACCCTGTGACAAGACAGATGGGTTGCAGGATTGGCACATGGGTTAGAGGTGACAGAGCTTCAGCTCCCGGCTGGCAAAGGCCATCTCTCTACTGGCTGTCACTGTCCTGCTGGAGTTCAGGAGGCCTATCACGTCATACCTGCTCCCTGCAGGATTTAAGGTGTTCCCCTTTCCCTCTGTCCTCTCTAGCTGTGAAGACAGATTCCTCCTCCGACTGAAACACAGCGCCACTTCGCCAGGGGGAGAAGGGACAGTGACAAACAGGTGCGGGAAGCGCTCCCACCAAACCCCCGATCAAACACCACACTTTGTCCTCACTGCCACCACCACTCTTGTCCCTGGCTGGGTACACCCAGCGTGCCATCAACCCTGAGGAAAGACAAGCTCAGCAAAGCGAGGGGGGGGATGATCCCCAGGCACTGCTCAGGCAGCAGGCTGGGAGAAGTGGAAGCAGCGTTCCGTTTCCGCCTGACGTGCCATCGCTTACGCGGGACCCGCTCCTGCCTTCGCTCAGCCCCCTCCTCCACGGCTGCCCAGGAATAACACCGCTCGCTTCAAGTGAGCCAGAAAGTTCAGCGCTGGCATCTGCTGAGAGTACTCCAGTCTAGTGCTCATCTCTCACGCGAGCCTCCAACCACAGGCTGCTCCCTGATCGCCCCCGCCCCTCCCAGAGGACCGGAGCGGGTTGGGAGAGGCTCCATTAGCACAAAGGGGATGATTTCGGGTTGCATGGACAACCTCCGGTCCAGCAGGTCAAGGGTGCCACCCCTCTTTGAGCCAAGGCTCAGAGCTCCCATGAACGCAATGCTATTTCCACGTTCAGCCTCCTGTGTGTTCAGCCTCACAGTTAATTTCGTCTGACTGATCTCTGTTTGCCTGTTTTACTGACAACACATCCCCCCACAATACCAACTCCAACATCCACAAATGAAACAAAACCCAAAAAAATCAGCTGCCCAGCCAGAATATCATTTTACTTTATTCGCCTGTTTATTATTTTTCACCCCATATGCTCACAATTTTTCTTGTTTCCACTTTGCTGCTTAACAAGCAGAGGGGAGGGGGAAATCACATTCTCGAGTTTTTCCCTCTATCCGCCTTTTCCCCTTTTTTTAGCACAGAACAGATGTTTCCCACGTCAGTGTCTCTCTTGACAAAGGCAGTCTTTTTCTGGTGGGTAAAAGATACTCCAAAGGAAATTTTCCTCCAAGATCTACTCCCAGATTTCTTCAGGTTTCCCAGGGCTCTTCCTGTGGCTCCAGCTAGAGCACAAGACTGAGCACATCCTCTGGGCTATCCCAGCACATTGGTCTGCCCGGAGCAGTCACCCTGCCTCGCTCATGACCCTCAGGGCAGTTTATACAAAAATAGCACAATAATGGAAACTGCCACTAAAGGGAAAAAATAACTTTCATTAACATCAGCTGCCACTGTCCCATGAGGGAAAAGGAGTCCAGAATTAAAGGTGTTTAATTAAAGACATTTCAGAAATTTAGGTCTGATAGATGGAAAAAATTCTTTACAGTGAGGGTGGGGAGGCCCTGGCACAGGGTGCCCGGAGAAGCTGTGGCTGCCCCATCCCTGGAAGTGTCCAAGGCCAGGCTGGACGGGGCTTGGAGCAACCTGGGATAGTGGAAGGTGTCCCTGCCCACGGCAGGGGGTGGAATGGGATAGTCTTTAAGGTCCCTTCCAACCCAAACCATTCTGATTCCATAACGTGGTGTTAGAACTACAGGAGGAACTCGCTCACCCAAAACCCAATGAATAAAACCACATCTGGACTGCAGTGAAGGCACAACCCAGCATCAACGGCCTTGACACGGGACAAGGACAAAGGAGGTCCCCTCAGATGCCTTCAAAGAGGCACCACAGTAAAACAGTTCAATCCCAGGGCTTGGTGCCAGGACCTCTGGCTATTTTTTGGCTCCTTGTTATCTACTCTTCCTGCATTCTCACGGTGCCTCAATTGACTTGTATGAAAAATGGGGATGATAATGGCCAGCTAACAGTGGCGAGCTTTGAAATACTGGCTCTGCTAAAACAGATGAGCTGTCTCAGCTTACAGAAGCGACCCTGTGAGCATCACCAGAGATGGAGTTCTCTTTTCCTAGAGTGAACAATAAATCACCAGCTCATCTCTGCTCTGGGATGGTCGGGGAATCGGGGTAGCGGTCAACAAGGCGTGCTTTGGCAAATCCCCCCACAAGCACCAGCTACTGAATATTGCAGCACTGGGAGAGGGAGGAGAGGACTGGGGCTTGCTCTGCCTCTTCCTCCAGCTCCCCTACATGAAGAGAACCATGCGGTTGAAGAGAAAAGCAAATAAACCTCTTGCTGCAGAAAAAGGCCAAAGGAACATGGGGTTTGCTCCGTGCGTGAAAATGCTCCTGGAGTTTCATGTCTTGGCCTCTTGGAGTCATAGAATCATAGAATGGCCTGGATTGGAAGGGATGTTAAAGGTCAAGTTCCAACTCCCTGGAATGGGCAGGGACATCTTCTCTCCCACACACAAACCCATGTGTGTGAGGGGCCTTCAAAACTCCATCTGTTCTTCCTTGAGCCAGTGGCACAAACTTGTGCAAGCCTGCAAATATGGCCAGGACTGAAGGGAGTCTACAATAAAGATGGAAAGGGACTTTTGCAAGAGCACAGAGTGACAGGACAAAGGGAAATGGCTTCACACTGACAGAGAGCAGGTTTAGATTAGATATGGGGGAAAAAAATTCTTCCCTGTGAGGGCGGCGAGGCCTTGGTACAGGTTGCTCAGAGAAGTTATGGATCTGCCATCCCTGGAAGCGTTCAAGGCCAGGTTGGACACGGCTTGCAGCATCCTGGGATACAGGAAGATGTCCCTGCCCATTCCAGGGAGCTGGAACTTGACCTTTAACATCCCTTCCAATCCAGGCCATTCTATGATTCTATGACTCCATGTTTGGCCAAGAGTCCAAGACACGAAACTCCAGGAGCATTTTCACGCACGGAGCAAATCCCATGCCCACACTCCCCAGCACATTCCCACCTCATGCCCAAATCCCCAGTGCTTTGGAGCTGCATCTCCTCCGGAGCCACCGCGATCGCTGCTGGCACCAGCCCCTTCCCCAGGACGAGATAATGTGCATTATTTGCTAAAATAAGTTTGACATTAATTAGCAGGAATCTCGCTGGCAAAGGCTCACACTGCGCAGCAGATGTGATGCGGGCTCACAGCTCCTTCCCTCCCTGCCGGGTGGATGGCAGGAAAAGCTGAAGTCACGGAGCTGGTGTAAGGCGGCCAAGAAGACTGCGTCAAGAGGGACTGTCACCACCGGTGCCAAGCCAAGACGCCCTCCCAGCAGCAGCCTGGATGCTTTTTAAAGAGGCAGGCTGGGAAAGAGACAGATGTCACCCCTGACAGACAGGGCAAAGGCAGGGGGTGGCTGGCACCAGGGCTCCGCTCCCCAGGAAATGCCGACATGGGACGCGGTCATTTCACTTCCTTCGGAAAGTGGGCAGCGAGTGATCGAAGCATTCGTCTGAAAGCGCTTGTTCCCTCCAGAACAGCAGCTTCAGATTCAAGCCAGGCAGCTCAATTCCTCATCCTCTGTGCTCAATAAACCCTGGTCCATAAAATTTATTGCCTGCTTCTAGATGACAACTGCAGAGAAAAAAAAACCCATGCTGGAGTCGTGTCTTGTGTAGACAGCCTTTACAGATGGCATCGCCATGGCTGATTTACGTGAGACAAGAGGGAGGCCAGACCTGAGTCCTGGGAAAATCCCATACCTGGTGAGCAACAAACCCCTTCTCCTTGGCCCCATCCTCTCTGAGCAGTGCCCCACTCCACAGGTCAGCCACAGCATCCTGGAGAAAGCTCCAGAGCATCCAGGGACTTGGGAGAAGCAGAGCTCGCTCGCAGCCACCTGCACCAGTGTTTGCAGCGCTACGGAACCCACATCCTCCCGCCCCTGTGTGGGAAGTGCACAGAACAGGCAGACAGAAGGCACACGGAGGACAGCCCTGACAGGAAACCTCTCTCTGAGCACAGGAATGCTGCAGTAGGACCTGCTGCTCCTGTTCCTACCCTGACCGTGACAAGGAGCTCAGTCCTCCTGCGTTACACACTTCAAAAGCCAAGAGTGGCTGGTCAGCCCCAAGGAAGAGCGTGCTCTCTCCACGGCTCAGGAAGGGCAGGTACGAGATGTTGGTAATGGTACGAGACAGAATAAAACCAAGCATCCACTGACCCTGAGAAAAGGGCAAGGACTCGAGCTAACCAGGGTATCTGCCGTACAGGACAAGGCTTGGACAGGTCTGGAGTGCCTCGGGGAGGAGCAGGGAGCAAAACCACAAGGGTTGAGGAAGGTCAGCACTGAAGGATTCAGGACTGATATCCTGGGAGACACAGTCCCCTTGGTCTCATCCCCACCAAACTCACTGTGGCCATGGAAGCGAGGGTTGTGGGAGCAGAGCAATGTCTCTGCCACGCTCTGTCCTCCCGTGGAAGCTTCACTGACAACAGGGGAGAGACGCTGCAGCAGCAAAGTTCAGAGCAGGTGAGGACCCAAAGCACACGGCATCCGTGCGTGAACACAAAGCAGTCTCCGTGAGGCTGGGTGGAAGTCAGGGTGGGAGTGACCTCCTGAATCCTCCTCCATGGCACAGGGGCTCAGGGGCTGGGGAGAGTGGGGAGGCAGCAGGAGGAGGGGAAAAAAAAAGGGAAAAAAAAGCCATGGTGAATGGAGTGGAAAGATTTCTGAAGGAGCCACGTTCGTCACATTAAAGTGAGTGAAAGGCAGCGCGGGCGCTTCCCTGCCTGTCAAGTGAGTTTGTCTCTGGTCCTGGGAATTTTCATTATTCATTATTCTCCTGGCATGGATAGCAACAGGAGCACGAGGTTCTGTCTAATCCCCACCTGATAATGCATTTCTGATAAGCGTGACGGAGCCGACGCCACTGACCGGATTCACATTTCCAGCGGATAAAATGCCATTTACAGTTGGCAGGCGCCGAAAATTCAGACTGGGGAGAGAAGAGGAGGTGTGGCAATGGGTCCCAAGGGCACGAGGGATGAGCACTGACGTGGGCCACACTGCTGCCTTGCCATCTGTGGCAAGGATGAATGCAAGTATTTAATATTATAGACGACCCAAGCGAGGACAAATCAGCATAGGAAGAGTTTTGGGTGGACTTATCTCATCCAACCTGAGTCTTCCCTCTATGATACAGAATTTGAAAAAGCAGAGGCCAAAATAACCCTGCTGGAGACACAATTCAGAGCTCCAGAAGTGCACAGTGCTTGGAGAGACAGCTAATTCAGCGCTGCCTGGGGTCCATGTCCACCAGCAATTATCGTGCCTCGGATCAACCTCATTGACTCCAATCCTACCAGAGTACAAAGCTACAGCAATGGGCCATTAATATTTATCAGGCTTCATACGAGGAAAAATGGCTTGTATGATACATTCTGTGTAATTTATGTCATGTATTTTAACAGTGGGTCATGGCAGAAGCCAGATAACAATAACCTTGTCAACCAGCAGGATTTATAGCCTGGCTAAAATACATATAAAGGTACCCGTATTATTGCAACCATAAGTATTTCAAGTGGGAACACTCTAAAGAAGAGGGATATTGGGAGAGGGGATATTGCCAGAGGGTGAAAACTCTGTTTACTTGAGAGAGAGAGAATTTAGGTCAAGTACATATATGAAAAAAGTTCCTGATGCCAAGATCTATGGGGCTGTGCAACCATCTCCCAGGAGGAAGGAGGAGATGCTCCGTTGTTTTCAACACTTAAAAGCAGACTGGATGGAGAACTAAATATTACATATGGTGGAGAGGAGCTCACACGCCAGCACAGGGAGAGACTAAAATACAACCCGCTGCGAAAAGTGGCAATGGGAAGATGGCACAGCCTTTCCATCCTATTCCACAAAGCAGCTCCCCACACGTATCCCGAGCTGGAGCTGCTGATTTTGGGTGACACAGACAAGTTTGTAACGCTTTCTGCTCCTGGCAGCCGTGTGGAGTCAGCGGGAAGGAGGGAGCGGAGCCGCCCCCGAGTGCCGTGTGATGAACGGTGTTTTTGCCATCCAAGTACCGGTTCTGCAACCCCACAAGAGACAAGGAGGCTGCACGGATATGAACAAGGACAGTACTTCACCTGGAAAAGCCCAGCTTGACTTTCAGACCCCTACCTGAGCCAGTGGAAAATCTTTTACTCCTCCTGAGGACTCAAAAAGGAAATCTGCTAAGGCTCTGAGATGATGGTGTGTGGGTTTTGGACTCACTGTCCCTGGCAGATGGGGAACACGCTCGGAGAGCCCCAGACTGGATTGCTGCTGTTGGTCGTCACACCACGGCACGTCCCAACACCTCAGCCTGGAGCCAAGAGATGCACACAGATTTGCCCTCACCAAGGCTCCAGCCTTCCCGTGCCTATCCCCTAATGACCTTTCAGGATCCAGGATCAAATGGCAAGGAGCAGCTCCTCCAGGAAAAGGGGAGATGAAGACCAGCTGGTCCCAGAAGACAAGAGCATCCCTGCAGTCTTGGCAGCAGGAGAGGCACAACGTTAACTCCCTCCACACAGAGATCATAACTTTGCAACAGCAGCTCTTTAACAGCTTCCCTCGCTAACAAGCTGCTCTTGTTTTCATGTTTTGGAATGGCTTAATCCTGTATATGATAACATCCCCAACAAGCGAGTGCATTAAACTGTGACAGCTTTTCACTGACCTAAGCAATTGCATTGTGAAAACGCCATTAGCGTCTCTCTCTTCTTCATCTAATCCCCCCTTCCCTCCCTCCGCCTCTTCCCCGGCCAGTGAGAGCTATGCTCAACACCACTATTAAATTACCCTTAGAAATACGCTCCTCAAAGAAAATCAATGCACATGTGTTTTAACACTTGTCACAAATAGATCAACCGGGCAATCAAACATACATCATTCCAGCCAAGGTTTAAATAAATACCAGGACCACGTGTTGATGGTGCATTCCCACGGCTGGAGCACCTCTGCCCTGCTGCCGTGCCTGACACCGGGCTCTGCTCCACCTAAATCTCCTCCAACGGGGGTGCTGCCTGCACAGTGCCACTGCTGAAAAGGCAGAAGGTAGAAGGATCAAGCCCCATCACACCAAAGCTCGTTGCACCTGGTTTTCCAGCAGTCCTCGTGTACCTCCAGTGAAATCTGGGAGAGTGGAACAGGCAGCGCTGCCCACGGCAGCATCAGGCTGTGCAGAAGCTGCTGCACGGGCTCACTTGGCTTGTTTTTCAAACCCTTCTGCTCATTCCCTTCCTGCCACTATTATTTACTGCTCTGGGTGCCAGTGGGACGATTGTCCCCACGTCTGTCTGTAAAGAGCCATGGCTGATGGTTTGTATGGGGAACATGCACACAGGTCCAAAGTGCCTGATAAATAGATCGTGAGCCTTGAAATCTGTTCCTACTGTGAAGATGTTTGCTGCGACTATTTTTACTTCAACATCGTTTTCTCTTTTTTTTTTTTTTAGAAACCATCCTTCTTCTCTTTTCCTTGGTCAAACCAGCACAGAGAGGGATTTCTTGCCGACTAATTAAAGCCCCACATGTTAATGAACTCCCAACACTTTACTGCCTCAGAGTGTCTGCAGCCCCACAGGAAATTAATAAGAGCTTTAATCACGAAGAGACTTGAAAGGTCAGTGCCTGCTATGGGTCTCCAAACACAGAAGGCAAAGGAATCATATCATATTTTTAAAACACCCCGCTGAGAAGCCACGGGGCTGAGGCCAGAGGCAAAATAACAGGCATAAAATGAGTGGTACAGCTGCCGTCACAGAGGAGGGAAAAGCAGGACAGAAGAGGCTGTAATCACAAGCGCTCCCTTTGTCTTCTATTTAATCTGCCCTACCTTTGTTATTCCTTTTTCTCTCAGAGCAAGGCCAAATTACACGTGATCGATCTGCTTGAGAGTAACCCTTTACCAACCTGCCTGATGGCTCATCTCCTGACCTTCCTCTCCATCCTCTTGCTAAACGAGATCTCCCTAGTTTTCCTTTTCTCCTTACGAGTGTGCATCTTCCTAAAGCTCCTTTCAAGATATTAAGAGGTACATAGAAAAATTGATATTGTAAGTAGATGCTCCAGATGGACCAATTACTGAATTAATCCATAATGCCCACCTGGCTCCAGCAGCCAGTTATTTACAGCAGGCACCAAGGCACACACATAATCTAGTCACTCCTCAGCGCGGTATCAAAGCGCAGCATTACGAGCACCAGCTCCACGAGCTATTTTTAGCCCAGCCCCAGTGAAATTTCAGTGCTTGAAGGACTCCAGCTCGAGGAGCATCTCCAAGTGGAGGAACAAATTCAGAAGGATTGCTTCAAGCAAGTGTTTCTGGGGCCAGAGAGCACAGCCCCATCAGCAAAAGGACTGGGGTGATGTTTTCACGTGCCTGTTCCTGGGACAAACCTCAGCCTTTCATGGCATTTAATATCCAGTCCAGCAGCAGCACCTCTAGAACCAACAGGAGAAACCATCTTGAGGTCACAGCTGTGACTTCAGACCTGGTCTGGCCACCCCAAGCTGCCCACAGCACAAAAGACACCAGACCATTACTCAGTGCACAAGTCAGGGAAGTCTCAATTGTCCCAACCTGGGCAGCCAAACCAAGCTGAAGACCCCGGGCTGTTTTAAGGACCCTCAAAGCTTTGCACCCACACTTCCTCCTTGCTTTTCCAAGCCCCTCGAGAGGCTCTGTCAGCTCTTCCCTCTCCTCACGCTCTCCCCGATTTCTCTGACCTCTGAACCCGCAAAGATGTGATTTCCTACCTGATTGACTGTAAAAGCTTCAGCTCCTCTAATCACAGATCAATGGCCTGTTCCGTGGAGAGAAAAATCAGCCTCGGTGGTGTTCATCATCCCTGCAAATTTTTGCTGTCCTCCTCTCGCTCCTCTGCCTCTTTAACCCCTTGCCACCCACAGTCTCCTGCTGGATGCCCTTGGGACAGGCTGAGGAAGGAAGCAATTCCCTCAGGATGTACAAGCAGCTGTTCCCAGCACCCTCACCAGGGCATTTTCTGCAGAAATCTCTGATCCTGCCTTTAAACGAAGCCTTTTATCCCCCATCTCTCTCAGCCTCCTCAACACGGCTGTAATCCCAAAAACAAGGAGGAACAAGGTGCCAGAAATGAGTCCAAGCAGAACCCAAACTTCCCTGCAAGCTGGAAGGAGGTGCCAGAGGAGCAGGAAATTTGGCCACCAAAAGCAAGCCTCCAGACCTAAGAGGCAAGTCTGGCTCAGCCACAAAGTGAGCTCCTGCAAGGCTCCTACCCGAAAGCGAGGGATCAGACCCAACACATCGCTGCTCCAGCCCAACTCCAGAGCGCATTCAAAGACTTTTACACTCCAGAGGTCTTTCAATTTTTAGGTTTACAAGCTAAATCCCAAGCGGGAAGGAGCCCCCAGCGCTACCGCCGAGGCTCAAATAAAGACTTGGCAATGCACAGCCCAGGAGAAAACCCAACAATCCAACGGCATCAGAGGCACTTCAGGCACCCTCCTGCTCGCAGGCTCACAGCAAGTGCTTCTTCCCTCGAGTTCAAAGTCTTTTCCCTTCAGGCAGGTTATAATTGAGCACCGTGACGTTCCCCACACGGCCGCTCTCGGACGAGACCCATCATCGCTCCAGTTTCTCTCCGGCAATTCCTCGATCTCATTTTGACTTACGGCTCCTCATCCCCTCTAGGGATTTGGCCCCATCTACAGAGATAATTGGAAACACACCCTCTGCGTTCTCCTCCTGTCAGGAGCCAGCTGTCTGAGGCTTTAAAGGCAATCTCCCTGTTTTCTTTTCCCTGCTCCCCATGAAAGCGTCTGCTGAGATCCTGGGGAGCGGGAGGAGACAGCCCCTCTCCCTCCCCAAATATCTCATCCTCTGCAGGCCAGCCACAGCTTCTCCCTTAATTTCCAGCCAGATTTCATCTGACAGCACTTTAGGAAGCGATAGGAGAAATCACCATCGGAGCAATAATATGATTACAGTCCCTCAACAGCCATAGCTGAGGCTGCAATAACTGCAGAGGCTTTGGCCTCACCTCAACCCATCCTGCTCTGAGCACCCCAATCCCCACTCCCACTATTTTTTTATTATATTTGATTATCTGGCTGCACCAGAGAGGAGGAAAAGCACGCAAACCCACGGGAGATGCAGAGAGCAAACTTTGCTGGTGAGAGCCGGTCCTCCCACCACATCCCTCCTCCCCTGTGATAGGGAATGTCTTCCCTTTCCCGCCGCCAGCACTGACACTGGCCTTGTGAACAACTGGGAGATATATATATACACACAGAAACATATATATATATAAAAAGAAGAACAACCCACTTAATGAGCTCTGATACTCTCCTTGTAAAGAGTGGGAAATTATCTGCAAGTCTAGGAATATCTTCATTAAAAATGCATTTAGCTGTGGAGCGCTCCGAAAGAGAGACCTGTAATACATGAAAGATTAGCCCCAGATTGCTGATTGGGCTCTTTCACATCGTTATGGTAATTAGACTCACACAGCCTGTTGTGCTGACTCTGACACTTTGCCGGGTTTGCCTTTGTCTGGGATTTAAGGTGGATTTTCCCCCACTCCTCACCCCTTCTCCCTGCTCTCCAATTCCTCATCTCGGCCCCTGGCCAAGGAGCGGGCACTACCTCGGCTCATCAATATGCCAAGGGCTGGGATCCGACTCACCCCGCTCCCGGCTGCCCCTGCCAACCCCAGCCCTGCCTCGCAAGAGGAGAGAGAAATTAATGGTAATTACAAGGTGTGAGTGGATATTACAGCTCTCAATCTGATTGCCGCTGAAACCAAATAAAAATGCAACTTAATCAGCCGATTATTAAAGCGAGGAATAAACAAACGGCGACGCGCCCTCGTCCCTCCCAACTCCCTTCCCTGCCTGCGCACCCTCGCTCCGGCTGGCTGGGGTTCTCTTTGCCCGGTCTGTATGATTTGAAAGGGAAATCCATCTCAGCCCACCCAGGCTGCGGAGCCGAGGCAAAGAGCTGTACTTCAGACGAGGAGTGAGGGGGAAGGAAAACGCTCAGAAGGTTTCCAAGGAGGAGCACATCTAATGACTGCAGTTTCCAACAAGTCTCCTGGCTCGCCCCTTGTTGTGAAGTACTGCTCCGCTTTCCTGAGCTGCTGAACTCCCTCCGTGGATCACACGGCTGCAGACCCGCTCTGAGCCACAAGGGCAAGGCATGAAGCTGCCAGTGAGCCACTTGTTTAACCCTGAGGGGGAGAAAGGGCCATTCCACGGCACGGAACCTGCACGCAGGGAAGCCGGGAATGTGCCAATCGCTGCTTGGGCACCACTGCAGCTTCTGCCCCCGAGCTACAGCAAGCAGCAAAACAGCCTCTCCCGGGGGTCTAAACTTGGGATCCACACCCTACAAAGTCCTTCACTGCTCCCCAGCTCCTGAGAATCAGCCAAGACCTATAAAAATCCTAAGCAGGAGATCAGCAGCTCTGGGCAGCAAAGGTTTCCAAAACCCCTACTTGCCACCAGCTGCTGAAGCACCTCTGGGATGGAGAGGGATTTGAGCCGCAGTGCTCCAACCCAGCCAGCCCAGGGAGCAGGGAGCACAACCAGCTACAAGCTCACCTCATCCCATCACACAAACAACAAGGCACTACTTTCTCCTTCCTAAAATAAGTCTGGGCTTCTCCGCTGCCGCCATCCCGGATGACAATGCTCCTCTGGTGACCCCGAGCCGGTGCCAGCCCATATCATCACTCACTAATCCCAGCCACGAAGCCCTCTAACCCCTCTGCTCACCCTCTTATCTCTTGCTCCCCTATCTGCCCACCTTAGGTTTCAGCTGGCGTTTGCCTAATCCGGCCCCGAGCCCAGGGGATCTCGCGGAGCCATTGGCCTTGTATTAACCTTATGGCACCGGGGCAGGCCTGGAGACTTTCCAAATGTGATCTGAGTGTCTGACTCAGAATAATAATAGACAGGAACGATCGTAAATTAATCTTGTCGTCCATCTCTCCCTTCCTCATACATGTATTAATGTGTTTCTATAGCCCCTCCGCATCCTCCCTCCGCTCCGTTCATCCATCTATCCCTGGCATGTCCTCTAATTACCTTCCCATTAGGTTTCCTCTTTCCTGGCTCCACACTTGATCCCCTCTCTGACTGCACTGGGGAACACAGTTTTTAAAACCGGTTTTAACCCTGTTTTAACCCTGCAACAGGCCATGGGGGAAGATTTGCAGCAAGTTTCTTGGGACAGGGGGATACTGAGCTCTGTGCTCCCCAGGAAGGTCTCAAGAAATTCCCTCCTGGAAGCAAAAGAGCTTCTGGTTCAGCAGAGGAAGCTGTAAGCTGGACACCTACCCCAGGGGACACAGGTGGGGTGCCAAACCACCACTGGGCATAGGAGAAAGTCAAGCCACATCTCCTATAAGGACTGCAGCTTTGGAAACCAATCCTGTTCCTCCTCATCCCATCCCCTTCAAATCCTTCTGCCAAGGTCCCATTTCTCCAAGTCCTTGCAAAAAAGTAAGCAGGGAGGATGTAATGGAGGCTGCTGCCTTTGCTTACAGAGAGGGGCCAGGGCAACACCAGAGGGGTTAGATTAGGTATTAGGAAAGATTTCTTCACCAAAAGGGATGTCAAGCCCTGGCACAGGCTGCCCAGGGCACTTGTGGAGTCACCATCCCCATGAGGATTTAAAGATGTAGAGGCGTGGCATTTAGGGACATGGGTTAGTGGTGGGCTTGGCTGTCCTGGGCTGACAGTTGGACTCAATGGTCTTAAGAGGTTATTTCCAACCTAAATCAATTCTCTGACTCCATCCCAGCATGGTTTCAGGAAACCGTGGTGGGTGCTGACACAGCCTTTGCCTCCGGAGCAAGCAGATGGAAGTTCTTGCAGCTCCCAGCCCCCGGAGCCAGCGTTCATGTCCAAAAAGCACAGCAGAGGCTCTTTGTGAACAACACCACCACCACAAATAAACCCAAGCACCAGCAGGATGACAGCTGTAATGAACCAGTGCATACGTCCCACTCGGAGGTTTCGGAGAGGCTGTTCAGCTGCTGATGACGGATGACATTTGGATTTCAGCGAGACAGTTTGCACAGGAAAGCTGCAGAGCAGCCAGTTTGGAGACACCTCTCTGCTTCCCCCAGTAATTGCTTAATAAGCATCGTATCCCTGCAGCCTCCATCACTGTCCCCGCATCTGGCGGGGAGGGACAACGTCACACCGGGAAGCCACCACCTACAGATTGTCCCAGACTCCACCACGGAGCAGCACCAGCTGCCCCCATCCCATCCCCACCACCTCTCTGCTCTCAGAGCCCCCAGTCACGAGACACACCGATCTCCCCATCCCCTCCCAGCGCTTCCTGATGCTTGCACCAGACTGCTGTTCCCAAATATCTAACCTTGATCTTCCCTACTGCAAATTAATCTGATTCCTTCCTGTTCTGTCTAGCAGTGGACACGGAGAGCAATCGATCGGTCTCTTTTCTATAACAACTTCTGACATATTGAAAAAAAACGAGATCGCATCTCCCTCTCTTCCTCCCGGTCCCACAGGCGGCACTCGGAGGTTTTCCAGGAGCTCTGCTTGGCTCCACAAACACCCAGCCCTGCTCCACAGGGAGAGGAGCTGATCTGCACACCTGCCCCTTTTCCCTCTCCTGCTGAAGCCCCCGAGCCTGAAGGGTATGGGGTGGGGAAGGATATGGGAACTAATGGCTTTAAACTGAAAGAGGGAAGGTTTAGATTAGTTACTAAGAAGAAATTTCTCCCTGTGAGGGTGGGGAGGCCCTGGCACAGGGTGCCCAGAGAAGCTGTGGCTGCCCCATCCCTGGAAGTGTCCAAGGCCAGGTTGGACAGGGCTTGGAGCAACCTGGGATAGTGGAAGGTGTTCCTGCTCATGGCAGGGGTGGAACGAGATGATCCGCACAGCATCGACCCAAACAATTCTATGATTTTGTAATACCCAACAGATCAAGCAGTCATTTCTAGCTTGGGCAATAGAAAAACTCCAAAAAGCAACATCAAGCCCAGCTGTCTCGGTGCACACACAGCTGGATCTCCTTCCAGCCCTGCATTTCTCCCATGGAGCGCCCTGTGAGTGGGTGCCCAAGCACCACCCTCCCAGGAGGGTCTGTGTCAGAGCTGGTTCTCCAGCCGTGTGCCATCCCAGGCTGTGGGACATGTGACCACACTGAGCACCACCACAGCATTTGAGACATCAAAACAAGAGCGAGTGGCTTTGTCAGGAGCTCTGCTATTTATACCTGAGGGCCTGATGAGCACCAGCAACAAGGGAGACACAAAGGCAAGCGGCAGGAGCTTGATTACCAGTGGCTATTTTTAGAGCGTGCAGGGGGTGCAGGAGAATTCTCTACTCCCCAGGCTGAGGGTTTTCATTCCCCCTTTCAATCCCAAATGGCAGCACTGCTGCTGCTCCCCACTATTAGACCCCCGCCTGCCAACTCACTTGTGCTCCCAACTGCAAACGGGTAAATCGCCGCAATTACACTCAAAAAGTCACATCCCTGCCCTTCCTTTCTCCCACTTCTCTGCACACATTCCCCAGTCCTGCAAAACAAAGTAATGAGTGGCAATTGAAATGCTTACACAGTTAATGGTGCCCACGTCCCGCCCTGGTGGGTGCTGCTCCTTTGCCTGGCAGCCGGAGCCGGGCGCGCGCGTGGGAGCCCAGTAAGGAACCATCTCCAGTCAAAGGGGAGGCAGCAGCTTTTCTAAGTCCCAGGTGAGGCCGGGCCCCACCGGGGCTGACTCACAGGCAGGCAGGAGCTGGTGTGTGCACATTAACACAGCTGTGTCAGCTTCCAGGTGAATCAGCTTTGCTTCATCAGACACATCAACAGACTCAGCACTGCCATCCCCTCTCCTGTTCAGATTTATTTTAATTGCAGGATGCAAATAGCATTCTCCTCTCATTTTCCTACCCACGTCCATCTAGAAATATCTCTCAGATCATCTACTTTTGTGTTCATGACTTTTTTAGCACTCCCCTCTTCTCTTTCCCACCTTGCCCTGATCCAGGTTTATAGCAGGGACCAGGGAATCAGGAATAGGAAGAGTCTGGGTCGCTGCAGCCACTTTTTCAAAGACCAGAGGGCCTAAAAGCTGGGCTCTTTCTGACCAAGACCCCAAAAACTGCTTCTCCAACAATGCCAGCATCCCATCTTCATCCTGTGCACGACCCACAGGGATGGCTGCCGGCATACCTGGAGTTTCACAGCTTCCCTTGAACATCTCATTCCCACATTAAAGATGCTGGACACCCAGAAGTTTCCACCTGTATGGAAAAATACCAGCACAGCACCTCTGAAAGCCGGGCTGTGTCTCCAGGGACCGGCGGTGGGTACAGGCACAGAGTAGCTAAGGAGAGAATAACTTCACAGTGACTAACCAGCCACTTCAAAACCTTCCCGAAGGGGCTCCTGTTTCTCAGCCACTCCAGGGAGGGTGTCTGCCAGCACACAGCTCCCCTTGAAGCCGTCAGCGCTTCCCGACTCCCCTTGGATACGCAAGAGCCATTTCAGCCTTGTCCTTGGACACCTCTTACACGCAGCAAATTAATACCGGCAATCAATCATTAATCAGAGCTCTCCTCCAGCTACCAGGGAAGGGAGCTGAAGCAGGCCAGGCTCTGCTCCCATTTATGTCAGACAAATGCAAGCCCGTGGAGCGACTCCAGATCTACACAGTGCAACAGACAGCAGAACAGGGCTGGGCACTCAATCACCGGCACCCGGAGCCAAGCAGAGCAGTCAGTGGCCCGGCAGCTGGGCCAGGCTTCAGCGGCTCCAGCAAGGCTATTAGCGAGGAGAAAAGGGAAGAAAAAGTACCCCGGTGGTTATTCACCCACCCGGCCTCGCTAAGAGAATGTAATCATTAGATACGGCTTTTCCCATTACAGCTCGTTAATGACTTGCCATTGTCCTCAAACATGTGAGGAGGGAAGCACGGAGGACAGCACCGGCCTGATTGCTGAGGTGTCCTGCACTTGCCACAAGTGTAATTAAAAGCTGCTATTGCCCGTTTCTTATAAAGGCAGGTTGGCAATTAAACCTGCTCTGCCAGGAGTTGTGTCTTCCCTTATATATAGACACGTACATATAGAGATACAGGTAGATTTTAAATGCAATTATTTGCAAAATAAGAAATGACCTCATTCTGCAGGCATTTCAAAAGAATTCCCATCGTTCCAGACTGTGTAAATATTTTTAATATCCCTAGCACGGCCATCCAGCCTGTCCAACTGCTGCAGGGCTCTTTCTTCCGTGCTCCAAGCCACCCAATGCCCACCCTGAAATAGGGGAGCTGTAATCCATGCACCCCAGTGAGGCTCCTAACCCGCTTACTCTAATTATCTGTGACACCAGCTCTAGAAATGCAGTGTGAAACTCATGATCTCGTGATTTCCAGCAGCTCTCTTCAGGGACCACGCCACACGTTACTGCCACAGCCCTGCTCAGAAGCAGCTCTGCCTGGGCTGAGGGGACAGCAGTGGCTTTTATGGGCTGGGCTGCCTCCCCACTGTTCGTAGCTACTGCAAAAACCACACGGCAACCGCCTGGAAAAGGGCAGAACAGCAAACTTGGGGGAGATTTGGGAGCCAACAGCAGGATGCAGCCTGCTGGGGAATGCAGGAGGACTGACCAGCGAGGCTCTGCTCCCACCACAGAGCAAACACCAGGTAGGTGATGCACTGGTTGAGCCTTGCACATCTCCAGCGAGTCAGCAGGGCTTCTCCTGTGTTTCCATGGCATGAAAAGCTCCAGCAGCACCAACACAGCGTGTAGCCCCCCTGCCTTAGGTCCCTGCAGACTCCTGGAAGCAGCCTGCCATGGCTGCCTTTAATAACTTTGCAATCAGGTTTAAATTGCCACTGCAAAAGGTTTATAAAAGTTTGTGTTGCCTGCTAATTAAATCCATACAAATGCTGGCTTGGCATTAATTTACTGTAAAATTAGTGTGAGGCTACAGTGGGTTATTTTCAAGAAACTTGTCCACGCTGAACTACCACTGAGGAGCAGCTGACCTTGGGAATTATCTCCCCAAAGCCTCCCTGCCACAGATCACACACAGCTTTTCTTCCAGGCGCCACATGCAAATATTGTTGCTTTTCAATTATTTGCTGACTGATCCAGCGGCTGGGAGACAGCAGCTAATTAAAATCTAATTGAAATAAAATAATTTCCAATTCTGCTGCTTTTCATCGCCTCTTGGAGCAAAGGTTCCTTGTCTCACGGACTGGCTGTCCTCGGTCCCCTTTGTCCCTCAGCTCTGCAAAACAGCCCATGTGCCATCCTGCTCTCTGCTGGGGTGTTTCCAGATGTGGGGGCAGGATATATCCCCCTGGGACCAAGTAGGGACATGGGGGGACAAGGGAATCTTGAAATAAATAGGGAGCAAAGTGAGGAAAAAGAAGAGGATGGCAAGGGGAGGTATGGAGAAGGCAGGGGAGGGGGAAGAGAGGACACAGCCAGGGATAAGGGAGCAAGCTCTGGCCGTATGGACGTCCAAGGCCAGGCTGGATGGGGCTTGGAGCAACCTGGTCTAGGGGCAGGTGCCCCTGCTCACAGCAGGGGGGTTGGAACAAGATGAATTTTAAGGTCCTTCCCAAGCCAAACCCCTCTGGGATTCCATGATCTGGGAGAATCTCTTCTCCCAGAGCAGCACCCAGCCGGCACCTGCACCAAGCAACATCTGAGCACGGAGGGTAAACATGCCCTCGGGCCACTCGGGAGCCGCAGCCCCACCGGTTGCCCTTGAGCTGCTTCCATGGGGAGGTATCCCAGTGCCAGAGGGGATGGAGCAGAAACGAGCAGGACAGCAATCCCGGCACAGGCTCATCCTACAAGGCTGAGCCGAGGGATCCCCTCCAGCCACACAGCAGTGGGGGCAAGGAGCAAACTGGCTGCACAACCACCTCTATTTCGCCCTTAAAAGTGAGGGAGAAAATCCTCTGCATAATTCAAGCAGAGGTGGCAGAAATGGCTTCCTGATATAGCTGCGCCTCAGCCACCGAATATAGAACTGGACACACTGTATAAAACCCAATTACTACTGTGAAAACCTCTCTCAGACATACACACTTGAGACTGTATTAACTCCAGCAACACACTATATCTTGTCATGCCAATAAAGTTCTTGACACTGAAATTGAGAGGAGGGAGAGCATCTATATGTACATGGGGACTATGGAGAGAGAGCCAGGGAAAGCCAAGGATACAGCAGCAGCAGTTGATTATAACAAACCAGTTCAATTTGCCTGATACGGTTGCCCTAGTATTTTTTCTCCTTTTTTCCTCACCGCCTTTACAGCTCAGCAGGAGCAATCATAGCAATAATTAAAAAAATCCAACCAGAGTTATAAATAAAAGGAGACAAAGAAAGAAAGGAAGAGGCACACGTGGTGTTTAGAGGCAGCGGAGCCGCCACACCGAGGGCTTTGGAGAGAATTCCTCCTGCGTGCCCTCCCAGCTGTCCTGCTTTATCCCTTTGTGGCCAAATCGGATGCTGTGCCTCCAGCTGGGCACTTGGCACCACGGCCACGACCAGCAGCACGAGAGCATCCCATGGTGATGCTGGAAGTGCCGGGATGGGGAGGTGCCACGGCCAATCCCCCGTTTTTGAGGCGATGGGGAGGCTCTGTGCTCAAGTAGAAGGAAAGCCGCCAGCCTCGCCCCTCCCTCCCACTGTGCCCCTCCATCTGCTGCATCCTCCCCCTCCTCAGCAGCATCTCAGGAGCACAGCTCCCTCGGAGACACCCACCACAAGTCCCTCTCCCTGGAAGTTCTGCTCGCAGCTGGCTCCCACCTGGAGCGCTCGGATAACCAAATCTGCTGCTCCTCAGGTTTCATTCCAGCGAAACGTTCTTCATTATTAATCCTCGGAAGAGGTTGCAGAGGATCACGCTGATCAAATGATATCTGCATTAGCAGGAACACAGCACAACTGTCACTACATTACACAACTCTTTCTCCCTCTCAATAATCACAGGAGCTTAAGGGCTAAACAAACTTCATTTGAGGAAGGAAAGGAGAGTGGAAATCTTTTGCCTCCCCCACATGGATAGCAGTGGGCTGTGGGACATGGTAGCAACGTCTGGCAGCTTGAGTTTGGGGAAGGCATCGCAGGTTGGGATATTTGGGAGGCAGAGGCACTAGCATGGATGCAGGACCTGCTCCTGCTCCTGGTGGGCACAAATCCACAGCAGCCACCGGCCCTCCTTCCAACTGCAGAGACAGAGGAAGCTCCTGGAAAACAAATTTCCCTATCCAAGCCCCCCAGTAGTCATGGGAAGAGATGCTGCAGGAGAGGACGGGCACTGTGGATATTGCCCCATCAATGGGATGCACAGCACTGGGGGGGAAAGTTCACAGCTGTCTCCAGATGTGGAGAGACTCAAATTGCTAAATATCTGGGAAAAAAAAATCAACTCAGTTTTGGTCTCATTCATTCCCACACAGTCTTTTTTCTAGCACCAGTGCATGTGCCCCTAACTGAAGGAATCTGGAGTGAAGGTCCCCTCGCATTGCTGAGGTGGCATTTGGGACAGGTCTGAAGGGGTTTTTCCTTGTTAGACCAGTCCATGACCAAATGGGGAGCACAGGGCAGGGAGAGAGGAGGATGGCACACGGCCGAACACCTTGCACAGAAACTTCTGTAGCAGGTTTAATTTAAAAAAATAAAGAAAAATCAGGGAGTGGGACATAAGGATCTGCACTGGGACAAGAAGAGGCCCTTCTCGGCCCCTCAGAGCATTGGCAAAATGCTTCCCATTCCCTCATGCTCTTGGGGGAAGATGATGGTTCTTCATATTAATGATAAGTGTCAGCGTATCAATTTCAGCCTCTCCGCGAGTTGAGATGAAACATGTGCCAAGGTCAGGGCTGGAAGGCTTAAGTGTATCTATTGTCATCCACATAATAGCACACAGATTCATTTCTATCATTTTTATCTCCCTTCTTTTTTAATAATCCTATAGCGAGGATATAATTCTCTATTAATACATTATAGAAGAAGCTTAATGGAAAAAAGCAGGGTGCTGCCTTTTTTTTCCCCGACTTACAAGCAGCGCATGCAGGCAGGCGGGGTCTGAGGTTGCCTCTTCTCTTATTTTCTGAACTGAAAAAATGTTTTCACTAGTTGACTTGCCTCTTCTTTTTTCCCATTACCTCAGACAAAACAAGAATACAGAGCTGTGCCTCCTGGGGCGGCTCATTAGAGGTTCCCCAAAACTGGAGGTTTTCTGAGCCATTATTTCACGGTGCAGGGTTTAACAAGGACACCTCTCTCACGAGCTTTTCTCCAAAATAAGCATTCCAAAAGGAGGTGACAACACGATCCACCACCTAAAGTGGGGTTTCAAACAGCCAGAGCTACCCCTCAGCCTCCAAAGAAATCGTGTCTCAAACAAAATCCTAACAACTTCTCCAGATGTCCTCCAAGCCTCCCAGAAAATAGAAGACAGACATATCTTGAATTTTTAATGTGAAAACACTCCGAAAAGTAAGAAAGCAAACAAAGAGGAACAAAACCAAACAAAAATGAAGCTTTTTAGCCCTCCTATATATGTAAATCTCATCTCACTGATTCCAACATCTGTTTTTTTCCTATTTTTTTTAAATCTCAGCATAGCTATGTAAGAGAAACTACAGCAAACAACTCCAGAGCTGGAGTTACAAGGTCTGCTTTGGGAGAGGATGAGCTCGTCCCTCATCCATGCCATAGCCACCATCACACACAGCTACCAGCACACAAATAAATCCCCGTCAGCCCAGTGTTTGGGAAGGTGAACCTGGGTTTTGCCTGGACAAGCCAAGTGCTGTCTGTGGCCACGCTGCCTTCCTGGTGTCAACTCAGCCATTTCACTGCAGTCAAAAAGGAGCTTCCAACCATCACCTTGCCAGGGAAGATCGATCGTGCGGCATCTGGAGATGCAAGCGTAGCAACACAGAAGAGACAACAACTGCTGGGCGACTAAAAAGCCCTTTCCAATGCTGTTTGCTCCCCCCAGCACGGCTGAGGAGCAGCCCACACACATGGCGAGGTGTCAGCTGGACCTGTCATCTCCAACTGGGAGCCCGGTTTCCCGTCACTCACTGCCACCGAGCTGCCTGTCGCCTGCCAGTCTCATCACATCCAGCCCTAAAATGCCACATTGTTCTAACCGAGCGCTGGCAGCCAGAAATGCCTCGGGGAGGAGGTGGGAAGGGGAAAACGGAGCAATGAGGGACCAAGACAATGACTGCAACACCTTTGCACGATGCCAAGCCGAAGGTGGGGGAGTGTTGTCCCACATCCATCACCACACCACAAAGCATTTCTTACACACTAGGAGGAGGCAGCAGGGACATCCACCTCCTCTCCACGAAAAGCCCCTTCCACAAGGGTTTCTCCGATGACTCATCCTACTCCAGTGGAAAAGCCTTGTGGTTATATATTCCCACCAACATAGCCCTTACTCCTCATTTAAAATATGATGATCGGGGTAAACGGCTTCCAATTCCCTGACATTGAAAGCCCAGAGCAAAGAGATAAACGTTAACACTTCCAGAAAGCTGTAGGGATAGAGAAATTACGGCTGGCTCCTCTGTGGCTCCAAAGACCTGGCTGAACTCCTTCTGGGGCCTCCTGCTATTCCCAGCAGAGCTCAACACAAGAGCTGGATGAGGCCCAGAGGTCCACGCTCTCAGCTCATTTATTAAGAAGCCAAGGATATCCAGAAAGCCAATATTTTTAGCACAGTTAAAAAAAAAAAAATAATAAAAGCAAAGGCACCCTTCTATTCATAGCTGGGCTCCGGAGGATCCAAGTTGTAATGCTGAGTGAAGGCATCCTTGGACCACAGCCCCTGGATCCCTGCTGTGCACAGCAGGGATGAGGCTCAGGAAAGCCGCTGCCGAGAAACAGGATTCAACCTCTGCCCAAGCCACAGGCTGAATCCAAATGCCAAAACATCCCGGGGTTCACAAGCAGGGGTAGGGCGAACACAGGCTCATCTAAAATGCTTTTAATCTTTGCTCCCGAAAGAGCAGCCTCCTCCCGTGGGATTTCTATGGGAAAAGAAAGAGCTGCAGGTGTTCAAGGGGAGAAAAAATAAGAGAGGAATGGAAAAAAATTTATTTTCCCATCCTTGGAAACAAAGTTTTCGGCAGAGGCTTGCGCTGGAGCTGCTGCTTGGCCGTGGCTGGGCGGGTGACGAGCACGCGGCAGCTTCCTCGGAAGGGACATTGATCTCATCGTCGCATTAAACACCGAACCAGTGCTCACCGTGTTGAATTAGTGCCGGTAGATTTCTCTGCCTAGAACATGTTAGAAATCACAGTTGGGTTACAAGAATCAATTAGGGCCAGATGGGGGTGTGAAGAAGTCAAACAATTTGCCTTATTGCAGGATTCGGCACTCCGGCAAAGGGTTCTTTACATTTTCATTTAGATTTAAAAATCACTCAAGTGCACCCTCTGTATAATTCAATCGAGGAACAGAAACTACCAAGCGGGTAAGAGATATAATGTTCTCCTCCAGAAGATAAAAGTGGGGAAAAAAGCAAGAGAGGATTAGAGCACGGATCCTCAGCAGGGGGAATTCTGTGTAGAGATGCAGAAGTTGATGCAGCATCACCGTAATCCAGAGAAGTTAAGAGCACGTCCTCTCCCATCATCCCCGACTCCGCCTGGCCATTGGTGGGAATTCAAGCTGGGCATTTTGTTTAATGAATCATGGAATCATGGAATGGTTTGGGCTGGAAGGACCTAAAAGATAATGTAGTTCCAACCCCTTGCCATGGGAAAGTACACCTTCCGCTAGACCAGGGTTTCTCCAAGCCACGTCCAACCTGGCCTTGGACACTTCCAGGGACGGGACAGCCGCAGCTTCTCTGGGCACCCTGTCCCAGGGCCTCATCACCCTCACAGTGAGGAATTTTTTCCCAATATCCAGTCTAAACCTACTCTTAGTGTGAAGCCATTGCCCCTTGTCCTGTGACTCCAGACCCTTGTAAAGAATCCCTCTCCATCTTTCTTATCAGCTCCCTTCAGGTACTGGAAGGCCAAAATCAGGTCACCCTGAAGCCTTTCCTTTTCCAGGATGAACGATCCCAATACTCTCAGCCTTTCAAACTCGACGATTTTAGAGTTTTTTCCCAACCTAAATGGTTCTATGAATTACAGGACAAAGCATACGGAGACTGATGTTGGTCACCACCCCACCCCCGGCAGGACGGGAAGCCGGTCACCTTCCCACCGACAGGACACAGACCCATGCAGACGGACATCCCAGCAGAGCCGGGAGCGGGAAATGAAACCTGGCCAAGGTTAGTCAGGGGAAAAAACTCCTCGCTAATATTCAGCACACCTCCACCACCGCAATAAAGACAAGATTGAATTGCAGAACGTGGCTGCAGGTCTTGTTTCTATACGTTTCAATGTTGTGCTCCAACAGGTCGGAATATTGTTAACAATTCCGTCTGCAGAGGAGACATTGCTGAGCTGGGTAAAACATGTGGCAAATTTCTTTCTGGGCTCATCTTGGATCAGGTGAAGGCGTTTGATGATAGAGGCTCAGGGGTTATTTGCATTATGGGATTCCCAACACTCCTCCCGAAATAGTTCGGAGCATTATGCAAATCAGCCAGAGGGGAAGCTTTTGACAAATGTCTCAGCTGATGGAACAACTTTAATCTCAAACCTGGCTACTTTTCCAATTACCTCGTAGGTCTTTTGCCACCAGCTGCTTCATAAGGGAAATCCAGCCTTTACGGGGGATCCCTGAGTCGTTACGTTCGAAGAAGGAAAAGGGCAAAGGTCCTCTTCAATTTTCCATCCGTGTGCATGGGCTAATGTGATGTGCTTCCCTCAGACAAGAGGAAAGGTTAAACGGAGCCCTGTCGGAGAGGAAAGCCACAAGGCTTGAAGCCGAGATCGTCAAAGGAATCTGAGAGCCAAAGCCCATTGAAAGTCAAAGGACGATGAACATCTAAGCCCACAAGGCCGTTCTGAACCATCTAAATGGAAATAAGTCCAGGTGCTTTCATGCCTGGGCTTGTCTGCTCCAAAGGAGTACCAAAGGCAGAGTGAGACGTGACGGGGTCTATCCTGCTTCTCCCTCCACACGATGCAAGGCTGGCAGGGATCAGCAGGAGGAACTCCAGCACTGAAGAGAAGGACAGGGATGAAAAAGGGGGGCAGAGAAAGGAAGCTCCATGCCTCAAACAGCTGCCCTTTTCCAGAGCCCAGCTTGAACTTGCATTCACTCAGCATCACTAGAGATGTTCAACTCCATTACATTTATATTTCTGCATTTCCTCGCCTTTTCCACCCACCAGACAGGACTGGAACTATGAAGCACCACAACTTTTCCACAAGAATTCCCTGTCTTGGTCATGGACAACTCTTTCTGGGCAGCAGCAAATCCTTTAGCACAAAATCCCAGAACAAATCACAGCATTTAAAGGAAGAGGAACATCATCTAGAGACTCCTCTCTGGCTCATTTTTAGGTACAACTTCATTTCTGTTCTGTGTTGACAGTTGCCGAGCTGCTCCCAAGCTCCCTGCATTGGAACATCCATACCTCCCTCTTCGGATACACCTTGATTAATTTTGCTTTATTTATTATTTAAGCCCAGTATCTTCATGTAAAATATTGAAGACCTGACTCATTCTTTATTATTAAGCCCTGCCATGCACCCTGAGGAGGTGCATGCTCTGAGGTCTCCGCAGCCTTCAATCTGCTAGAAGAGAACAAACTCATCTCAATCCCTCAGTAAATATGAGGGATTGCTGGAGGGATGCTGTCAGCATCCTGCTCCCTCTTACCTCGGCTGCCGCACCGCCTTGCCACGGAAAACACTCTGAAAGGCTAATTCACTCTCCAACATCTGCACGGCTCATTTCCCGCTCTCCCCTCTCCCCCTCCGCTCCTCAGCAGCTGGCATTGAAGTTGGTCGGCTCCCAGTAATCCCCGTTTGTGGATATAAATGGAGCGAGCCGGGAGCTGCGACTACGGCCAATTAGACACCGAGGGCGGCTCTGCCGGCAAGGCCGCGAGGAAATCCCGCTCGCCCAAAGACAACGTGCGGGATGCTACTGAGACAAAGCACCTCAGATGCTTTCAGACTGGTAGTGGGGCATCATATGGAGTTTTTCCCCCACCAGAATCCCAGCAGGGTCCCATAATTTTCTAGCTTTCATTTCTTTTCCATCACAGACTCATTTTGGAGGCAAACATGGCAATGCCCTTTTTAAGCCTAGCTTTGGGAAGGTGGAGATGGAAAAACTGTGGCTTCCCACCAACCCCACTCCCAGCCTGCATTCAGGATGCAGAAGGATGAGTCAGTGGTCACTCCTATCACTGAGGAAGGCATTCCCAAGTTTCCATCCTGACTATCAGTGCTCACCAGCTTAAAAGCTGGCGATGAAACTGTGTCTGGTGGTGGCTTAGGAGGAATTTACATCTGAATTTCACAGCTTGGTTCCAACTCTGTAATAGGCTGAATGGGAAAAGAAAATGTAGTGAATGCTTCCCTCCTTTGAGCGCGGAGCTACACCTCGAGATGAAACTCCATGGCTAAAATTCATCCCTACTTCAAAGGCACCTGCGTAACTCAAAGGCAATAAACCCAGGAAGGGGAAAGAATTAAAATATATCAATGGCAAAAGACAAGGCTTCGCATTTCTACGGCTCTCAGAGTACTTTGAAACGTAACAGAGCGCGCGGCCAACTGCAGGTCACGAGAGAAGTCAAGTTCACATCTTGAAATCAAGCCCAGCTGATGGAAAGGGAATTTCAGAGCGATAAAAGACTACTGGTGGTGCAAACCCCAGGTGAGCACCTTGCATTGAGCACTCAGGGTAGCACCGAGCTCAGCTAAATACAGTCTGGAAGTCGCATACCTTGTGCAGGTTCACCTTCAAAGCTGTTCAAAGAATGATGGCCAACCCCAATCAGAGAACTGTGGAGGCTGGAAAAGACCTCTAAGCTCATCAAGTCTCGTCGTTAACCATCACAGGTTTGGGCTGGGAGGATATTTAAAGCACCCTTTAGGGACAGGATAAGAGGACGTGGCCTCAAGCTGCAGCAGGGAAGGGTCAGCTTGGACATCTGGAGGTATTTCTTCACTGAAAGGGTTTTTAAACATTGGAAGGGGCTTCCCATGGAGGTCGTGGAGTCCCCATCCCTGGAGGTGTCCAAGGAACGCGTGGACGTGGCACTCAGAGCTCTGGTCTGGCTGACAAGGTGGGGATCAGCCACAGGTTGGACTTAATGATCTTGGAGGTCTTTTCCAACCTAAATTCTGTGATTCTTTAAATAAACACCCTTTAAGCAGCTTCTTAGGGTGCCATGAACCATGCTCTTGACAGACCCGATGACCACCAAGACATGAAACAGCTCCCACTACAATTTCAGCCAACAAACAGGAGGGCTTTGCCTCCCCGTGCCCACATGCAGCTCCGCTGACAAGTTCACACCAAATCCGACAAGGAGCAAATTACACATCTGTAAATATCAAAGGCAGGTTGTTTTGTGAGAAGTTCAGCATCCTGAGTTTGGGTTTTCTTTTTTCTCCCATCTCCCCCCCTCCCCCCCGCCTTTTTAAGCTTTGTCAATACCAACTGTGTTTTTCTTCCTAGAAACTGTATAATGATGAGAGAAGCTGTTTATTTTTCTCTTTAAAGGGATGAAGTATTTTTCACCGATATTTTACATGTCTGTAAAAACGATTTATGGGATTCAGCAGATGGGTTATACGATGCCCTTTGCCTGCTCAAGGGAAGGGGGAAAAAGGTCACTCCAGGGTGAGATTTCAAGAGCTTCTTTGCTTCTCAAAGGCTTTCATGTGAACACCATTGCCCTGTTTTTTTGGCAGGGGAAGAGAGAATGGGACTGTAAACACTGATCAGCATGGGCTCATCTCGAGAAAAAAGATGGTGCAAGACAAATATAATTGCATTTGTTAAGGGACTAAAGCAGACAGACAGAAGAAAGAGTGGATGAGCTTTGCTTCAGTGTCAGCTAATCCTCTGGAACGGAGCATGAGCAGCCCCAGCACGGAGAAGGGGGCAGGAACAAATCCCTGTCATGCCTCTTTGGCATGTGGTTACAACCAAAACCCACTGGGCATAATAGGACACACACACTCCCAAAGCAAGTCAGATCAGACCTCACAAGTACAGTGTTTTCTGCACCCTGGGACAGAAAGGCAGCCAAGCTCTAGAGAGCATCCAAAGGAAGCAACAAAAGTCATGATGAGGGAAACAGGAATTTTTCACTGGATAATGAGCAGGAAGGGTGGAAGACACTCATGTGAGGATCTACAGCTGATCCCGGAACCAAGGAGTGTTTCTGTACCGGTATTTACCTCTCTTCCTCCACCACCTTTGCTTCTCCTCCCGCCCACTCCAAATGAAACCAGCACATCTTATTGGCCACGTAAGCCAGAGACAGCTGGAAGGAATAGATTTCCTCCCTTCTTTCTCTCTCCTTTTTTTGGATTTATGACAGAGAGCTGCAAACCAAGAGCCTCTATTCCTGGAAGAGCGGTGCTGGCTGGGAAGCCCTGCGGCTGGCAGATGCACGAGGCAATTAACCCCTGTGCAAGCAGGAAGGGATGGAGAGGCACTGCCTGCAAAACACACGGCAAAGGACAGCAGAGCTGATGTCCCTGCGTCCCCTGCTCGCTGCCATGGGGCACAGCTGGACAGGGGACCGGGGACATCACCTCCCCAGGAGACAACTCTGTAGGAGCTGCCATATGAGCCGGGGCTTGGATCACCCAAAGTATTTAGGCAGGCAAATATCTTGCAGGTCCTGAGCCCCTTGGAGCCTTCTCATGCCTGAATCCACGCCCCCATACCACGATGGAACCGAAGCCCCACAGCACCTAGCAAGATCAGCCGCTAATTAAATCGTTCCCACGACAGCTTGCAAGTTAGTTATGGCTCATTATCCTCACTTAACCGACTGGAGAAACTGAGGAAGGAGAGAGATTAAAGGATTTGCTAAATCTCCGGCAGCAGTCAGTGGCAGAGGCAAACCCGGAGCTCATAAACATTATAAATCCCCCACCTCAGGGCTCCCAACCCCCCACACTCCTCCACTCGCTGTTTTTACTACAAACTTTTGCTTATTAAGTGCTGAGTGTAAGCAAGAAGCAAAGCCTGGGGAGCACCTTGCTCGAGAGCTCACGTCTGGAGGGCAGGCATGAAAGGGAGAGGACGCTGAAAGCCAAAAGACCCTCAAACCTCTCCAAACACACGGCCCGCAGGGGAGCTCACCCAGCCCAAACCACAGCACTTGACTGTGATCCTGAAAACAAACGCGGTGCCCTTTTAGTGCCTTCCTGGCTGCTGGCAGCATCTTGGAGGAGCAAATACCAGCCCCAATTTTCTCCAAGTGAGCCAATAAATCAGTTGTGGGAAGAGCTGGAGGAGCGGAGGGCCCCCAGGAGAGGCTGCAAAGCCCGGCGGCGATGGAGAGGATGCTGAGAGAGGAGGAGGGCTTGGGAGAGAGAAGCAGCGATGAATTTAAAGGGAATAAAGGAGATGGGAGAGCGGAGGAAGGGAAAGGAGCTTTAGAATAAAGGAAGAGATTGACAGAGCAAAACAAAGATGGAGGAGAGGCACAGAAAGGAGAAAGAAGGAGACAAAAATAAAGGAGAAAAGCAGGAGGAGGAGGTAGCGGGGGAAGAGGGGAGGTGGCGAGACAGGGAGAATTAAAACAGTGACAGCAATTTAGCAGCCGACTTTTATCTTCAAGTTTAATGGGAGAAACCAATCCACTGCAAGGAAGGTGGGTTCTGTCTCTGGCTGTCGCTGCAGCACGACCACCGAGGAAGGGAAGAGCAGAACTGGGTCCTTCCCCTCCTACCAGCAGCGCTGCTGTTCATTAAAGATGGGATACTGCCTGCTCCCCCTCCCTGCTCCTCTGCTGCACTGGATTATATCCTCATTACCCCCTCAACGACAGTTTGCCAATCATAATTTGGTTGTTATTATTCTTGATGACGAACTCTGGCAGCTCCGGCTCCCTTGACAGAAAATTCCTGCCTCCCGTATCCCGCCCTGCCACAGGGAACGTTTTTTTTTCCCAGGGATTAAAAGAAAAGATCATTTCAAGTGCAGGGCTTTTTTTTAAACTCAGCTTATCTGTTTCCTTGTGTTCTGTTTGTTATTTCACTGCAGATGGGCTCGGTTTAGAAACAAACAGCATTGGCTGTGACACCAATGACTTCCATCTCCCTGGGAAAAAGAGAAACCCGGCAGAGCAGGTGGGAAGTTGGGATGTGGGGCTGCACGGCCCCGGGCTGGAGAGCAGCTCAGCACCTCCAGCCACCCCATTCTCTGCACATCACACCCTGAAGTCTGCAGGTTGTGCAGCTGGAAAAACAAAGCAGAAAGAATGGATTAGACCTTTTGTGTCTGAGACTCCCTTTGCCCCTCTGGTTTTATCCAGGAAGAGAAACTGTTCCTCAGCTTGTCCTGGAGAGCCCATCTGCTGAAAAATGGGGGGGTCCTGAAAAACCCAATTTAGGAACCCCAGGAAGCAAAAGCCCACAGAGATGTCATGAAAGGGACTGAAATACTCATTCCCAGGTCTGCTGGGGCTCACAGCGAGATGCTGACCTGCACAGATTTGGGGTGGCAGAGGAGTGCTGATCCACATGACTTTGGGGCTCACAGTGGGATGCTGACCCACATAGAGACCCAGCAGAGTGGGTTTGGGGGGTTTCAGCCCTGGAGGCAGCAGTGCACAGCTGTGAGCTCTGCCCAGACTGAAACCAAAGGGGCACAAGCACTGCCAGGATCCCAGACAGCCCAGCTGCCGAGAGCTCCCCTGGACAGAGACACAGATCCACAGGAAGGCATAAAAGCACCAGGAAAAACACCCCAAACAGGATCAGTATGTCCCAAAAAGGGCTACAACCCTACACTCTTTAAGCCCATGGCTCTCTCTCCCTAAGGCAGCCTCTCACCACAGGCACAGAGCGGCGATTTGAGGACAGACACTGCATCTTTCACTTGTCCTCCCCAGTATCTCAACAAGGCTGACGAGCAAAACCACAATGCAAAAAGATCCCTCTGGAGATGGGAAATCGGGGGCATCCAGTTTGTCTCCGTAACAGTATCAGGCAGGGCTGGAAGCGCCGCTCCTCAGAGCTTCACCTTGCAAATAAATAGCTCTGAATTGCAGCCAGAAGCAATGGGATCTTTCAAAGACATTATCTGGGAGCAGTCAGTGGAATGCACCTAAAGTCTCATTAATCATCCCGCCGCTTACAGTACTTCTTAATGGCTTTTATGGTTTATCCTTTGAACGCCAACAAAGAGTGTGATTTCTCCTGGCTTATTCTATTAAACAGGAATCAATATCTAACACAAATGTGCCGACGGTGGGAGATTTGGAACGGCCGAGGAGGCACCTGTCGGGCCTTTTCTCCTCTCCTCTGACGTGGGCAGCGGGGCTCTCCCAGGGGCAGGGGTCTGCTAAGCCCAGCTCCTGGCTTTGCAAAGCCAAGCCTAAGCGGGAGAGAGGCCGGGAGCTCACACAGGGGCTCTGAAACACATTTGGTGACAACTTCTTTCTCCTGGTGCTCAAAACTTTGGAGGCAAGTGCTGCGAGCATGCAGGAGAGAGAAAACAGAAAAGAAAGGGAGGTAGAAGTGGGATAGGGTGGTTTTCATCTCTCCTTTCTATGAGGGCTCTTGTGAATTTGAGTGATGCATGTGAGGCAGCTGAATCAACACTAAGCCCAGGTATAAATAAGCTTCTGGGAGCATGGGATCGGGAGCTGAAGCTTGTTATTAATTTTTGCAGCATGAGAGGCAGGCAAGGAGAAGAGGCTTCGGGTCATTCGCTCCCTTTTGCACCCCTGGAAACAGGACTAGAGAGTGAAAAAAGAGAGGAGAAAGAGGGAATTTGCTGTGGTGAATCAATGGAAAATGAGTGCAGCTTTAGTACAGGGATGATCCTTCACCAGCAAGGCTTTTCAGCCCAGCTCATGCCAAACTGGGGCCCCCTGGACCACACCAGGAGCCCAGAGAGTGAGAGCAGCCACCAAACTGAATCAGCTTTGGGGTTCAACCTGCATTACAGGGCCAGCTCCTACACTCACAGAAACAGGACCCAAAAAAACTACAAAGAGCAGCATTAACCACCTCAGAAACCATTTCCAAGATCCTAATAGAAAATGAAATTTGTGTTTGTTAAAAACCACTTAGCAGCTTTGGAGCCTTCTCTTTATGCTCCTCTCAGAAACACGCTGTTAAGTAATTAGCAATTTACCAGGTTTAAACAGTTACAAAAATCCTTCCCGAAAACACCAGAGGCAAATCACATCATTCCAGAAATGAGCTCTTTCCTCCAGAGCCCAACCACCTCATTCCAGAGAAGGAACAGGGCAGAGCCCACCCCCTGATGCTTTAATGCACACCCTGTGTCCCAGAGCACGTGGGAATAACACAGCACGGGTGGGTTTAAGTCTCTTTGGTGCCATGGACACCTGGAGCTCTCCATCCTGGCACATCCCAGTCCTGCCCCTTCGTGCACTGATCAGGAGCAAGAGGACTCTGAGTCCTCAGAGGCACCAAGTGCACCTTCCTTGCTGCCTTCCTGAGGGTCTACCAACACCCAGCTCCAAACACTTCCCTGCTCCACAGATGCCAGCGAAAGGATCCAGAGGAGATGAGAGATGGAGGGGGTGAAATTGGGGAAGGAGCCAGCCCAGGCAGCCCACACATCAGTGCTGATGGCACCTCCTGCAGCACCCTACGGGATTATTTAGCACGGCTGATTGCACTCGCTTCCCTCTTCGGAAAGTTTCGCTCCGTGGAGAAAAAAAAAAAAAACAAGGAGCCGAATAGTTGGGGATGCTCGAGGCACTTAACTACACTTAGCAACCCCGAGCCTGCCAGAAACATCCTTGTGCAAGTGACGATTCCAGAATTAACTCCCAGCTCTCGGCGTGCTTGAAAAAAAAAAGGAGAGAAGCAGGCAAAGCCCCTTCAATGGCAGCTCTCGATTCGGGTTCAGCACCGGTTCACACTCGGCTCTTATCCCACCAAACGCTGCCTGGGTGGGGAACAGCATCTGACCTGCTGGGCAGCACCTTCACCTGCCAAAACCAGCTGGAATTTTGGTTGTTTGGGTGAGCACCCGGGCCTGGGCTCCAGGTGCAGCTGTTGGCTGTGGTACCTAATTCAAGAGGAATCACACAGCAGTGCAAAGATGCAGGTGAAGAATCAGCAGGTTAAACATGTGTGGGAACATCTCTGGCTGCAGTGCTGGATCCCTGGACTGGGTTAGGAAGGAGCTGCCCCACACCAGCTTCCTGGAAGGAGAGAGGAGTCACCTGCTCCTCTGCCTCCTAAAGAATTAAAGGAGGCAATGAAAGAAAATGCCATTTCTCTGGCAATGCAACAAAAGGTCATTATTTTTTTAGCTCTTTCCCAGGGAAGGGCATCACCACTTTACATGATTAAAGCCGTTGGGATTGTTCTTACACCTGTCTGGATCTTTTTAATTATTTATTTCCTTGGCTCATGCTCTTCCAGCCCGAACATGACCACAGCAGCATCAGAATCCTTCCAGAGCCACTCCTGCTCCCGCCACCCCAACTCGGAGGCAGAGCCCACAGCCAAAGCAAACAGCTCCAACATCTCTCCTCTGAACTGAACTCGGTGTTAATAATTTAAAGCTTTACGGGTCCTTTTGGTTGCGTGGTAAATTATTCACCGATTTCCCCCTGCTAACAGCACCCCCGCCCATGGCGCGCGGGGAGCAGGTGCACCCACACAAAGAGAGATGCTCTTTACAACTTGGGAGATGCTCTATCATGTCAAAGAGAAGGGATGAAAGGCAGAGGGAGGACGCCAGCCTCGAAATCACGTCCTCCGCTATTGCTCTCGAACAGATAAACGCTCCGGGAGAGTTTCGCGGGGCATGTGATGATAGGAGACGTTTTTGTGATACACAGGTGTGAAAAAGGGAGACAGGCGGGAGAATAAAACCTGATAACACTTCACTCAGGCAGCGGCAGCAAAGGCAGGTGCTTTTTATTCCCCAGCTGCATGAACCAAGAGGAGCAGAAGGGAAGCGCGGAACAGCCGAGCCAGCTCAGATCCCAGGCAGGATCTCACCCTGGATGTGAGAACCTCCTGCAGCGAGCAGCTCTGTTCTCCCTCCACACAGGTACTGCACTCCCAGCAGCTCGGCTCGTGGGTTCCCAGACTTGGGCACGCAACGCCTGCCTGCTCCTGACAGCCTCCCAAGGGTTCCCTGGAAGCAGCCGCATTCATTTGCATCACCAAACATGAATTTAACTTTTTGCGGAGAGACTGAAAGTGGAAGATGGTCAGAGACATGTTTGCTGGAAATAAAGACCACTTCCTAGAGAAGGTGCTGCCTGATAAGCTCAGGGCAAACCCTGTCCCGTGAGCCCAGCCTGAACTAAGCCAGAGCAGTGCAGTACAAAGGGAAATCCCAAAGGATGTGAAAATTAGAGGGAATGTTCTTATTTTTAACTCCAAGATCAGGAGTAACAACTTTTAGGGCTTATCTGGGAACCCCCTATGCACACACACACCTACACACAGGTGGATTTGTAGGAACCACTTCCCGAGACACCTGCACCTTTATTTCCATATCACAGTGTGTCCTTAATTTCTCTATATCCAACACTTTTTCAATAATCAGCATCTTCTGCCCTGATTTTGAACTCCTCAGGGTCCATCTCCTCTCCGGGAGCCTGTCTAAAGGTCACTCCTCCAGTGACCTGCTAACAGGGAGCCCAGGGGCTCATTTTGCTGGTCACATCCCACTGGGAGATCCTTGGAATGGTCTGGGAAGGGCAGCAACAACAACAACTCAACACCACGGTCCCATGGGGCTTTTCAGCCATCCCTGGGGGACAGCGCATTGCTCCACTCCCCACTCCTGCAGCTCCCAGGAAAATGTTCCCCAGCTCTGCTGAGAGGACGGTGCTCACGGGTGAGGTGACACAAGGGGGATTTATCACCCAACACACCGGGAAGAAAAGCCAGTCCAAACTCAGCTGAGCACAGAGGTTTTGCCTCAGCCCGGGCTTGCGAGGGACACGACCTTTCTGAAAACTCTGGTTATTTATTTTGATAATCCTTTTGTTGGGATAAATGCTTTGCTCTTGCCACAGCCCCAAGGTCAGGGGAGTTAATGAGGAGAGGAGAAAGGCCAAGTGAATGGGATCTGTCCTTTGCAGCTGAAGGCATTAGTGAATGAGAGGTGAAATGAGGGGGCTGGACTCCTTCTCCCCTGCTTTTCACTCAAAAAAGCCAACAACAGCAACACAGCTGCAAAATAAGTCTCTCTTTCTATCCCTTCCTAATTCTTTTATTCCCATTACTGCCCTCATTGCTCTTCCCTAGGTACCACCACCACCTCCATCCTCCAACTGTTCCTCACAGCCCACACCCTGATGGGAAGAGGAGAGGTTCATATCCACACCCTGGATCCTCACACAAACACCCCCAAGGCAGCACTGTCCTGCCCGCTCCAAGGACCCCACACCCTTTTACAGACCCCAACACTGAGGTGGCCTTAGAGCAGAGTAAAGGGGTGGAGGGGAATCTGCCAACCCCTCCCTGCTTGGATACAGCCATTTTGGTGCAGAGATCTGCAAGAAGAATATTAAGCTTGGTCTGAATGCAGCAGCCTCGCTCAAGATTTATGAAGGATGAAGGAAGGAAGATTCTGAGGCAAAGCATCATCTCAAAAATAACTGCCGAGTCCTAGCGGGTATAAAAGATCTGTCCATAAACCAGTTTGTCATCACCAGTCAATAAAAATTCAAGCAATGGGAGGAGGAGGCGACAGCCGGGGTCCCTCTCGTGCCACGCTGCCCCCGCGTGATCCCAGCCGGATCACGGCACACGCAGGTGTGCAAAGGCAAGTCCGTCCTCAGCCTGGCTCCCAATGCATGTCCCCTGCCCCAGAGTCTCAAGGTGGGCACAGTTACAGCCACCCCAGGGCACACAGCAGGGGTCTGATGGCCAGGGAGGACCAGAACAAAAGGACGCGGCCTCACGTTCCAGCAGGGGAGGCGTAGGTTGGATATTAGGAATGAGTTCTTCATGGAAAGGGTTGTCAAGCACTGGCTCAGGCTGCCCAGGGCAGTGGTGGGATTTAAAAGATGGGCAGATGTGGCCCCTGGGGACATGGGTGAGTGGTGGGTTTAGCAGTGCTGGGGAATGGTTGGACTCAGTGGTCTTAGAGGGTTTTTCCAACAGAAAAGATTCTGTTATTTAAGGGAGAAGGATGGAGTCACACCCACAAAACCCATCTAGGGCATGGTGTCAGCACCAAACCCAAGTGCTGGTACCCACCAGACGTCCAGGAGGACCTTGTTTCTCTCTGCCACCTACTGCTAACGCTTCAGCCCCCTTCTGAGACAGGAGAGGAGGATCTGGTGCCACCTCGGGTGACCCACCGGGGGCAAAGCCTCCTGGCCACAAGCTGTATCCAGGCAGAGCTGCCCAAGGCATGGAGAGAGGCTCTTTGATGAGCTGCACCAAGCTGAAGGCAGCTGGCAAGCAGAGCAATTCACTGCTGTGATAAAATTATTCTTTAAAGGAGCTTGGTGCTTTTCTCTCTTTTCTGTGGGTTTTTTAAGGCTGCCCGATACAAAGGAAAACACCCCAGTTGGTAAAAGATGAAGGAAACTTCTCTCATCATCTTTCCCATCACAGGCAGCCCAGACACTCCGAGACACTTCTTCGACCTGCCAGCCCTGGGAACCTGCACATCTGATTTCCCTGTGCCACACGTTCAAAGACAGGACATCCCTGGGAGGCGATGCCGGATCAGCCGCCAAGGGCTGACGGCAGCAGAAAGGGAAGCGCCAAAGCTGGAAAGGATCTGTCAGAGTTCTCCAGGCTCTCATCCAGCTGGGGCAGGCCTGTTGCTCTGCTGTAATTCTCCAGTGCTCTGTCAAGTCAAGTTTTAAATAGCTCAGATGATGGAGAGGACTGTGGAGGCTTCAAGTTCTCTCCAATGGGAGGATTTCTTCCCCTGCGAAATAATTTATTCCCTAAGGGAACATCTCATCCTAGCTTTTGCCCACTTCAGCCTCTCCTCAGCTTCCAGCTTGATGGATCATGACCCTCTACCCCATCCCCCCATAGAGTCTCTTGGCAAACTCCCTTGCCCATCACGGCTTGGGGACAACTCCAGTGCCACCCAACCAGTCAGAGGCAGCACACCCAGAGCAGCAGGAGCAGCACCAACATAAAGGAGAGAAACCCCTTTCCTACCAATCCCCAGCCATAAATTCAATTATTTGGGTGCTTCTCTGCTGTAACAAAAAGGGACGGGCAGGGATACTGCTGAGGTTGATTTAGAGCCACCAAGAACCACGTGTGACCAAGCACACCGGCCGTGTGCGCCCTTGCTTGTTCTCCATCTCACCAGGTTTTTCATTCCCTGAACCTTCTGGCTGAAAAAAAAAAAAAAATTAATAAAAAAATCCTCGCCATCCCTTCTCATTACTAATCATTCCCATCAGCCTCCCAGGAAGCACTCGGGGGCCACTTGACCATTAACAGGGCACTAAATGCAAGGTGGAGGAGGATGTATTAATATCTAATAAGAGTGATAGATGATGTGAGCCACTTGGGCACTCCGGCTCGGGTACTCGTGGCAGGTACTGGAGCTAATTTAAAATAATAATAATAATAACAACAACAATAATGGCAGCAGCAGCAGCAGCTGCCTTCATTTTCCAAGTCAATTGATTCCTCAGCAGGAATGCCATCTTGACAGATTTATTTTGATCGAATTGTCTAATTGAATACAGTTCTTGTTTCCCTTCACTTTGTGACCTTTCACGCCTGTGAAATAAATGCAATTTGGAGAATTATTCCTCAGCATCAATCTCAGCTCCTCCAGGGCTGGGGTGCCTGCTTTGTATCCCCAATTTGCCAACAAAACACTATCAAAGGATGCCAGTGCAAAGGAGGTGCCTCGACTTGGGCGCTCTGCCAGCGTTTCATTTACACTTCCCCTTTAAAAAATGTTTAATAAAAAAAACCAACTATGGGAGGTTTGCAAGAAGCCCAACCAAACGTCCTGGCTGTTCAGGCAGATTTTATTTTCTGCCTGTTCAGGTCCCCAGCGTTTACTGAACCATGGCTCCTTCCAGTTTAATGGAAGAGGATTTGCTCCCAGTGCTACAATGCTGCTGGAATAAGATGTACCAAGCTCTTCCCTTCATCCAGCTCCAACCCCCACCAGCCATTCATCCAACTTCACCTCCTCCCCAGGCCCTCCCAGCTCCCGCCTGGGATGCTCTGATGTGCCAGACACGAGACGATGCTTCCCATAAATTTCACAAGAACAAGTATCAAAGATTAAAAATAACTAAGCCACGTCCCTCGCAGACAAACGCGCTGTCTGCGCGCCAAGAGAGGTCCTGGTGAGAAGAGTTGCAGCTGAATCTTTTATAATAATATCAATCAATATTAAAAATGAATGGCCTGCTCAATTTTTAAAGCATCTTAAATTAATCTTTAAACACAACTATTTTGCTTAAACCAAAGGCTTCTGGTAGCCTGAAAATGGTATTTCCATCTGCTCCCTCGGGCTCGTGCCAGGTAGCTCGAAGAGGTCTAATAAATAAGCAAATAATATACATCCAGCACAATTCCCTTGAACCACAAAAGGGGGAAAATGCAGAAGTTACTACTAAATTCATTATTGACTTAGCAGCCAAAAACATCTTTATCAGTGCATTATGATAGGCCCTATCGAGACTATTAAACCTGCTAAATCCACTGGGTTTAGGCTGGATAACAAATCTGACTGCTGCCCCTGGAGATCAGGATGGTGCAGGACCACAGAACCATTTAGGAAAAGACCTCTCAGATTGTGTCCAACCTGTGACCGATCCCCACCTTGTCCCCAGCCCAGAGCACTGAGTGCCACATCCAGTCCTTCCCTGAACGCCTCCAGGGATGGGGAGTCCACCACCCCCCTGAGCAGCCCATTCCACTGTCTAACAACGCTTTCTGTGAAAAAAATCCTTCTGATGTCCAACCTGAACCTGCTCTGGCGCAACTGAGGCTGAAAAAGAGAGGGATGGGGGCACAGGGAAGGCATGGGGCCGTAGTGAAGTTGGGTTGAACCCATCTAATCCCCTTCAGCAAACGCCTATACCCAAACCAACCAAAATTTGGACAATACTCCCATGCTCCATGGGCTGCCCCAGCATCTCAAGAGGTTTCCCAGCATGGGAAAAGCCACTCAGCCAGGCAGCGAGCTTCCCAGTGCCAGTGTTTTTAATATATTCAGGAGAATGTGGCATTTCTGATGGCAAGACTTCTGCCTCACTTGCCGTTTAATGTTAAGAGGCTTGTACAGTCAGCAGCATTTAAAGAGTAATGACTGTTTTCATGGTAAATGCTCTGTTAAATAACCCAGGATTATTGTGTTGTGTTATTGCATATATAAAATGGCATTTCAAAAAAATAATAATTGTTTTAGAGCTAATTGATGTTTTTAACCGGCTCCGTGCGTGGAATTTTTATTTGGCGGAGGGTCGGGCTGCTGTCAGGAAGAGGCAATAAAGGCAGGGAGGCTTTGACCTGCCAAACTCACTCTGCCTGGATTTTGTGTGGTTCAGGTGCTGCTTGTGGTCGAGCAACAGGAGAAGGTTCAAGCTCTCTGCTCTAAGACACAAAATCTCATTTCAGCCACAGACAGGCACCTCTGCACCCCAAACCCGAGTGTCCACCCACAGCTGGAGCATCCCTTGTCCACACACAGTCAGTGAGACACCAAAGAGCCACCACCGTGCCAGCAGCACCCCTGCTTGCAGCCTGCAAATCTCCTCCTCTCAGCCCCCCAGCTTTGGTCGGTTATCCTTGTGGTGACACTTTAGAGCCACCCAGATCTCCCTGGGGGTGACACATCCCCCTCCCCTGTTCCCAAGTGTTATTTCTGCAGACAGCAAGGGAGAACCGCCCTAATGCTCAGGCTGATGAATCACTGGTGAGCAATCCTGCTGCGGGAGTTTAACTGTGATCATTCCAGAAGGGATTAGGACGGCTCAGCTCCTTCCCCGCACCCACCTCCCCCAAGACCACTGTCCTCAGCAATCCTCAGCAAAGCCATGACCATCATTTCTCTCATCACACGGTGATTTTGGCACCAACCACAGCCCTGCCCTGCTGAGCACAAACATTCAGTGACCGCGTGGCTGCTGAGAGCCCAAACCCTGCTTACACCCCTTGGAGTCTGTGAGGGCTTCAGTCCTCAGTCCAAGGGTGGGGAAGTGCTCCTGCCTCTCCAACCTGGAGCCTTTGAGTTCCTCTGACAGCAGCTGCCTCGCTGACCCCTGTCTGGAGACTCACAGGGCACTGGAGCAGCCAGAAGCACTGGCAGGGTCCTGAAGCTTCACACAGGCAGTGACTTTGGGGATGTGGAGTTAATCACACGAGCTCTCGGAGCTGCTGCAAGGGAGAGTGGGGCCATCAGAGCCCACAGTTAAAAGCCTCGACCATCTCCCTAAGATCTCCAAGTCCAGACACGAGCCCGGTGCCAGCACACTCAGATCACAGGGTGAGAGCAGGGGGTGGCACACGTCTCCCAAAGAGACCCGGGGTGTCACTGAGCATCATCCCTGGCAATCTGCAGTTCATTAGCTCAGAAGAGTCCCCAGAATTTCTCCTCCGCGTACCAGAGCACCACGAACCACCTCACAACAGCGTCTAACAAACCAGAGACCCGTAGTGCAGAGGCCAAAAGCCACCAGCTCTGAATCATCACAGGGAAGGAGGGATCAAAGCCACCACCGTGCCCCAGACCCTCAAAGCAGCAGGGGATGGGTAAAAGGAAAACGTTTAAATGAAGCACACGATGAGGTTTGCAGACGGGCAGGGAGGAAAGCTCCGTGCTCCTCCAGCATGGGAAGGACAGCACAAAAATAATTGGGCTGAGAAATCTAAGGGAAGACTGGCCAGAGCAGGAGAGTTCAAGACCATGAGCCTGCTGGTTTGAAGTTGTTCCTCATCCTCAGAAGTCACTCCTGGGCCTGCCTTTGCTGAGCCATCTGCCTCACACCAGCACTCAGGGTGGACCCTTTGGACGGTCCCACACCTGCCATCCTCAGGGCTGGCCACACTCGCCCATTCCTGCCCTGTTACAAGAGCTGCCACCTGCTGCTACAGCCTTCCCCCCGCCCCCCCTCCAAAGACAAGCTTGATCTGATCTGGGAGACCACATCCTGCTTTAGGATTCATGGAGAGGTGACAGGAGTCATCTCCTTTCTTAGCATCACCCCACGCTCCGCTCACCTCCCGTGATGCTTCAGCAGCTGCACAGCCCAGGAGGTGCTGGTTAAATGCAGCTCTGTGTGCTCCAACAGCGTCAATAACATCGCTGGCTGCACACACAGACTCTATAAAACACGATACAGACGTGAGAACCTGAGGCCAAAACAGTCTCACCATCATTTTCTCCCAACCCCACCCTCTGCAAAAGCCAGAGCACCCTGTCCCTCAGACAGGACTTCTCTTTTCTTCTTCAGAGGGAGCCTTTTCCAGCTCCTGGGGCTCTGTCTGAACCCTTTCCCTCCCTGGGAGGCACCTGGATCCCAGAAGGACACTGCCCTAATGGGTTACACCTCATTACCGCCACCGCAATGTCAAACCACGTCTCCCTCTCCCTTCAGCATCTGTCTCCACGGTATCCAAGTGCCTCAGATGAGTAGAAAAGTCCCTTTGTGTGTTTTCCCAACCCTTGGCTGTACAAGTACCGTTTAATCAAGCTCAGTAATGAAGGCAGAAATGAGCCAGAACAGGCTGTGCTGCCACAGGCAGGATCAGCACAGACTTTGAATCAGAGGTGGGGGCCGACCCCGCTACCCGCAGGTGACAAAGGGGACAGGAGCAGCAACGGGGTCGGGCACCTCCGTGATGCTCCAAAGGATCCAAGCAGCCTCCAAGTTCCAAACAGCCATGTCAGCTACAACACAAGTGCACCGGGTAAATCCCAAAGCTGCCCCCACACATTAACACTCTGGGATATTTAATTCTCCAAGGTTCCCAGGCTCGAGTTTAACCCTCCATAAAAGCAACGCTCGCCTCAGGACCCCTAAAAGATATTTAGGGTACAAAGTCTGTGCTTTGGAGTGTACTCCTGCCTGGCACTGCAAGCCCAGATGCTGCTGCCAGCTCCCAGGCTCCCTTCTGAACGCGGTGCCTGCTCTCCGGGCTTGGCTTTCTCCCTCTCTCCAGGATCCTCCTCGCATGGATGCTGTCACCATGTGCTTTAATTAGCACTTCCCTCCAGCCTGGCCAACTCCTGCTTCCAGCATTTGTGAGATGACTTCCCCATCTGTAAATCAAGCACCAGGAGACATTTCTCCCTCCCACACCATCCCTGACAAGAGTCCTGCCCCGCTGAGCATCCACTGGATGCTTTGAGGGGAGTCACACACCTGATGGAAGGTGCGTGGGAGACACAGCTTCCCTAAAACCAACTCCTCTGGCCAGAGCCCTCTCCATGTCTGGTGTCACACTGTCACCTCCCACCCACTTGTTGCTTTTCCCTCTCCGCTCAAATCTGCCAGTCCTGGAAATGGAATTGCATGAAGATCTCACCTTGTAAAGAGCTGAAGTGTACGTGTGGAGCTGTAGGAACACGGTTAAAAGTTCACAACCACAATCTGAGATCCTCTTAGAAAAGCCACGAAGCAAATAAAAGGCACTTCAAAACATAAAATCCCAAAATGGTTTGGGTTGGGAAAGGACCTTAAAGCTCACCTTGTTCCAAACCCTGCCATGGGCAGGGACACCTTCCACCATCCCAGGTTGCTCAAATAACCCAAAACTCCAGTTAACTAATAAAAAACACATGGGTTTTGTTCACCCCCTCATGGTCTGGGCTTTGTCCCTCCTCTTCCGAGTGATTAACCATTACTGTTACTAGTAGGGAATTATTATTTCCCCTTAATCAAGAGGAAGGAGAAACAGGTTTGCAGCCTGTGCTGTACACAGGTGCAAACGACTCCAAGTAACTTTTATTTCTTGGAAAAGCACGTTCAGGATCCTGCTGCTGACATAAAACTCCCTGCAAGCTGTTCTGGGCAGGGACTATCTCTGTGCTATACCCTCGCACAGTGCCTGTCCCAGCCTCCAGGCCCTACTACAATATAAATAATGATAATCCCTCACTCAGCAATACAATGGAACACTTGCATGGTATTAAAAATTATTTAAAATTCATACCTACATTGGGAAATTATTCAGTAAACTCTAATTACTTATCAAAAGCAACGATGATAGTTTTAAGGAGAGGGAGTGCCCATAAATACAGAGCCATAAATAAACTGCTTCTCGGTAGCACGAATTAATTTGTATTTAATTGCTAGAAATTGCTATCAATTACTAAACATTCCTTGCAGAATAGGCAAATTCTTTTAAGAACAATTTCAATTGCTAATTGGAAGTCTTTTTTTATAATTCTCCTCTTTCTTATCCCAGCTCCTGCCAAGTGCAGGAGACCTCCCAGCCAGTGGGGTTCTGCACTTCTGGGGGGCAGAGAGAGATCTCTGAGGAGCCAAGGAGCTGCTCAGGCTTCAGGAGGTTTCACCACCTGTAAAACCCTGAAGAGACAGGAAAACCAGTGCCGAGAAACATCCCTGACATAGCAGGAGAGTGATTCCTTGCAAAGGATTGAAAGGAGGGAACTGAGAGCTGAAGTTACACACCCATCGCACATCCAGGGAGAGGAACATCTCCCAGGGACTGCATCTCTCCCTGGAATGGCACAGCAAAGCCACGGCAGGTGCTGAGGGAGGCTCTCTGTGCTCCACTGCTCCTCTCCAGAGCCAGCCTGTGCCCTGGGTCGGAGGCAGGGAGGCTGCAGGATGATGCTCCCGCTGCGTGGCAGGACACGAGCCGAGCCGCACGCCCGGCTGCCGCTTCCCGCCTCTCCACGCTGAACAGCCCCGCTCTCGCTCCTGACTCATTTCTGGTGTTTTCTGCTTTGCTGTTGGCATAACATCCCATCAGCACAGTTAATTACATCCACGCTGAGTGTGAAGGACAGGCTGAGTCTCGCAAGGAGCCGGCGGCTGTGCAAACCTTCCCGCTGCTCTCGCAAAACAGCTTCCATGGATGCTGACAAACCGCGGCGCGGGGCTGCCGCACGCGAGACAGCAGCTCCCGAGGGAGCTCCTCCCTGCAGCGCCAGAATACCGGACTGCCCTCACCCCCACACCCCTCTGAATTCCCCCAGCGTCCCTGACGTGAGCTCAGACTCGTGGCTGCAAACATCTTGTGCTGGGGATGCCCCATCCCTGGAAGTGTCCAAGGCCAGGCTGGAGCAGCCTGGGATAGGGGAAGGTGTCCCTGCCCATGGGACATGAGATGAGCTTTAAGGTCCCTTCCAACCCAAACCATTCTGGGATTCCCTGATCTCCCTGATGACCCTCATTGCCCAAACAGAGGCTACACAGACTCCCAAAAAAGTTTGCTGGAAGCACAAGATGCAGAAGAAACATCGGCCCACGGCAGCTGATGTGCCCTCTGCCTGCAGAGAAAGCCCTGGCACAGAAAGCCCTGCTCCCACCCAAACCCATCCTGTTGTACATCCATGGGTGGGAGCGGACTGGAAGCAGAGGAGGGTGCTGGGAAGAGCTGCTCGTGTCTACAGCTCGATTAAAGAGAGACCCAGGGTCTCCAGGACTGTCAATCCAACATCCAGGCAGCGCTCCATCACCGTCCCCCCAGGAGCGGGCTGACAGTCACAGGGAGCCATGTGCCAGCCATGACAAGCAAAGCAAGTGACACGCACATCTCCTGCTTACAATAACAGCCCTTCCGTGTCTAATCCATCATATTCGATGCAGATCTCTTACCCTGAAGTGTTGTCAATGAGGATTTAATTTAGTGCTAATTAGACAAATATTGCATGTTGAACAGCCATTGATTATTAAGAGACAGGGAGCGTGGCTCGGCTCAGCAGTGAGCACGGACACGCTGGATTATATCCGGGATGAGGCTGGTAAATGTCTTGCTGTTTCTAATCATCAGATAGTAATTAACGTCCAATAACTTGTAACTTGGTTTATCATTATAGATTTAGGAGGGCAGTAATAGTACTGTATGCTAATTAAATATCAATTGATTATTTAAGGCGTATAAAGATTTAGCGGCAAGGTAATAGATATACACAGTTGTTAAACTTTAATATCCATCACACAGCATTCTCCTGTTCTATTAAGTTAGTGTTTAATGAGAAAGACAGTTGTTCCCGTAGGAAACTTTTGGATGGGAGTTTCCAAAGTGTTTGGCAGCATTCAAGGTTCAGAGTCCCTCAAAGGGACAAAAAGTCAGGAAATTTGGAGCCTCAGGTAAAGTGAGGTCAAGCAAGAGGTGGTGGCAGAGCCCAAGGCACTCCTAAACCTCCCATCTGACATTTTGCATCTCAGCTTTCCTCTCAATCCATGCGAACCCCCCAAAAAGAAAGACAAGTTGTCAATTCCCTGCTGGAATAAAACTTTCAAACCCCAGCCTGGCACCTTCTGGAATCCCACCAGCCCCCAGGGCAGCATCATCCAGTTAGAAAAGACATGCACAAGAAGCTGAAGTTTGGAGCAAACGTCCCTAAATAATAATGGGAAAGGAATCAATAGAGCCCTGCCACCCCCTCGCCCACGGTACCTGCCCCCAGAGCTGCCTCTCCTCCCCAGGATGGGGTCTGACCCCATGCCCAGCGCCAGAGATTTGGGAGAACTGGGAAGACTGAGCTCCTTCCCACGTGAGAGATAAAACCAGAGATGAGAGACAGAAGCCTGGCATCTGAAAGGGAAAAGATAAATGGCTTCTGAAGGGAAATAACCTGCTGGACTCCATGGGTTTGGCAGCACCCTGCTAAGTGCAGCATCAGTCTTGAAAACCGCTGCAAGCTCAGCAATCGCGGGACTAAGCACGGGATTCGGAGAGCGGGCCGAGCAGATGTCAGGGCTTCTTCCCAGAGGGAGCCCGAGGCCAGGACCATCTGGTTTTGGCCACCCTGGATGGCTCCCAGCTTGGGGAGGTGGGCTAGGAGAGAGATGGAGCAGGGAGAGCACCTTTCAGTGCAGGGAGCTGCTTCCCACAGACGGGCTGGCCCTGCCGCTGATTTACCGGGCAATAAAAGCAAAATCAAGGAAAATGCCTCAACTGCACCCCTGAGAGTGTCCAACCTCAGTTATAGAGTCTGGGCAGGCCCCAGCTGCCTCTTAAAAGCTTGTCTTGTACACAACGGGTCTGACATGACTGGGGAAGGGGTCCAGGGCTGGCTGGCTCTGTGATGGGTGCTAGAGCACCACACCCACAGCCAGGAGAGGAGGAAAAGGGCTGCTGCTTGGGAACACCACAGGAAAAGGCAGCAGGAGGCAGCAGGATGAGGGCAGCAGCCATCCTGCAGCAGGCTGGAAAACCCCATTGCAAGGAAGGAAAATCAATACACTCCCTCATGGACCTTCCCACTCGGGGCACCACAGGATGGGGTCTAGAACGAGACATCAGCGACTGCTCATCTCTACTTCAGAAACCTCCAGAGTCCTTGATGGCATCCCAAAATGCCAGTCCTGCAGCACAATGATGCTATGAACAGGCACACTCCTGCAAAGGAGATTCAGGACACAAAGCCAGCTCCCCAAGCCCTCTGTGCCATCCAGCAGGACGTTACCAGCCAGCTGCAGCCTGAAAGTACTGCAAAGGTGGCTTTTCCTGCCAGTTGAGAAAGGATTTTAGACTGGGCTGGGGCTCAGAAGCAGGGGAGCACCTTACAGCTCCCAGCCTGCTTCCCTACAGCTGTCCCAGACAGTGATTCCCACCTCAGGTTTCCAACCTGTTCACAGGGCAGCAGCTCCAGCCTTGCCTGGGCCACTGTCTGAGGCACCTCCTGCTTCCCCCCTGCCCACCAGGCTCCTTACACCCTGGTACAGACGAGATTCGATTCGTCTGACACAATTTCTCCTTGACAAATCTCTGCTGGCTGTGGCACAGCTTCTTGTCCTTTCTAGCCGATCACAAATGATTTTGCTTGTTTGCTCCAGAGCTCTGCCAGGATGGAAAGTGAGCGATCTCCTACGATAGTTTCTCTCCCTTTTCGACACCAATCACTGTATTTGCCCTTCCCCAGGGGTCTGGAGCATTCCCTGCCCTCTGGGAATGAGCAGCAGCGATCCTGACATCGCCCCAGCCACTTCCCTGCAGAGCCAAGCAGGAACAGCATCAGCCCAGGCGATTTATACCAGAACTCCAGCAAGAGAGTAGAGCAAAGGCTGAGAGAAACCCCTCTTAAATAGTTTTGCAGTGGAGTTTACCCGAGCTGCAGCAGGCAACAAAGAAACGTCAAGAGCAATGAGACGAGGCAGGGGAGGCGTTGTAGCAGATAAAGGATTCTTCAGGTATGAGACAAAACCAGCTTTGGAAACCTCGCAGAAGTGAGTTTAGTCTCGAGAGAATATCAATTGAGAGTCTGTCACTTGGTGTCAGGATAACTTTCTGGACAGCTCTCGGAGCTTGTTAAGCTCTCGCTTGGGCTGCATTTGAGCTCTGGTGGCAGTGCTGTCTGCAAGCACCAGCGCTGAAACCAGAGATGAAAAAGATCTGCTGAGTCCACGCAGCCTTTCTGTTATCCCTCCAAAATTCCCCATCACGACCTGCAACACCCCAGCAGCAATGGGCACAGGGAGCTCCAGCGGGTGCTGCTCCAAGATATGCTCCCTCAAGGAGGGGATGTCTCTAAGCAGGGGCAACACCGTGAAATTGGGCTCCTCTCACCCCAAAATGAGGGCTGGGGTGTCCAGGAGGGGTTTGTGGGCGCAGGGTGGGAAATGCAGGATGAGCTGCAGTGGCCTGTGTAAAGCAGGTGGTCAGACCAGACGGTCGTAACACTGTCTCAGCATCACAATCTACAGCTCTGGGTAGGAAATAGCCGCTTCCCCCACAGCAATCATTTCATCAAAAACCCTGCAAGACTCCTGCTGTTCCCACTAGCCCTGGATCCCTAACTTTAATTAAGTCCAAAGAGCCTTCCCGCAAGAACAAGGGAGGAGAGGGTGACTCAGACAGCGATGGGACCAGTCAGCGCAATTATCATACAGTTAAGAATATTAATTAAAACCAGCCCTCCCCCCAGTCAAAAAAAAAAAAAAAAGGAGGCAAACTAATCAATTCTACTTAAAGGAATATATGGGGGATAAGGAGAAGGAGCAGGGAGGGTGACGGAGACAGAGGTGGGACGCGCTGTGAATGCTAACAGCTTCCCACCGTGGCCGCTGCCGCAGTCAGCCCCAGGCCTGGCTGCTTCCAACAGCCACTCCGAGTCTCCTCGGAAATGGGCTCAGTCTTTCCTTCTACCTGCTGCCGCATCAGAGCGACTCCTGTGATCACACAAAGGACTTTAAATCTCGGCTTTAACTGCCTTGATTGAATTAAATGCAACACCACGGTAAAGCAGGCTCTTCATTCCAGGTACGAGCATGGAGCCCTGCTCTCCCGCTCACGGCACTCTCCCTCTCTCGGAAATGATGAGTTGCTCATGGGTTATGCTCTTTAAGAAAGGAAAAAAAAAAGTCATCTGATAAAGTGGGTTATAAAACCGGTGACGGTAATAAACGGAGAGCAAGGAGCCTGATGCAAAGCCTGCAGAGAAGGCAGAACCCGCTGTAGGGACACAATATGTGAACCATGATTAATACATGACCACGGGTGACAGCTCAGGAGCAGCGCAGGTGCCACCCGCGACACAGGGGACAGCGAGAGCAGAGGGAAGCTCACCCAGGCACCAGAGGGAGGGTGTCAGGGGAGGATGATGAGTGACTGGCTCCCAAGTGTTGAAGCTGAGGGAGTGGAGGTGTCTCCGGCTCCTGCAGCCTGTCAGTGGAGATGCTTCCACCACTGTGATGCAGCTGTGATAAAACCCAGCCAAGGCTTCCAGCCAGGATCAACCCATTGGGATGGCCAACCATGGCCTGCCAGCACTGCCCCCACAGCAACCCCAGGGCACACACCCAATGAGCAGCGTGCAGACAAAGCTGTGACTCAATGGTGCTCTGCCACAGCAGCCTCTTGACAGCGGGCACCACTCGGGACAGGCCACGGGCACGGGGGGATGAGGCCAAGCAGTGATGTGATGAGATAAGAACAGCCTTGCAGTGACTCCTCATCCTCCAACAAAGCTACTGTCCCACAAGCGAGAGCTGCAGGAAAAGGCATCTCAGGTACCTGAGTTCATGCTAAGGAAGGGAAGAGACTGCAGGAGAGGGCTCAGAGTGGAGAAAAACTGATGAGAGCACAACTCTGGCTCTCCCAACTCCTGCCCAAAACTCCCCAAGCCATGTCACTCCCAGCCAGACCAGCACCACCACAGATTCATCACAGAGGGTGGAGAAGAGCTCAGTTCCCTCCTCTCCTTCCACGTTCATCCTCCTTTCCTGGGACTCTCCTCTCAGTGAAACAGGGATAAGAGCAGCACTCTCCCGTGGCTCCTACGAGCCCTGACACAGAGCAGGATCCGTCACAGGAAGGTGCCCTGGGAGCATAAACCATTTCTCTTTATCAGCCTCTATTATTATCACATTAATGGAACCTTCACTGGCAGGATGGATGCTCAAGTGCCCAGGAAGCACTCCTGGCTCTTTCCTGCCCCTCCACGGGAGCAGGGCACTCTGCCGACAAATCCCCAGGAGAATTACGGCCGGGTTCCGGGCACAGACACGACTATCGGTTCCTTTTTATGAGCCTTCATTGTTATTACCACCTATTTCTTTTTACATTCCTGCCAAAATACCAAACATTAATCTCCCTCGCTCCCTGCAGGCAAAACATGGGTAATTGGATTTATATGGGTTAGAAATTTGTTAGATTTTTATATAAATATATATATATATACACACACACATGCACACACACAGGGAAAATAGAAAAAACAGGAGGTGAGGGGATGCACTATCCCACTGGAACTCAGGTACCAGCTGGCTGAAGCCAACCCCCCCCATATTTCTGTGCTGGCTGCCGGGCTCTAATTTAGGAGCTCATCCCACAACGCTGAACTTCACACACTGGGAGTTACCAGGCGTGGATTTTTCTTCGGTGCACCCTTTCCAACGCCCTGGATTTCCCTTTCCCCACTCCCTTCTTCCATCTGACATTTTTCTTTCCCACCTCCCAACTTTTCTTTCTTTTCTTCCACTTTCTCCTTTCTGAACTCCTATTCCTCTTCTCTCCAGCTCCAGCCTGGAGGCGGCACCACACACAAGCCTTGGCACACCAAGAGAAGCAAAAGCAAGATGTGTGACATGTCCTCAAGTGTCCCCACTCTGAACCCACCAGCATTGGAGACGGCACAAAGTACCTCATCAGCATCAGCACAATTTGCTGGTCTTTTACAGGATGAGAAAAAAATATCTTAAATTTACAGCTTACACCACAACAGATGTTGTTCTCATTATCCTCCCCTTACACAGAGAAACAGACTTGGAGACCCATTTGTATCCCAAGGAACAAGTCCATCAAGTGAGCATAGTCATGGAAACAACTCATTTTAAGCAAATCTTGGGAAATATTCATAGGAAAACAGAAATACGAAATGTGAGCGTTTTGCACTGAGGAGCCGACCTTGAAGGGTTCTGTCAGGAAAGACAAGACCTACATATCAAATCCAACCTGCAGTAAACAACCCATTACAGGCTAAAAATTGTTGACAGGGGCTGTGGGGAAATTATATTTCTCATTTAAAAAAAAAAAAAAAGGAAGAAAAACCAGCACATCCTAACCCTCAAAGGCTGCTCACAAGGACAGAGGAAGAAGTGATAGTCACCGAATCAGATATTTCTTATGAACTGTCTGCTAGGCTGCAGTATCTAAAGATTATCACTTAAAACAATATGTCCAGCTGTTGTAAAAAGCATCCGTGGTTTAGGGCTGAGGAATGCAAGGAGGAGGCAAACTGTGCGAGCAGTCAAGGGAACAGAGAAACTCTTTGGAAAGCGGGAATGTGAAAGACAGCCACTGTGCCCCCATTTCGTTTTGCAGCGTTAACACCTAATCCTGTTCCAGAAACAAAGCCCTGAGCTCCTGGAGGAGCGTGCGTGATCCAGGGGAAGGACAGCTATTACCAGGGAGTTTATTATCCTTGCAAAAAGATCTCTGTACCCTATAGCGCAAGGATTACCAACAGTTCAGTCTCATCCCCAGGAGGTAAATATCACCACTTGGAACTATTTCTGCCCAGTGGAGCTTAAAAACTTAGGATGGGGTGTGGGTTTTTTGCTAGACAAGAGGACCTTCCCAGGGCTTGAATCCTGGCCCTGGGAGAGGTGAGAGTGAGTGTCTCCTCCTCCCTCTGCAGAGCCCCACCAGCTCACTGCGCTCTCAAAACCAGCATTTTCTTAAAACCCCCACTGTTGTGGTTCCAACCCGTGTCAGCAGGACTCCCCAGCTCCCTGACGCTGAGTCCAGCCCTACACCCACGTAAAACCTGCCTGGTGCTGGCTCAGCAGGAGAGGGGTTGGCACAGGCAGAGCCTTGCTGGCTGAAGGTGAACTCCCCAAAACCAGACTCGAATCTTCCCCTTGCACAACAGGACTGTGGTCTTGGAGCAGGGACAACCAGCGTTGGGGACATCAAACAGCAGGGAACATCAGCCTCAGGGACAACCAACCCAGGAACAACCAGCCTCAAGGACAACCAACATCAAGGACAACCAACTGCAGGGACAATGAGCCACAGGGAACACCAACCTCAGGGACAACCAACCCAGGAACAACCAGCCTCAAGGACAACCAACATCAAGGACAACCAACTGCAGGGACAATGAGCCACAGGGAACACCAACCTCAGGGACAACTAACCCAGGAACAACCAACATTAGGGACAACGAACCACAAGGAACACCAAGCTCGGGAACGACCAGCCCAGAAACCACCAACATCAGGGACAAGCAGCCTCAGGGAAAACAAACACCAGGGACAACCAACCTCAGAGACAACCAGCATGAGGGACAATGAATCACAAGGAACACCAACCTCAAGGATAACCAGCCTCAGGGACAACCAGCCCAGAAACCACCAACATCAGGGACAACCAGCCTCTCACTGCACAACCCAAGCAGTGACCTCACAGAAACCAGCCAGCCCTGACACGAGCTGCAGACCAACACTCACCCCCACAGCAAAGGACACCAGGACTTCAACCTCCCTCCAGCACATCCTTCCCTGATGCCAACAAGGACAACAGCATGGGGGAGGAATGTGAGGCTGCTCCAGCCCCACCAAGGTGGGAAAGGGCACAGCCAGGGACATGGGGTACCAGCTCCATGGGCTCAGCATCTCCATTTTGGCAGCATCATTGGTGCAACGACCTGGGGAGGAAGGAGCTCTCCTGCAACCCCCTGACCTTTCTCCAACCACCCTTCCAGCGGCTGCAATATTACAGCGAAATTAGCGGGCACTGTAATTACAACTATCAGGAGCAGATAAGACAAGTTAAATACCAGCTACCTAGGGAGAAATTATTATGCCAGCCAGGAGGATCCAAATGCCAGAATCCATGGCTGTAATTTCCCTGAGTCGCCAATTACAGCTCCGCCACGCAGCGAGCTCTACCTTGGAAACGGCAGGTATATATTTAGCTGCTCCAGAAAACTTTTTGGGGAGGAGAGGGGGGGAAGAAAGGGGCAGCAATGGAGCAAGTCCTCGCTAATCTGCTCTGCGCTAATCCCCACGCTTTTAGCACTGGCACACAAAGAGCGGTGACTCTCTTCCCGCTCCCCAGCGAGGATTTAACAGCAGAGACGTGGCTGCATTAACGCTTCTTTTCTCTGCCGGGTCCGTGGCTGCTGTAGCAGGGTGGCAGGTGAGTGTCACAACCCCCATTAACAGGTAGGTACACAGAATATCAGCAGTTGGACAGAGAAAAAGGCAAAAAAATGTGATTTCCTGACTTCCCAGACCTATGCCTGGAGACTGTGGTCCTGCCGCCTGCTCCTGCTGGTTGTATTTTACTGAGGTCTCGTCGTCTGCTGGAAAATAGACTGCAGTAGGTTATTATACCAAAAGGAAAAAAAGAAGAATCAAAGCAGCATTGTCAGAAATAATTAAAACTATAATTGCAAAAATAAATGGAAGAACAGCATCTCATGATGTTTTATTCGGGCTTTTTATTTTTAATTGGGATTGTTCTCACACTCGCTAATTGACAGCACAGAGCCGGGCACGGAGTCTCAGATGCGAATGAGCAAAGCTATCCTGACTCCTTGGTCTCCTTCGTGGACAGGCAGTGGGAGAGGCCATGGGTTCACCAGAAGCAGACAAGCCCAGGGGATTTGACTTGAAAATTTGCCCTTATATACAGAGATAAAGCAGCTCTGTATTATTTAGTTTGGAAAAAAGCCTGGCTATACCTGCCTTAGCTTCACCTATGAGCATCACTAATCATCACTGACAAACCACTGCTGCTGGGCTCTTTTATAAAATGGGGAAACTGAGGCCAAGAGCAACAGAGGGAATTCCTCAAGTCCTAGTGTCTCTGAGGTGACAGCCATGGAGAAAACTCGGCACACCCCATTTCCCCAGCTAATCCCTCCAACCTCTAAAACGCACTCTTCTCCCTAAAAAACCCAACAGTATTTCTTAAATACAGATAAAACTATAAAGCCTTGAAATTTTGAGCAGCTGGTGGTTTATGTCTTTATGAACTGTACTGATGGCTGCTGTAAAGGTCGGTTTGCCGGCGGCACAGCTGGACGATCCCGTTTCCATCCCCATTTTAACACCGTGGGAATATTTGCCACAGTTTCCCCTCCAGCTCATGCACCAGCAATGGAGACACTTCCACCACTGAGATGGTGCTCGGATAAAGCCCAACCAAAGTTTCCAGGCAGGATCAACCCATCGGGATGGCCAACGACAGCCTGCCAGTGACGCCCCCACAGCAACCCCAGGGCACACATCCAATGAGCAGCCAAGACTGAATGGCACTCTTCCCAAAAGCAGGAACTTAATCCTCGTTTCCACATCAAATCCCAGCTGGGAGATGAAGAAGTGACCATCTCCAACCTCCCTGTTGGTTCCCAGTGGGCTCCTTGTTCCGTTTCATGTCCCACACTGGTGGGTAGCACGAGTTACTGCTGCCATCTCAACACCTGAGTTTTGTGTTCCTGAGTCAGGGAAGAGGCAGGTTGGTTTTATTTTTAATTTTACACAGAGAATTTCCATACTGCCTTGAGTTCCCTGGAGAGGAAAGGTGCCTGAGTATTATGGGAATTGTTTGTTCTTACAATAAAAAGGAGTGAATTACCAACAATCTCTGCTTAAAATGGAAATTATTTGTTGCTGATCTAAGATGACCTGCAAGTTGCCTGTAGATGGAGCCTGAGCTTCTGCAAGGATTATGCTGAGCCTCCCTCGGAAAAAGGGTGGAGAGCTGGAAATGGAAGCACCCAAAATCCAATACAGGAAACCCACAAGCAGCCTGAAAAGCCTCCAGGTTTCCTCCACCACTTTCACGTGGGTCTGCTCTCTCTCCCAGGCAAGTGGTGGTTGAAGAGCTGATCTTGGAAAGCAAAGAGCTTCCACCAACCCTGCAGGAGCCAGGGAGAAGCGCAGGCTCAGCCCATCTCATGACCAGGATGAGGGAGAGGACCTGGCCGTCCAGACCAGCAGGACTGGGGCTAATTCTGCAAGAGCTACACACTGGAATTACAGCTCTCAGTTTTTCCAAGCCCAGCTCCTTGGTTTGAGCCCCAAGAAAAGTGCCATTTGTGGGGAGGGCAGCAGAGGACACCAGCACCTCCTCCTCCTGTGGGTGACAGGAGAAAACACCATTTAGCAATGACACCACTCACTGGGAAAGTCTTCCCAGGGCACTTTTCCCTGCCTGGCTCTGCACAGGAAGGCACAGCCTGCAAATAAACATCAGCCAGCCCCATCCTCAAGATGCTCCACCTTTGTCCTCCTGCCCTCAGCCCAGCGCTGATGCCACCTCTTCGGCTTGCTGTGTGCAACTCCCTGCCTGCCTCCAGATCCCAAGGGAAGACGGAAAACTGCTTGCCACCCGAGGCTGCAGAGGGGCAGCAGCAGGGAAACAGGGAGAGGAGGGAAGAGAAGGACCACTGGGAAACAGGAATGCAAAAAAGATGGAGCAGACTGGGAGAAAACCGGAGCTGGAGGCAGAAACCTGCCTGCAGCAGGGGAAAGCTGGACTTGAGGAGAAGGGAGGGGATAAAAGCATGGAAAAGATGCACTGGAGAGCCTGGGCAGGAGCAGATGCCAAGGGGGGAAATGGGTAAAACCAGGTGCTTTTGGTGCAGGGGCTTCCTCTAAGTGTCAGTACTTGGGGGATCTTGGGGGATGCAGAGCTTCTTATGGGAAGGCTAAAATCTCCCACCACTCCGGGGCTGCTTCACAAACATCCCCTCCTGCAAACAGCGCAGAAAAGAGGCCAGAAGCTTAGAANAAAAAAAAAAGAAAAAAAGGAGATCCAAGTCAGCCCTCTGCTGGCAGCAGGCTCGGCTGGACTTGCAGGGGCTCCCCAGGGAGCGGGCACAGGCACCCATCCTGCTCTGACCACCAGCAGCATCGCCTCCGAGAGCCCCTAAGCCCACACTTCACCACGGAGGCATATTCCAACAGCGAGGAAAAGAGCACCAGGGCCAAAGGCGCCTCTCTGGGGGATTGTCCTTCTTTAAACTGCCTTGCTCACACAGCTCAGGTTAATCATCATTGCAGTTCAATTAGGAAGAGCACAGGGAGACAGAGCCCCCTGCTCTCCAGCTGTGCCACAGCCCCCAGGTACACGGGACGATGACAAGCGTGTCCCAGCGGGTCCCTGGCAGGGACTGAGGAACAGGGATGTGCCCGGCACAGGCAGCATCCCAAAGTCCGGCAGTGGCTGTGGTGGGAAGAGGGCAGACAGGCAACCAACGCCTCCCTCAGCTGCACGGAACCCACAGAGCCTCCAGCCAGAGCCTGATTCCCACAACCACCGAACACTTCCCCCTACAAAGCCCACCTCAGGCACGGAAAACCTGCCCGGCCACCCAGGTGAGCACAGCACCCTCTGCTCAAAGCAGCCCCGGCTCGGCTGCTCACGGAGAGCACGACAGGCTGTGCTTGTGCCATCCCCGTGCCCGGCTGTGGCAAGAGCAGCTGCTCTCTGCTGCAGCCCTGCTCCTCCAGGTCTGAGCGAGGGAGCAGCCAGCCTCGGGTGGGGGGCACACGCTGCTCGCTGGTGCAGGGAAAACAGACAAACTCCTCCAGGCTCTCCTGCTCCGTGCTCACGTCCCACCATGCCCACGCTCCTTCCCCAAGTCCCACAGCTCCCGGATTAACCGGCTCAGGTCCCCCCGGGGCTGCCTGAAGCACGCACAGCACGACCCAAAGCCCCAGCCAGGTGCTGCCTCCCCGCTGTCCTCCAAAAAAAGGCTGGGCTGCTCCCTGCTCGTCTGGCCCCGCTGCTGCGATGCCTGTGGAGAGCTGCTGAGCTACCTGGGCAATGCAGCGCGTACACCTGTAACTCATTCAGGGAATGAAAGGGATGCTCGGCTCTGTTGTGCGGCACGCGAGTG